>MNCI01030643.1:251278-436655 GCA_015680685.1 Gnetum montanum | reverse complement strand
TTTTACTTTGAAGCAGGATATCCAACGGATGATTGACGAAGGTAGCATCACATTCGACGGGGCTAACCCCGTTCAACCACAAAATCAAACCATGGGAGTGTACCAAGATCCCCTAAACACTAAGGAGGCTCCATACACAATTAGCACGATCTACTGTGACAATGAGCCTGACACATCCCACATTAACACGGTATACCCCGAGGATAGGGAAGTATCTAACAAACCGTTTGTAGTTCGAATCCCTCCCGCTGAGCCCGCACTCGCACCCCGGACATCCCGCACCCCGCAGCAGCCGTACGTGGTCCGAGTGCCCTCGACTACACCCGCCTCCAACATGATGACGCACCAACAACCCTACGTCGTACGCATTCCCCCCGTTAATCCTATGAGCACAACGACACCTTACGCTTGGCCTGCCCCTTTTGTGGTCCGAGTACCACCTGCTGTTGCAACGACGGAAGTCCCATCTCCACTAAGGCCAACTCCATACGTCGTCTGGGTTCCCGCACAGGCTCCTGCCCAGTCATACCCGCAAACCCGTTCTGCCCCATATGTCGTAAAGGTCCCTGGACAATCCCAGGGCCCGAGGCCAGGCCCTTCTAACACACGAGAACGCCTAGCGGACAGGCTCACACGCGAACGCGTGGAGAAAGAACGCCAACGGCTAGCCGTGGGACTACCTAAACCAACACCTCTCAGCTCCATGCCTATGGCATCGGCTGATAATCAACCGGACATAGACAGCAGCGGCGAAACCTCTCGGACGCACGAACAACGCGACACTGCTAACATCCGTAAGAACGACAAATCACAGAAGCGCGAGATAAAACTCCTGGGCCCGATGGACCCGGTCCCTCTCAACCAAAATGCTCCTGACAGCAGAGATTTCGCGATGGTCCTAACGCAAGTCACTCAGGCACTGAAACAAAAAAACACGTCTCTAAGCTTATATGATTTAGTTTTGACTTCCCAGACTCACCGCGAGGCGCTTGTACGCATGTTAACGTCTATCCCGGTTAGTGAGGACTTGCCCCCGAGCGAACCAGCAATCCATGCGGTGATGTATTCTCCTCGCGGGGTCAGCCCTAACGCCTTAAGCTTTCGTGACGAGAGCATCAAGACAGATAAAACAACCGGCGAGACGACGACAACCCCCATGTTTATAACCATACATATAAACCAATTTAAGATACATAGGGTACATGTAGATGATGGGGCGGCCACTAATGTAGTACCATATCCTATCATCGAACAATTGGGGCTTACAGACTCGATCAAGCCTACGACAACCGCATGTTTGAAATCCTTCAGCGGGTCGCGTGTATTAGTCAAAGGCACGATAACCCTTGACTTTATAGCGGGAAATCAGTTCCCTACATTCGCTAATTTCTTGGTAGTCGATGAGATGCCAGGGTTCAATCTCATCTTAGGAAGGCCCTGGTTAGCCCAGTTAAGAGCCGTATCATCTCCTATACATCAAGAAATTCACCTGCCCTACGAGGGCGGAGAGGTCGTTATACATGGGGAAGCGACAATTCCCATAATCTCTTCGAGCTTAGAAATGGAGCAAGGGTCACAAATAGAGATCGAAAAGCCTAGCTCAAATGACGAGAACCCCCGGTCGCCAACAGATGGCAAGCCCTCTGTCACAGATCGAAAGTCTCCCAACACCGAGACACCATTATCTGGCATACCACACCTGCGGCCTCGTGAAGAAGATGACGCAGGAGTAACAACCAATGCCGAACCGTTTGAAAGTGCAACCACCGAAAACATTCCAGCAAACGTCCCCTGGGCTGAACTGCCATTCAACATAATCAGCGAGGAAGACGCTGAGTATAAAATAGTGCCTGTCAGTACATCCGCTGACTTAAAAATAAAGAATATCAAGAAACAATTAAAATAGAAAGCAAATCCTCAGTCTGAAACGACGTTAAACTATAAAAAGTCCGAAACGACAATAAACTATGATAAGACAACGAACAATTAGAAGCTAATCCCCGGTTCGAAATGACACTAAACTATCATGTCCGCAATGACATAAAACTAGCCACGATCAGCAATGATCGGTTTCCCGAGAAGTCTATCCATGTTCTCCAACGTTCCTTGGTTATGCATGGGGCCCGAAATGGCGATAAACTATGCATGGGGCCCGAAATGGCGATAAACTACGCATGTGGCCCGAAATGGCGATAAACTAGCGCCTGCTTTTCGTTTTATTCCTAACTGCTTCCGGTATCGCCTTTAAAATAGAAAACAAACCAAAAATATTTTATATTTCTACGGCACCTTAAACCCAAAATCAATCATTATTATATACAATCGATCACCTCCCTTTATTTCACAATATTCAAGTTACACTTTCAATACAAGTTTGAATTAATACAAGTCTCAAGGAAACACAAAAAAGAAGAGAAGAAGACGCTTAAATGCTAAGCGCTTGGGGCATGAGGTTCGTCCTCCTTAGGCCCACCAGCACCAGACACCCCTGCTCCACTAGAGCCAACTTCGCCAGTCTCGTCACCACCTTCATCCTGAAAAGACCGAAGAGAAAATAATCAACATAAAACACGAGAGAATGTTAAAGTTTCAAACGTCAATCAGCCGTTTAACACCGAAAAGAGACAGAAACGCTTACCATAAGAGGTCCCCCCAAGCCGAATTCAAGCTGTCATAGGATCTCCTCTTCAGGAACACTGGCCCAATCCGTCCCATCCAAACCCAAGTCTATATCGGCCAAAGCCTTGCCCTTATCAACCGCCGACCAGGTGGGGCATTTCAGAGGGAATTCTCCCACCGACACCTCCCCAGAAGCTGTCGTTATCCGTCGTTTCGGAGACTCCATCTCCACAATCGTGTTCTGGGCGAAGGTGTCAAAAGCGGAGCGCAGACCAAGACCTTCCACAAACATCTCTAACTGTCGCTTCTCAATTGAAACTTCTTTTAGCGACTTTTTGTATTGATGCTTGTGGTTCTTTTCGTCTTGTCCCCATTTGCGAACTTTGGAGGCAAAGGCCTTCCAATCTTGACACTTGGTGTTCAGCAGGTCAATTTGGGCTCTTCGCTCCCCCAGCCTCCGTATCAGCCCTGCATGGCGATTAAGAAGGTCCCAATACCTTGTATAGGTGACCTCGGATGTCCGCCAAGAGCGATCATTGTTTAACCTAGCTGCTGCGAACTCATAGCGGGCCTTCAAATCATCACGTTCTTTTGACAAGGCAGAATTCTCTTTCTCTTTGTCCTGAATTTGAAGCCACAGTTGTTCGATAGAGCGCCTGCACGTCCACACTGCTTTAGCATTATGAACAAAACCCTCTGCTACCTCTTCATATACGGGTCTGGGCACTTGTTCAATTTCAGGAGAAAGTGTGGGCAAGCTCTCCATATGGACGGGCTCAGATGGGTCCCACCTTAGATGGGCGCCTGTTCATGGGAAAGAGGGTAAACGTTAAAACAGATGGGACTAAGCATCCAACTATAAAACGAAAACTTTAGATACACCCATACCTATATTGGGGTTGATCCTCTCGATCCGTTCGACGACCTCTTCAGCCACCCCAGCCACGAAATCCCTTTTACTTGGCATTTCCATCCAAGTAAAAGGACCGTCGGTGCGCGAAGAGGTAGCCTTCGGAGGCACCACGGGAGGGATCTCTTGTTCTTTCTCCGAGACGGTTCCGCTCTCCTCTGAATCAAACGAAAACACGTCATAATAGGGTAATCCAAGAACATATTAGGCTGCATAACTGAGCAATGAGACATACCGTTCCTTCTAATCTCCTCTTGGGTTGGAGGGTCTCCAAGATCAAGGTCCCCTGTAAGAAAGCTTTTTAGCATTTCTTCAGCTTCCGCTTGGTCGTCCAGAGGTTCAGTACCCCCAGTTCCTCCAGTCACCTCCTCCAGCAATTCGGTACCTCCCGCCGGGTCGGTCAATTCCTCGTCTTCTGGTATAGGCGGCAGGTCATGTCTCTCGACTGCTCAATTCAAGATAAGCCAAGTCAGTTGCACACAACCAGTAACAGTTAAAATTATGTGTAAGACAAGTGGAATAAAGGGCGAGAAATTTACCAGGAATCTTGAATCGGATCCGCTTTACCCTAGGCTGCTCAATTTCGCTTGTTCCCTCGGGTGTGCTGTCGCGCTTCCCCAGTTTGGACTTCGCTTTGCCAATTATCTCCTTTACCACCCGCTCCGCCTTCCTTGAAGTTGGAGGTACTCCATCGGGTTCCACCCCTAGGCTGTCGCGTGTGTGGAGCGAAGGGCCAGACGATCCACCCGTAGTAATTGTAAGGGATTCATCGATCCCCTCGGGGGCGTCTTGGGACTTGGCGGTGTCGAATAGGTGGTTCACCCAAGGGCGAGATAACTGATATCTATCACGCAAAACAAACTTGCCTTCCCCGCGAACCACCAAGAACTCAGCCAAGCGACGGATATAGCCAGCAAAGAAAGCAAAGGTAAAATGGGATTGCGCCTCTATATTTGAACGCATCCGCTCTATATCCTTGGTCATCCCTGCTAATAAGAAATCCGCCCAGTTATAACGTACACCAGCCTCCAGAATAGTGCGCATAACTCGCACTGCTTCAACACCGAGAGTCTTGACTTGTGATAGCGTCTTTGGGAACAAACGCGCTCTAAATAAGGGGTAGAGTTCGTTAACTTCCTCAACCCTTGTTTTCCCCTGCATTGGGAACCCTTTGGTACCCTTCTTAATCCCTAGCCAACTTTCTAAATCACGGACCACCTCAATCTCTTTATGTGTCCTGTCCATAACAACTTTTATGCCACTAGCGGGTACGCCAAACAAATCTGCGAGAAATTGAGATGACAATTCGAAAATCACGTTAACACCCCTGACACGGGTGCTATAGCGAGAGACGGGTCTATCGAATGAATCTACAATCCCGATCATCTCCGCTATAGAAACGTTCGGGCTAGGGGCAGCAAAGAGCGCCATGAGGCCCGCATGCTCTAAGCAGGCGACAATGGACGGCGAGGCCTTCGTTCGCAGCCACTTCTGAGCTGCATTAGTTTCACCAAATTTCATTGAAAGAGTAGCCTCGGTCCTCCCAGTCACGATAGAATCTCTGCCGGAGGTGGTGCCAGCTGTAAAGGCAAAACCGAAACCCTCGAATGAGCGCAATAGTTGACGATTGACCAAATCAAGTACGACATTTAGAAAACTTGGCCACTTACTTTCAGTGTTGGACCTTGAAGTTTCGCCCAGATCAGAGGCAGGCGGGAAAACCGGTCCATTAGGAGCCCAATCCGCATGTAACCAACCATGTGCGGCACATTGCGCAAACGCCTTCGAAAATTTCTTGGGGAAATTCCTCATGGCGTCCATGGTATGAGCCAAAATCGTCCCGCGCAGTGTGGGACCCACCATAAATGCTTCCACGGCCGTACGAGCCAACCCAATCCCATCATCACCCAAGTAAGCCCCTTCTGGCGTAATTTTCGGTCTGCGGGAAAGCGAAAACACTTGTCAAAATAAGAGTAAACACTTGAATGTGAGAAAGAAGGGAACAACCAAGGTTAGGGTGAAATTACCTCTCCACGCGGTATACTGTGCCAGGTGGATTCTGGAACAAAGTATGCGCACGACCTGCTAGGAACAATGTGTTGTTGAGGTAGTTGGGGCCCCGCGGCAGCTGGTCCCACACACGGGTCAACGGGCGGGCCGATTTCGGACCACTGGGGGGAACACCCTCGGTGACAAGCGGTCCCTCGTCGATGTCCTCCATAAAAATCCTAACGCCTTCCGCTGCGCCGGGTAGCATGGCCTCAATAATACTTCGTGTCACGTCCCCGCTTAGATGAGACCAAACCACAACATCAAAATGATCCAGCAAGAAGGCTAAAAATTCATGTGCCCCGTCCCTGAACCAGACTCCATTATGTTCAACGACCAAGTTTGGGGTCGGGTCATTACCCTCCAAAGAACCAAACCATGCTAGGACCCCAACCAGCTCGATCACAAGAAGGGGAGGTTCAACATCTCTGCAAAACAATTAAAACAGCGCCAAAAGTCAATATCCAAAAATTTTCATTTTAAAAGATTTTTAGACGTTTACAAGAAATTTCCCAAGTCACGCTGGGCGTATACGCCCGGCGTGCGAAAAACAGTCACGCTGGGCGTACACGCCCGGCGTGCGAAAAGACAGTCACGCTGGGCGTATATGCCTGGCGTGCGAGAAACGGTCACGCTGGGCGTATACGCCTGGCGTGTGAGAAACAGTCACGCTGGGCGTATACGCCCGGCGTGCGAAAAACAGACCCTAAAAACACTACGCTGAAACCGTATGCTGCGCAAACAAAAAATAATGAAGACAGGGTCAAAGGCCTACCTGCGAGAAGATCCGGGCCACGCGGGGACGCTCGGGCGGGGTAGACCTTGCAACATCGCTTGGCTCTCCTCCGCGAATGTCAGTTCAGGTCCTTTCTGCCCTCGGCCCTCCAGCTCTTTGCCTCTGCCCATCTCGGCGTTCACGCTAGGGCTCTTCTCGGCGTTCACGCTGGGGTTTGGCTCGGTGTTCACGCTGGGGTTTGGCTCGGCGTTCACGTTGGGGTTTTGGCTTGGTTCACGCTCACGCTCCGAAAGTGAAATGACAAAATGACGCCCCCGCTTCCTATTTATAGCGCGTTCACGCTGACGCTGACGCCGTCGCCGCCGCCGCCGCTTTTCCGTTTTTCTTGCTTTTTGCCTCGTTTTTCGCGCTTTTTCGAATCCGTTTTGAATTTTTCAAAAAAGATACAAAATCTACACATAAAAACGACATAAACAACAAATTTCGCTGTTCGTTGCCCGGTAAGGCATTAAACTGCCGTTCGTTGCCCGGTAAGGCATTAAACTGCCGTTCGTTGCCCGGTAAGGCATTAAACTGCCGTTCGTTTGTCATACTAACTCATTTCCATACATGTACGCTAAAGATTGCTGAAAAAACCTGAAACGACCTCCGCTATCTTATCAAACTTTCCATGCATTGACAGGAACTTGCCTAATGGATTGCAAGCGCTTGACCGAGCCGTTGGTCATTGATGGATCATACGGCGCAATAGAAAGGAGTATCGATGCGAACCTCATTTACACGAGCTCATCAACAAACGACCTCACGATAGCCTCCACACAACAAACGGTTGATGAATATGAGGGGATGACAATGTCCCTCGACATTGAAGCTGAAAACATTACCGAGGACCCTCTAACCGAAACACCTATCACCATGCCCAATGGCGAAACTAAAATCCTAAAACTAAGTACACTATTAGAACCAAGTTTGGCTAGAGACATGGAAAACATAATTAAGGACAATATGAAGGCATTTGCGTGGTCCTATATAGACATGCCCGGATTAGACCCCCGTATTGTCCAGCACAACATCATCCTTGACCCGAAACTAAAGCCAGTAAAACAGAAAGCACGAAAGGTTAAACCCGAAGTGGCGTTAGCGGTTCGTAGTGAAATTACCAAGCTCTATCAAGCTGGTTTCATTAGGGTTGTTGACTACGCCGAATGGGTATTGAACATGGTTATAGTCCCAAAGAAGAATGGTAGCATTCGTCTTTGCATTGACTTCCGAGACCTTAACGTAGCAACCGTAAAGGATGACTTCCCTTTACCTAGCATTGATCAACTAGTTGACTCAACTGCTGGGCATGCCCTATTATCCTTCATGGATGGGTTCTCAGGATATAACCAGATACGTATCAACCCGGAGCATCAGCTCCGAACCACTTTCATGACACCTTGGGGAACCTTTTGTTATACAATGATGCCTTTTGGTCTCAAGAATGCTGGGGCCACGTATCAAAGAGCGATGACGTACATTTTCAGTGATTATATCTTACACTCACTCAATGACTAAGTGGACGACATAGTGGTCAAATCAAAATCGCCAGAACAACACGTGCAGGATCTTGACTTAGTATTAAAACGTTGTCTAAAATACGAACTAAGGCTTAATCCGAAGAAATGCGTTTTCGGCGTCAAAATGGGTAAAATGCTTGGATTTGTAGCCTCAGAGGCAAGGATACGGGTAGACCCGATAAGGTTAAGGCCATTATGAACCTACAATCACCTAGCAATCTAACCGAACTCCGAGGGCTACAAGGGCAGTTGCAGTTCATTAGGAGGTTCATAGAAAATTTGACGGGAAAACTTGCACCTATGAACCACCTACTACGTAAAAACACTCGCTTTGAATGGACACCGCAGTGTCAAGAAGCATTTGACAACGTTAAAACAACACTCGCTCGGTTACCCACTGTATTCCCGCCCAAAAATGATAGGCCGTTCTACATCTACTTGGCAACATCAGAATCATCGATCGCATCCATGTTGTGCCAAAAACGAGATGACGGAATTGAGATCCCTGTATACTATCTGAGTCATGCAATGGTTGCCCATGAAAAGAGATATAACGACGTAGAAAAATCATGCTTAGCTTTAGTTTTCTCTTTAAAGAAATGGCGACATTATCTTTTCCAGAATCGAGTTAACATAATTTGCAAAGATAATGTGCTCAGAGCTATAACCGGAAACATTTATGAGTCAAGCAGGATAGCCCGTTGGAAAGCAATCATAGCTGAGTTCGACCTGCATTATGTAGCACAATCGTCAGTAAAGGGTCAGGCCATAGCGAACCAAATGACCACATCGCCAACGCATGATCCAGGTACAATAGAACCCGAATTCCCAGACGAGAATGTGAACGCAATAGACGCGGTGCCAGATGACTACGAGGCGGTTCTAAACTTTGATGGAGCATCCACCGCCCGCGGAGGAAGCGCTGCCGCCGTAATAACATACCCCTCTGGAGAAATCAAGCCTTTCGCCTATCGCTTCAATTTTCATTGTACCAACAACATAGCAGAGTATGAAGGTCTCCTTAGAGGTCTCGCAGTCGCATTAACCTCGGACATTACACGGCTTGTAGTCAGAGGGGATTCACAACTAGTCGTAAACCAAGTCACAGATGTCTATACGTGTAAAGCACAACACTTACAACCATACTGTGATTTAGCTAAGCACCTACTTAAACGGTTCGAAAAAGTTGACGTCCAGTATATCCCTAGGAACAACAATACCATTGCAGACACCTTAGCAACCTTAGCCTTAAACATATCCCCTGACACGTTTCATGCATTACCAAGTTCCGTGACCAGCTGTGTCGAGCCCATAACGAACACCCTCGACGCACTTCCAATTGCATCCGTCACCACAACGCACACTAATGAATGGTACGATGACGTAAAAGAATACCTCTTGCGCGGCAAAGCACCACAACATCTAACCAACGCGCAAAAGGATGCAGTACGCAAGCGTTCTAAGCAATACACATTAATAGGGGATACGTTGTGCCGCCGATCCTACGAAGGCATACTGCTAACATGCGTCAACAGCACCGAGGCCCAAACAATTGTTGAACAGGTACATGACGGAATATGCGGGGGGCACATTGCACCGAGGGCAATGGCAACCAAGATAAGACGCCTAGGTTACTATTGGCCGCACATGGAACACGACTGTCAGTCTAAGGTCAAAACATGTAGTGTATGCCAAAAACACGGTAATCTCATCCACATTCCACCAAACGAGTTGCACACAACACAAATCACATGGCCCTTCCAAAAATGGGGACTAGATCTCATCGGCCCAATAACACCTACGTCTTCTGCCGGGCATAGCTTTATTATAACAGCGATTGAGTACTTCACAAAATGGGTAGAAGCGGCGCCCCTTCGTAAAACTACTTCTAAAAAGGTATGCAACTTTATCCTCGAAAACATTGTAACCCGTTTTGGCATTCCCATGGCAATCATCACCGACAACGGGCCACAATTTAGTAGCGCCGAGACCAAAATGTTCTGCGATAGTCTAGAGATCAAGCACTCGTTTTCATCCCCTTACTACCCTCAAAGCAGCGGGCAGGCAGAGTCAACAAACAAGACGATCATCATAGTACTCAAAAAGATGCTTGTCCAGAGCAAACGAAGATGGCACGAACAACTGGCGTACGCATTATGGGCATACCGTACCACCCATCGGACTTCGACAGGTAAAACCCCATATAGTCTTGTTTATGGTTCGGAAGCTATTTTACCTTTGGAATTGCAGGTACCATCTCTAAGGATCACTCTCTCCGGACTCCTCGACGACGAGCAAAACAATGATTTACGCATCATTGACCTGGACTCGGTGGAGGAGGAACGCGTGCGTGCACTCGATCAGATCGAATGGTACCAGAAACAACAACGGCAACGACATCGACATGACATTCATAAGCGTCCCATCAAAGAAGGAGACCTAGTACTTAAAGCTGTTCGGGAACACCCAGATAAATTCGCAGTCAACTGGGAAGGGCCTTTCCTTGTTATCAAAACATTCGACAACGGGGCATTTAAACTAGCCGACATGGACGGAAAAGAGTTTGCAAATCCAACCAATCATCTGTTCCTCAAACCATTCTATACATGAGTACGAACTGAGGTACGCGACAGTCCTGGATTATGACTATAAACTGATACCACAGAAAAGTCCTGGGTTATGACTTCAAACTAACACCACGGAGTCTGCTAAGACCATAAACTAGTTCGCCTCTTCATGGTCTGCTAAGACTTAAAACTGGCAACGCAACGTCTGCCACGACGCTAAACGGGCAATGTCCAATGGGTTATGACATGAAACTAACCCACGATAGTCTGCTAGGACTATAAACTAGCGCATTCATCTGCAACTCTCCGTCTCCTAGCCGCCTCCATTTGTCAGAATCATCACATCCTTCATTAGCATCGTCGACATTCACATTCAATGCTCAGAATCGCCGCAGTATTTTTGTTCACCTGCAGCTGCCTAAATCTACACTCGTCAATGCACTCATGATTTTCTTGTCTCTTTGGAGTTGTGCTTGCAGGGTGACACCCGGAAGTTCTCGTACGAGAGCGCGTTTCATCATAAGTAGCAAGATGAGGCAATGTCCATTCGTTCACCTGGCAAGACTAAATCGAACCATTAACCCGCATATTCCCGTTCCCCCGAAAACCCACTATCTGTCTATCAAACCACTGCATGCTGCGAAACGCTACGGCAGTCGGAACATGTAGAACACAAGATCAGCGCATGAGTACAATTTAAAAAAAAAAACTCATGTTAAACGCAATCAGGAAACTTCCTATCGCATGGCTTTGGCTCTTCGCTAATGGTTTCCCCAAAGAAGGGAGCTGTTCCTCCAAAGAATGTAAAACATCGCCCCGTGACTTTGGTAGTGACAACTGGTTCTCTTGAAAAACCACCAAGAGTACCATTCCACCAAAGGACGCACGTCGCACGCTTGAGTTCCGAGTCGGCTGAAAGACAGCTATCGACAAGGACCGGCATGCCGCACACTNTCCTGACCCAACTGGTTATGGCTAGGAGTCAGGCTACACGGTCCATACTAGAACCTCAAAATGAGGAGGAAGAGGAAGATGAATTCGTAGCCCAGTTTGAACATGCGGATTCATACCATACTCTTAGCCCCCATACATACATAAATCCTTTGTTTCCTCTCACTGGAGAAGCCGCCTGAAACATCACAAAAATCTTAAGTGTTGTGTCAGCGTCTACGCCCAGCGTTCATGCCCAGCGTTCACGCCCGGCGTCTACGCCCAGCGTTCACGCCCAGGGTCTACGCCCAGCATTCACGCCCAGCGTTCACGCCCAGCGTCTACGCCCAGCTCAGTGTACACGCCCAGGTACGGCAGGGGCACGCTCGACGACAGGATTTCTAATGGCAACATGAAGATGACACCAGAGAGCAAGGATTGAAGCAAGTGGACATCCGTTGGTCTCTACGCCCGGCGTTTACACCCAGCGTGTACGCCCAGCGTACACGCCAGCTTGTAAAATGTTCATTCAGCATATGCGCCTAGCGTGTGCGCTCAGCGTGTACGCCCAGCGTACACGCCGGCTTGTAAATGTTTACGCTCAGCGTACAAGCCCAGCGTGTACGCCTAGCGTGTACACGCCAGCTTGTAACGTATACGCCCAGCGTGTACCAAGTTTCTAAATTGTAACGCCTGGTCTGTACGCCATGTGTCTCCCCGTCCGCTTTTCCCGGTAACCCTACCCCTATAAATAGCCCGATTTTCCGCATTTACCAGGTCCGCAAAAATTTACCAGAGCCGACCCAGAGCAATTACGCTGCTGAAACCCTCACACGCTCACGCTCACGCTGAAAGCCCTACACACTGCACGCCGAGCACAGTCCGCGCTTCGCCCACCGAGTCCGCCAGCTGCATCCCTCTGTCCACCGGGGCTTTACGTCCGCCTTGTGTCCCTACACAACAGCGTCAGACCGGTGCACAACATTTTAACTCTATAATCCATTGTTTACGTTTATTGCAAGTTCTTTTATAGTTTTATGTCAATTTGGCCCACTCCTCGTTCACGCTCGCCTGCATTTTCACTCCGTCTCCATTTGTATACGCTCGCTGTTCACGCCGTCTTCTTGTTTATGCCCTGCATCCATTCACTGCTTACGCTGTCACGCCTGTACGCTCACGCTGTGCTCATTTCAGTTTACGCTCACACCCGTACGCTCACGCTGCGTTCATTTCAGTTTACGCTGCCACGCCCATACGCTCACGCTGCGTTCACTTCTGTTTACGCTGTTTACGCCGTGCACGCCTGATTCATTGCTTCCTATTCACGTATAACCCAGCGTATTAACGCTTCGGCGGTGCTCGGGGAAGTCCTTGTTTGATCCGCGTGCGGACCGTTCAAGGCACTCTGCCTTCGCCCACTCCAGCTCGCCCTCAAGCGGAGGCAGGGTCAACTGTGCCCGCCCGCATCTCTTTCGGTGTTCGTCACGTTCCAGCCTTGCACCGACGATTTCGGTCGGCACACCATGCTTGTGGTTGCTACCACTATTGCTAATACTACTTTTGTGACACTTGGGTAGTAAGCTAGTTGAAAGGTTTGTTAGTAGTTACCTTGATGGTAAGGCAACTGTGTTGGCATTTGATTTTTGATGAATCTTGGATGAAGCACATATGTCCCTGTTTCTTGCAAATGTACCATCATAGGACAACATCCTTAAGGATGTTTGTATTGGCACACTATACACCCTTCTTCATCCTTTGAGCTTGAGTCAGTACATTCTTTCACTAAAGCAAGTTTTCCTTTTGGTTTATAGTGTTCATGTCCATAATCACTTTTCTTTTTCTTCTTCTCATCCTTATTGAAGGCTTGTTTAGTTCTTTCTTCTATAATTTTTAAGACTATAGCAAATTTTTATTCAATGAGTCCCACATCTTTTCTACCTTGATCACTATATCATTGATAATTTTTTGAATTGGTAGAGTTTTCTTCTAGATCACCTATTCCAAGGGTTTTTCCTCTTACTTGTCACACATTTGTACATATCTTTTTCTAATAGATGGATCTAAATTATATTTCTTGGATGATTCTCTCTTTTTAAACTCACCTTCCTCCTTTGCCACTTGATTAATTAGCCTTTGGATTTGATGGATGGTCATCTTTGATAGTCTACCTTGGGCATAGACCCCAAGGGTATCTTTGGTTTTATTCCTCAATCCATCAACAATGTGCCTAAGTTGCTCCCTTTGGGAAAATCCATGGCCTGGGAACCTATGTAGAATAGAGTAGTATCTACCCATTTTTACATCAAGGGATTCATGTGTTCCTTGATTCTAGCCCTATATCTACTTTCTAAGATTGGACACCCTAGAGTAAGTTTGGTATTTGTCATTAAAGAGTTCAAGTATGGTACTTTATTTTTTGATTGATTCAGGTTTCAATGATCGGTACTAGCTCTTTACTTCTTTGATGAGTGTCATGGGGAGCAACTTGAACCTTGTTCTAGTTACTTTTGATATTATGTAGGGCGCAAGCATTGTGAAACACTTGAAGGTAATGTTATGGATTTGCATTATAACCCTCTTCAAACTTTTGAATATTATTCATGTCAACTCACTTGATGCGACTATCTCTCACATGCCTGGTTAGAGTATACACTACTTCTCTTATGTTGATCATGTTGTGAGTAGCCAATAGGGGCTCTTCATGGTCATAGGGTTTATATGCTCTATTGCAGTGATGTTCCCTTTGGTACTCATATTGCTCTCTTTCTTCACATCTGTTCTTATCTCTTCATGATTCATACTCCTCATCTTCTTCATCGAGATGCCTTTGATGATTCTCATGTCCATCATGAGGCTAATGTCTCTCCCTGTCATGATCTCTAAACCTTTGTTTCCTTCTATCAACGTTTATCAATGATCATGAGGAGGAAGATGAAGTAGTTGGAAAATGATGTTGGCTAGTTATCCTTTTATGACTCTAGAATTCATCTCTTTGTGATTTGATAGAAACTCTAGGCCTTGATTCATGCTTGTATTTAGAGTCCTCTTCTTCTCTTCATAGGGCCTCTATGAGGGCTGAATGTAGTTGTACCTTAACAAGTTCTTCCAAATGAATAATAGGTGTTTGTGAATGGAATTCATGATTATAATGGAGCTTTTTTTGCTACAAATGCAGCACCATCAAGTTCTTCTAGAACAACAAGTAGATTGACTTACTTCCCCTTGTTATTTTCATGTTTAGTCTCCATAGTAGTGTCTCTTTGCACTTGTGCCTTTGTGGGTTGGTAGGGTCTAGTCATGTGTTTGGTTACATGATCCCTTCTTGCACATGGATTAGATTCATTCTCCTTAAGGTTATTGAAGCATGGCTAGTGCTAAATGCTATGGAGGCAAAATGATGTTGCCTTGTAAGTCTCTCCACTTGAACTATTCATCTTGATGAAAGATGAATGTAAAATCAAGATAATAAGATTGACGTGAGCATATGAGATCTATGTTTGCATAGGCATGCTCCAATCTTCAACATCATGTTTTCTATCATTGCTCCTTTGTAGCTCTTTGGAAAGTGATAGATTTTCTTTACATGTTAAAGCCATCTTGTATATTTGACACTTAGTTATATGTGTGTTATTAAAATTAGTTAAAAGTGTGAGGATAGACTTTATGATTTTTGGTACAATGAACTTTCTAAGATCAATTAATTAGCACACATTGACACATCCTTAGAAATCACATCAATGATTAGTGGTGGAGCAATCCTAAGACTCTACCATACAAGTCACAAATGTTAGCATATGACCAAGTCATAATCGATAGATGGACAATGTAATTATGCTAGTAATTCATGTGAACTTTGAGATCACTATCTCACCTTTAGTTAGTGAAGTATAAATGTATGTTTTAACTCATAGTGGGGCATATGTTATGTGATGTTGTAGGGCTCATTTTACTCCTAAGTGCAAACATAATGACAATGACGTTAAGTGCTAAATCTAAGTAATGATAGAAATGTAAATCTATTCTATCCTATAGAGATAAGCATTTGTTCCTGGATTACCAGACATGCCTTGGACTCATGCAATTGTTATAGGAATTAACAAGTGAATTCACCAGTGAGAAAAGTAAGTGAAACCACTATCGGGTTACCAAACGATCACACTTTAATGCTCAAAACCACTCATTTTGCTATACTAATGAACAAGTAAAATAAAGTTCTTGGAGAATGTAAATGATTACGCTAAGAAAGGAAGAAAATTATGCTAAGTAAACAAATAGAACTAAGTGGATATTGCAATGATGGAAAGAAATCTTGATCTTTATTGTCATCATACCCTGCATCCAAGTACAATTCACTTAAATAAAGATTCTATTCAATTGCTCAACATCACACTATAGGCATTCACTCTATCACTAACTAAGAAAACAAACTATAAGAGTTTCCCTAATACTTGGAGTGAAAATTTGTTGATTTTATGCCTAAGTGTTGGTATTTATAGGGCTACATACATCCCAAGACATTGTATCAACAATGAAATAACATGGGTTATGACATCGTTGGTATGATATCATAGTTGCAATATCGCATTCTCCAAAAATTTGACTTTATCAATTTACCTCTTTCAACTTTCACATGATGCGATTCCATTCATACTCTACTAATTATGCATCTTAACTAATAAGGAACAGTAATAAATAAATAGTTTTCATTTGAATTAAGGCCTCCCATGAAACTATTCAAATAGAAATGTTTTTCTCCCTTCTAGATTTTCCCAAAGTTTTTGAAATACTACTTGTTTTACTAAATTGTGAACTTGGTTAAGAATAGAATAGATAATACAACCTTGAATTTTCCATTTATTAACCCATAATATTATCTTAGGAAGCCATCCTTAATCATGGTTTTTCATCATGATTGAATGAAAATGTAAAAAGATTATTAATGGAGGCTATAAACTAAGAAATAGCTTCAAGTTCTAACAACATTATCTTTGCTTCAAGTAGCATAATATCACTAGTTCACTGAGTAAAAAAATCTTTCTATTTGTTCCTAATATTTATTTAATAAGCAATATCCCATACATTACATCCATAAAGAATAGCATGTTGAACAATGACATGAAAAAATTATTTATGAATATCCCAAGCTAGAATAGATTCTTTCTTATATTTTCTTTTTCTAAAAAATAAAAATTTCATACTACTTGAAACTCTTTGAGTAATGTATTGATTTCATTTGTAGTTACAAGAGCATTGCCAAAATATGTATAAGAGGAAATTATGTCCACATATTCATGTCCTATAGTAAAATTATGCATCTTATTATGTGTGTCATAAATCTTTTTTTTTTTTTTGAACATTACTTCAAATTGTAGTTGCAAATTAAGTTGGTATTCTATGCATCCACTCTATAAGTTCATCAATAAAAAGCATAAATAGAGTAGAAAAAAAGGGACATTCTTTTTTAACACAACAAAAATATTAAATAATTTTTTTTCTTATTCATTTGTAAAGGGAATGTATATCTTTGTGTAAATTTTTTAGATAGTAGGCAACAACATCCTAGGAACTTCTAAATTTTCCAAGTGCTTTTAATGACAAAATCATAGGCCTTAGAAAAACATATAAACAATATATAAGTTCTCTTATGTGGACATTTTGATCTATTTAATAGAATATTTTAAAGCAATGAGATGATTTATATTAGAATGATGTTTCCTAAATCCTACCTAGGAAATTGTATGTATATGATTTTCTTCAACTCATCTTTCAAGTATAGATTTTAGAATATAGTATCCAAAAGCTTACTAAAAATATCACTAATTACAATCAATTTATAATTATTTAAATATATTTTGTCTCCATTTTAAATAGCATAATTTATTTATTAATGCATTGTTTATTTTTTAACCCAACTTGCATAAACAAATTTAACTTCATCTCAATGGCATTCCATATCAATGGCCCTCTCAATTTAAGCATTTTTTCATAGAAGTTTTTTACATCAACATTTTTTCTTGTTGTTTGTTTTTTTATCCCCTATATTGTATCATAAAAAAGAAATGAAAATTGTATTACAATTGTTATGAAAATCTTATGTTCTATCATCTCTATAAAACAAAGCTTGATAAAAATTTTTAATATCTTTGAGAGAGAAAACATAGTTTTTTCTTCTCTTTCTTTGAAATTAATGAAAACAAGTTAGGATCTTTCTTTATCATTTTTGATAAAATACTCTATCATTGTCTAAAAAATCCCCTCTTATAAGTTTGAATTATTTCAATAAAATTCTAGTTGTCTAACATTATTCATCCACCATTGTTGATTATTTTTATTTTAGCCTTTAAAAATATTTATAATAGTTATAATTAAAAATTTTTGTAAGATTTACACTTGGATTCTAATAGGAGTCCTACTAGTTTTAGACTAATGGAATTTATCATATAAAGCACATGCAATTTGGTCATAAGCTTTAAGGAAGATGTTGAGTGGATTGCCAAGAGCACTTGCATATATTGTTGCATTAAAAAAATATAAAATATATTATAGTACATATGGTAAATTTATGACCTATGTTTCCATGGTGAGGGATTGAGAAAATATTTATAATTTTATGTTTTATAATTTTTATGGATTTTATCTTTATAAGAAACAAATAATAAACACACATGCATTGCAATCCCACCTAGGGATAGGGAAAATGCTTGTGTTGCAATTCCTTAAGAGGATAGGTGCAACACCACATGCTAATACAAAAATGTAAATAAAATGGGTCTTAGTTACAACCTCTGTGACCAGCTTAGATAAGGTTGAATTATTGCAACTTGTGAAAATGAAAAATGAATAAGTATTTTTATGGTTTTGAATGTTTTATACTATTTTTGATATTTTAATATTTAAGGAATCAATGGTGAAAAAAATGAGAAATAACCATAAGATTTATTTATGACACAAACATTTGACTTTTCATTAACCAAATGGTTCTAAGCTATGTAAGCAAGGTAGCACTTTAACAATGTCTAGTTACAATTGTAAAAATAATAACTCAAAACACACATAGAATAGGGAAGGAATCACTTACTCAAGGTAAAAAGAGCTTTTCATATGAAACCAAATGTCAAAATCCAAAGGAAAATACTTGGAATTAAGTTCATTTCATATGAAGCTTATCTTAGGTATTTATAGTTTTCGCAACACTATTGCAAGGGTTTGCTAACACCTAAGCATCAATGGAGGTTCATCATCATATCATAGACATTCCAAGACATATTAAAGAAGGCTAGAAGATAAAGGTATCTAAACCAAGATACCAATCAGCATCCCTATGCTAATGTAGGGGATGCACTGGTATAGGGAGGTCAGTGCACCTCTACCCTTAACACTTTGTCTTCATTTTCTTGAATAAAAGATGAGATGTTAGGGAACATGTCAAAAAATTTAAAGGATCTATAAATGAAGCTGGGAACTTCCTAAGAATCTTGAAACATGCAACAAACCTACAAGTATAAACTGGAAGGTTAGGATGCAAACCTAGAAGATAGAAACCTTAACCACATGCACAAAGACCATAAAAATAGGGTACATGACACACAGCCTAAATCTAGGACTTAAAATTAACTTACAAAATATCATTGGATAACTTATCATACTTCTATGACTGAGTAAATATAGTCCCATAGCTTTATAGTTCAAAATATAAAACTAGAACTGGACACATGACAGGATCAATGCAAAGGGATACGTCTAGATAAATGTAAAAACCATGACTATATTACAATAGAGTACAAGCCACCTCATCAAGAAGTACTAAGGGTGGTGTCTAAGAAAAGAATCCTCTTGATGTGCCTACTTAGTATGGAAAGAAGTTGGAAGAGCTGGTTGCAGACATAAGAAATTTCTAATGTTATGCTTTCAAGTTCATCATCCTCACTTAGAGCTATGGATTTTGTTCATGCATCAGTCCTTGTTCTCATAGGAGTGCTTGTCACTATTCTTTAACATAATCCTGGAACTACTCATGACTCCTTTTTGACTTCAAGAGCTTGCATTGCACTACATCTAGTTCAAATGCTTCTTGATGGAGTTTCTCTTCTAGCTATGTGCATGGTCAACCTACAAAAGTGTTGATGACATAGAGATACTTTCATCATTCTTCCTACACATCTTCTTTATCTTCCTTGAGTTTCTTCTTAAGGAAAATGATAGTTGCTTTATGGTTGAGAATATACATGTTTTTCAAAAGTTCCATTATCTCTTGTAGTGTTAGTTTACTTGTAGTCATTTTTTAGATTTTTGTGTGTAAGTTGTTAAATTTCTCCTTCAACTCATGCCTTTTCTAAATTACTTGTTCATTTAAGAAAGCTATAAGTTTGTGTAGTCTATGTACCTTGACATCTTACGTTACTTTCTTAATTAAATGGATCTTTTTGAGCTCATCATTTTTCTTGGTAGCCTTGTTTACTAGCTCTCGCTACAAGTTCTAGTTATTCTTTTTTGTTGAAAATCTTATCTTGAAATTAAGTTATGATTTGACTTTCATCTTCTAATATTTGCACTTTCTGGGAAAGGGAAAGTACCTTCTTCTCCTTTTCTTACCTCATTCTTTCCCATTGTTAGGACTAATGCCTTAACATTCTAATTTGTTGGTCTAAGTTATCTTTCATAAATACACATTCTTCATCAACCTAACATACCTAGAATAGTTCAACCTACATGTGCTCAATTTGCATCTCCATAGTGATTATGAAAGGTGCAAGTATTACCAATGTGAGATGTTCCATTTATTCATGCAATTGTCATACCTTGACTTGGCTTCTCTACAACTCCTATAGATAGAATGTTCTATTAGCATGGGTGGTTTTCAGCTCAGCTCATAGCTTAACAAGTTTAGTATTCATTGTATTGTTAATATTTCTCAACATCAAATTGGTATTAGGATCAATACTCTATTCCTTCTCCACCTAGTGACTAGTCTTAGATTGATCAATAGGTACCTAGAGGATTTCAGCCACATGCTAGACATTATGCTACTTCTTGATAGATGTGATAAAGAAATACTCCATGAAGGCTTATCAATGTGAGATTGAATAAGGACATTAAAATGAGACATGTGTGAATCATTCAATAATAGATAATAGAACTAGAAGAGATCCTCATTTATTACCTCACTAGCCATAATGAATTCCATCATTTGCAAGAAATTACTACAAAGGTCTTATGAACCATCAACATGAATTGTGGCAACCTTCCCCTCACCTTTGATATGCATTATAGACCAAAAAATACCACTAGAAATAAGTTCCTAGCTCTCCTTAATGTTGTAACCAAAAGTTCAAGAAACACATGTTCTAGGCCATTGCACTTACATTCATTGAGATGCTTGAGGTGTAGTTGGTCCTTTTGATTGGTGCTAGTGTAGCTAATCTAAAGGTTGGCTATGGGATACCTCTATAGAAGGCATCTTGTCTTCCAAGTTGGGTACAACTCCAATGAACTCAAGATATCCTCTTGAAGTAACCATCATCATGTTCTCCTATTATTGTGGGATGTCTTTCCACACCATTGACTATGCCTCCCCATTTGTAGAGTTTTTAGATTAACTCTAGAAAGGCATAAAATTCTCTCAGATTAACCCTAGAAAGGCATAAATCACTATCTTATGTTTGGCCACATCTTAAATTTTCAAGATCAAGATCGTGTAGAGAAAATATACAATATTAATGGCATAATTCCCCATCATCATAACCACAACCTTAGCCTCCCAAGAAGATATACTCGATGGTCATTAGGTGGAAATTTATGCGTCATGATTTTGTATGTAGCATTTTGGACCAAGGATATCTTAGAGCTCTTTAACTTAGCTTTTTCCATAACAAAGACCTCCTATATGGACTTTGAACTAAGCTTGATCTTAGTATTTTGGGTTTGTGGCCATTAATTATTTGCTAGTTTATTTGGAAATCCTATTAGTCGTTCCATGTGGAAATACGTACAGGAACTCCATCAACAAAAGTCATGGCACCATCAAAAACAAGGTTCTAGTAGAATTCCTTTACCTCATAGTGGTACCATGTGAAGGGTTGGGTGATATAATTGTAGAATCCTATTCATTGTAGTAACTCCTAGAGCTTAGGAGGACCATGCTCAAGAAATCCATTGTAGTTTTTCTCTCCATGGATGGGTTGCTATCGGACATCATGAGCACCCACACCTTCTTGGATGTTGTTAGCTTCCTCTTCTTCATCTTCTATTGGATCCTCAAGAACTTTTTCAGTTTCTTACTACTACACATGTGCTTGATCCAAAGATCAAGAGAATGACTACCTTCCTCTTGATCTACTGCTAGGTGAAGGCCTTTTTAGAGCAAGACCTATGTGCTCCAAATTGGAAGATCTAATTTCTTTCTTCTCTTTCTCCTTGAGAACTTATGGTTCATGTAAAGGTCTATAGATAGAGGCCTGAGATTGTTTAATCTTAGCCTTCCATGATTTATGGAGCTTAGGTTGAAATCACCCCAACATGATTACCTGTGAAATCTTCTAAAAATAAAGCAAGTTTTCCTAGGCATCATATTATCATTGGAAAAATTATGTGCATGAACAATGATAAATAAATCCCTTTAGAAATACTTGAAAAAACATCATCACAAATATTGAACTATGGTGTACATGGGTAGGTATGAATAAGGTAGAAATATTTAAGGAACCATCAAATACATTAAATGCATACCCAAAGTGGTTTTTCTCCCTCACAATAAGTTACAAGACTCTAGGCTTGAATCATAGCTAGAAAACCAATGACATAAAGATGTGAGAAGAATGTATGTAAAAATATTACCAATCCATCCATAGGATGAAAAATCTAGTAGATTTTTACTTATTTGGACCAACCAAGAAAAACAAGAAGAAACAAAATAATAAAGTAGAAGAAAAATTTGGAAGCCCTCGCATCTTATATAGTGGGATGTTGGCATAGGGGTGTTGCACTAGCATAGGGATGTGTCAACATTCTTTCAAAGAAGCGAGAAATTTTTAACTTTTCTCACAATTCCTCTAACTTAACCTTTATGATTACTGAAGTACTACACAAGGTTCACCCCTTGTCAAAATCATCATGAATTAATCTTACAAGGTATACAAGAATTAAGATAAGAAGATCTTTATATACTTACCTTGAATGACATCACTGGTCATGGGAAATAAGTCAATTAATCAATATATGCATTCGCATGAATCCAAAACTAGAAAAGAAGGGTTAGAATAACAAGAGAATGAGTATATCACCAAAAATAATGAAATACATGCATCATTGGGATGAATTAATAGAGTTTATCATGGTTAGAACTTGAAGCACAAAGAGTTGAAACTCACATAAGTGGAAGATCAATCAAGTGTAGTATGAAATGGACCTTGCATCATCACTAGGAGATAAATTGTATCTCACTCACATATGATGCTAAGCTAGCAAGGATTTACAAGTGGATCCTTTCCAAAGCAGGCACTTACCTTTATTACCCTTATGAAACGTATTGATGAGAGACCTATGGATTCTTAACTAGTGATATAGTAGTGTCAAATGTGAGTCCATTTCCTTAGACAGTCAAATCTCATCCCTCGCTTTTCTTGATCATCCTTCTACCACATACAACCATGAATAAGAATGTAATAGGAAGAAAGGAGAATGACTAATGGATGAGGAAGAGAAAAGAAGAAAGTGAAACATCACTAGATTTCTAGCTAATAATTCAATTAGCTCATGGAGCATGTAAGCATTTCCTACCTTCCACAAGAGATCCTCTAACACATCCATTTGCTACCACTTTTCCATACAATAGGGGTTGACCTCAAAGTCTCCCTTGCAAGCACAAGGTCACAATGATTGTCTAATGTCATCTAGTCTTGATTTTTCTATAGTATAACCATTGGTGTGAATCAAACCAAGGTAGCATGCCACTAAGTATCCAGAGGTTAAGATTATAGTTTAGTTTTTCTAAATTCAAGAACATATGCATGACAAGATCCTTGAAATTTTCTCTCTCAACAACCTTTCATCGATCCCTTTAGGTATGCTAACTAGTTTCTCATCCTAACAAAAGGCATAATACCATGACCATTAAGAGAAACGTTTCTAGGTTCAAATTTCATTAGGGGTTATGATAAAACAATTTTAACTATAGGACTCTGATATTGTAGATTCAATATCATAGCTCAACATACATCATCATAGATATGATGTAGTAGACTATGGTCATGCTTATAAATACGCACCCACCATGATGTTGAAAATAATTTTTTTTGCAAAAAATTAGTAAAACTCTTGTAGTTTATTTTAGTAAAGTTAGAGTTAGCTATGAATGCTTGTAGTGTAGTAAATTATAGTTGTATGACACCTTTTTTTAAGTGGACTGTTGCTGGATACAATTCATTAACAAAAATAAAGATTAAGATTATTCTTAATTATTATAGCATCTCACATAGAATAGATTTACTTTTTCCATGTTATTTACTTTTACTATATCATTTATATTTTCTCATTTACTATTTTTGCATTTATTAGTAAGGTAGAATGAGTACGATTGGTTTTAAATATATAGTGTAATTGTTCGGAAACCTAGTAGTGACTTTGCTTAATTCACTTAGTAGTGGAGTTACCTGGTAATCCTAGTAACAATTACATCAACCTAGGATGTGCATGGAAAACTAAGAATGGATACTTATTGTCATAGGATAAAATAACTTTACATTTTCATTATACTTAGAGATAGAATTTACATTCATTTTAACTATGTCTACATTTAGCATACCTAAGATCCAATGACATTATTTTATCATATACCTTACTAAGAATTAATCCATATGTTTTGCACCTTGCTAGCTTTAAGTGATAAGATAATGATCACAAACTTATTATTAACTCACTAGTATACTTACATTATCTATCCATGGATTATGATTTACTTGTGCATGAACACTTGTAACTTGTATGGTTGAGTGTTGGAATTCTCTACCACTCATCATTTGCATTGTTACTAGGGATGTATCAATGTTTACTAGTGTTGTCACATTTGGGTCATTAATGGAGTAGGGATTAAGTCTTGGATTTTTAGTGGTTTATATTAACTTAAATTTTTCATAAAAGGAAATTGTGTATTTTAGAATAGTTTAGGACTTACAATTAAAAAATTAGAAAGCTTAAACCCTAATCGTGATTTTTAGTTACAAGATTCAAAGCTACGTTTTTGTAAGAGCTATAATATGAATGAAGCTTTAGAAACTAGGCTCAAAAGTAAACTTAAGAGCCCATGAATTAGAAGTTCATATATGATTTTTAGGTTTCTGTGGTGGAGCTCATGGAATAACAATAGAGTTGGAATTACTTCTCTACACAATTCTAACAACTCACAATCACTTATGCGATGAAGCTATTTTCAAAGTCATTTAAGCTATCTTAAAACCTATTTTAAATGGTGGGGTTCACTTTTTAACCTTTATTTGGAGTAGTAATTTTCCATATACATGAAAAAAAGGAAAAAGCTATTCGTGTTTTTCTTATCTTCCATGCCAGCTATTAGGTTAGTAAGCTTATAAAGAATGTTTTACTTAAAAATGTGCATGCCACATCAATGTTTTGATTTAGTGGAATTTTAAGCTAGGAGCATTTTCATCTAGATGATAAAATCCTATCTAAAAAATTCATCTAACACATCAACTTTCTAGTTAGTTAGAGCATTAATCTTTCATCTAGATGAAGGAAAAAGTTGTTTGCATTTTTCTCATCTATCACATTAGCATGAAGAGCCAGTTTATAAAGCTAAAATTTAACTCTATAAAAAAGCTTTATTATAACTTTGCCATGTAAGCTATTGCATAATATGATTAGTAGAGTTAAGGACTAGTTCTATGAAGGACACAAAAAAAAATTAGCTCTACTATGTCAGCTTTAGGGGAGAAGAAGCAATGTAGGTAGAACCAAAACCTTCCTAACAAGCTCTTTTTGGTTCTACCACATCAGCACTAGAGGAAGGACATTACTCGTAGAGCTAAAATTTGGCTCTACAAAATAGCTATGAAAGCTCTACCACATCAATGCTAGAGAGAAGATGTTACTTGTAGAACCAAAATTTAACTCTACAAAGCAAATTGAAACAAGATCTACCATGTTAACTCTTTTGAAGAATAGGATCAGAGAACAAAAATCTAGTTCTATGAAGAATCTCTATAAGAAACATCATCATTTTCCCATGTTAGCTCACAAAGGAGGTTCATAGAACTTAAATTTGGTTCTACAAAGAAGCTTTCCCATGTTAGCTTGCTCATAGAGCTAGTTTGTAGAACCAAATTTCTAGTCTATAAACACACTCTACCATGTTAGCATCTGTCATATTAGCTTTGCCACATCAACATCCTGACATATCAGCTTGTAGAACAAATTTATAAAGTTGAAAAATATCTCTACAAAATGACTACGTCCCATTAGCTTTTAGAGGAAGCTCATAGAACTAAAAAATGATTCTACAAAATAGTTATTACAAGTCAACTTGTAAGCCAAGTCATAAAGTTATAAAGTCACTCTCGTTGCATCAGCTTCTTCATAAAGTAGTTCTATAGAACCAGAATTTGACTCTACTAGCAAGCTCACTTTTTAGTTCTACCATGTTAGCATTGGAAAAAGCTAAAGTATTCTTTGTAAAGCTTAGAAATAGCTTTGCCATGTCATCTTGTAAAGAAGGTTCATAGAATTGAAAGATGGCTCTATGAAATAGCTCTACCATGTCATCTTCATCATCTTATAGAGGAATTTCATAGATCTTAAAAGTGGTTCTACAAAGAAGCTCTACCATGTTAGTGTTGCATCACGTTAGCTCATAGAAAAGATTTCTAGATCTCAAAAATGACTCTACAAAAGAGCTATATCACATTAGCATATGCCACATTAGCTCACTCTTAGACCTAGTTTGTACAATCAAATTTTGGTTCTATGAGCACTCTCTTCCATGTCAACTATAGAATAGGATTGTACAACCAAAATTTGACTTCAGAACAAGCACAAATTTAGCCTTGCCACATTAGCAACTTTGAAGAGTAATATATTGTTGGTTTGTAGAGCCAGAAATTGATTATATACAAGAATAGAAAAACAATTCTACAAGCCACGTTAGAGCTCATCTCAAGCCCATAAAAGGTTACTTTTCATGCACACATGGATTTCACTTTTTAATCCAACCAAGCAAGGGGTGAGACACATCATGTAGAACATGATATTAGCCATATGAAGAAGTCCTAAAATTGTTTATCTGAACCAGATCTTCAACATAAGAAATCAAAATAGCTCTATGGAAAGATTCAAGAAAGACACCTATTGTTGATGTTAGCATGAAGAAAACAAAGGCTACATTAACAAATAGAGCTAAAAACCAAAACAAAGATAAGAATAGTGTGGAACCACCATCAAAGCTCAAAGTAGACAACATGAAGCCACCATAAAAGAAAACAAGCTATATCTATGCAAAAAGAGTGGAGAGGGATAGGAATTGTTGATTTAGTTAAGGGTTAACAGAAAGCCATTCCTCTAATATAGGTTCATTTAAATTTGTTGATGACAGTTATTGGAATCATAGCTAACATTGCTAAGAAAAAGCTTGAAATAAAATTCAAACTAGTGCAAGAGCTGCTTCAATAGAAATAACGAATTATATAACTAAATTAGTTATTGGAGAAAAGAGTGTTGAAATAAGCCTTAAATAAGCTTAATGGCTTAGAACCAAAAATAATGAATTAGGCTGACAAAATATCTCTTAACTCATGATAGTTACCAGTTGTGGAGCTGGAAATTTGAAGAATGAGAGAAATTTAGTAATAGAATGGTTATCCAATGCCCTACAATTATATGAATATGATGTGAGGTAATTGTAGGTTTTGATTTTTGGATGGTTGTAACTACCAAAGGCTACTATATAAATCCTAGAGCAGATTTGTTAGAATTCAGGAAGGCTAGAAGAATGAATACTAGAAAGGTTAGGACTAATTTTCTATACAATGACATTCTAACTTTAAATTTGATTCAACTAATTACTTTTATCTTGTGATTTAGTTCTTATTTTTCTACTTTGTCATAGTTGCTTAGCTAGTGGTGAAGATTGTATTATGCTTGTCATCTCATTTTTGGAATTAATTAAATTACTTGAATAGCTTTAGGATTATAAATTTTTGGCATTTATTGACTGATTTGAAATAGCTTTAGTTTTTAAAATGCTTATTTGTGTCAAAAAAATCCCATTTTAAATTTCTTCTTTGAACAAAAGGATTTAATAATTTTTGGTATTATTGATTGGTTCAAAACAACTTTAGTTTACAAAGTGTTTACTTATGTCAATAACATCTCATTTCAATGTTTAAGATTATATGTGATTTTACTATTTTACTTTTCCAAAATCCATGGAATCTTGCTTTATTTCTAGTTTTCTTATGGAATTTTCTCTCTAAGGAAGGTTGGTAATAGATTTTTTGGAATTGGGCTTAAGCATTAGATGAAAGGTTAGTTTGCATAGAAAACATATAATCTAGACTACGTAGACTTAGAAGCTTTGGTATAACATGAAATATTGTTCAGTTGTGAAATAGAGTAAAGATGGTTAAGTCTTCTAATAAAGGTTCTTTTATTTTTTAACCATAAATACATAATATTGTGAAATTATTACTTAATGATAGCTCAAGACAGATAGTGTTCTCTATAACCATTGAGTTTATTTGAAGATATGTGGGCCTTTATGTTTCCAGAGACCAGCAAACACCTAAATGCAAGTTTGAAAGAACCCTCATCCTTGTGATTTCCATTAGAATAAAGAGGACAATGTTGATGCTAAATAGAGCTTTTACCCTCTATCAGTTTCTTGTAGCTAAGGAAGAATTAACAAAGCAATGTACTCAAAAATAGACACTAATAGCTAGTTAGTTAATATTACATAGTTTATTGTATGAAGTACCATTAAGCATATCTTTCATACTTAGAATAATTTTTCAAAACATAGGCATTTAAGTATCAATCACATTAAAATGGCTTCCATATCCAAATTCAAATCTCCACTTTCTATTGATCTTAATGAAAGGAATGATAGAGATTATAATGAAGAATATTGGGGTGCAATAATAAAAACAAGAGTCTCATATACTCATACTAGTCCTTATTATCCTGATTTCACATTCATTTTTCATCAAGACAAAAAATTTAGATGGAGAGAGTTATAAGGAAATGTTGTCTTATCACCAAAATGTTCAACATCATCAATGCTTCAAGTAAGCCTTTTGAGGTCAAATCTTAGTCATGTACAAGATGGTTTATTAAGTTATCAAGAATATGACAAGGTCATATCAGCCAATAGAGGCTCATGCAAGAAGGTAGTAAGATATGAGAAAGAAAAAGGAAAGAAAACATCACAGATGATCATCCTTAATGAGAAGGAAGATGAGTCATATAAAGCTAAAATGTCTCACTAGACTCATAGATCCAATTCTCAAACACTAGTAATATGCATTGAAGATCTTGTAAAGACAAGGTTATGTTTAGCTCTTGTAGAAATTCTAGGAAGAGATGAGGTAGACTCTAGACCTAGGGAAAATTTAAGGTATAAAAGCTCCAATAAATCTTGAAAGGATGAATCTAGGAGTCATAGAAGAAGAACCAATTTTCACCATTCTCCAACTCCCCCATCCTTTTCATCACACTTATAAATAGGCCCTAACAAAGAGAATGAAGAATAAGAGATCATGATAGGGAAAGGAGAAGAGATCATGAGAGATATTCCAATAGAAGAAGACATCATGAGGAGGTGGAAGATGAAGAAGAAGATAGAGAGAGATAAATCATGCATGAGAGAAGAGAATATCATGAGCATCAAACAAGCCATCACTACAATAGATATTATGAACTTGAACAATATGAAGATCTCCTACTAACCATTCATAGTATTATTAATATTAGGGATGAAGTATGCATACCTACCAAACATTTAAGGGATAGTCATACCAAGCAACTTGATATGAACAATATTCAAACATTTGAAGGAGATTAAAACACAAATCCACAACATTATTTCCAAGCCTTTCATGATGCATGCATCATTTAAAACATCAAAAATGATTAGCAAAAATTAATGTTATTTTCCAGAACACTTATTAAGAAAGTAAAAAGTTGGCATAGATCCTTAGAATCAAAATCAATTAGAACATGGTGTATCATGCTAGAACTCTTCAATTACAAACACAAAACTTATTCCAAAGTGTCAAAATTAAGAAAACAAGGAATACATGAATCCCTTGATGTAGCAATGGGTATATACTATCCACTATTACATAGATGCCTAGACTAAAAATTTTCTCAAAGGAAACAACTATGGCATATCATCAATGGGTTAAGGAAAAAAACCAAAGAGATCATTGGAGTATATGACCAAGGCATACTATCAAACATGATAACTCATCAAATTCAAAGGTTACTAGATCAAGTGGTAAAAGAAGGAGAGCTACATAAAAGGGCATCTGCTAAAGAGTACAATAGAGATCTAACCATCAAAGAAAATGATATGTAAAATACAAGAAGAAGAAACCTTAGAAATTGTTATCCAATAAAAGACTCTACCTATTTAATAATTTGTAAATGATATTACAATAAAGGTAGAAAAATTGTGGAACTATGTTAATGAAAAATTTGCCACAATACTAAAGATAGTAGAAGAAAAATTGAATAAGCCTTTAATAGAAATAAGAAGAGGAAGAAGAAGAAAGATAATGGACATGAAAGTTATAAGAAAAAAAGGAAAGTTTCTATAGGAGAGGATGTTATGGACTCAAGTTCTGAAGATGACACTAGTTGCAAAGTATGCCAATATGAACATGTTGAGGGATATTTGAAACACCACAAAAATTTGGGCTACTGCTTCTCGACTACAAAATTGGCTAAGTGTCAGAACGATGACACTTTTGGAAAATTTGTCTAAGTGATCGGATCATGCCCTCCATTGTAGTAGAGTGTAGTCATCTTCAATGGCCAATTTCTACAATTTTAGCTAAGTTTTAGAATGATGACACAAGTTGTAGAAATTTTTCTAATTTTTGTGCTATGCTCCCATTGCCCTTGCTACACTCTAGAGCATAGCTAGCATAGTCAGCACACCCAAAGCCAATTTTACAAGAGAAATTTTTCCAAGTGTTGTGCTATGTTCCCATTGCCCTTGCTACACTCTAGAGCATAGCCAACATGGAATAGCAGTTTTGCAAATTTTTTTCTAACTATCGGGACTATGCTCTATAGTGTAGCGAGCATAGCAACTAGAGTTAGAAAATTTTTTGAACTTTTTCTAGTCACCTTTGGACTTTGAAAATTTTAAAAAATTTTCTTGTAGTCCCACCTACCACACCGCAACATGGCACCCAATCCAAATTTTGGGCTAACCCTAGCTCCATAAATATCCTTGGGCCCCCCAACATTTTGGGTGTTGACAGTTGGCACTTTCATTTGGTGTTTGACATTTTGGCATGTTGGCACTTAGCTTTGTGGGTGAATGAGACCTATAGCACACCACACTAGCAGAGAGGCATAGCTACACCACATGGTACATTGTGGCCCCATTACATCCCTACACCACATGATACACTGTAGCCCTGTTGTAGCCTTGCACCACATAGTACATCATGGCCCTATTGCAGCCTTGCACCACATGGTACACCATGGACCCATTGCAGCCCTGCACCGCATAGTACACCATGGTTGCATTGTAGCCATACATCACATAGTACACCATAGCCTTGTTGCAACCTTGCAAAACATCACATGGTACACCATGGTGGTCAACCCAACAGGCATGGTTCATCATGGCAAGCACCAGACTTCACAACCTAAAATCACTGAGATTGTAACTACGCTACCACTACACCTGTTGCACACTATGTACCTTTTGAGGCCCTTTTGGAGTTAACTATGCTCCCATTTGGGGTAGTGTTTCATTTCTCTTTCCCATTTCTAGCATTTTCTTGCATTCTTCTTATGTCTTTTTGCATTTTTTCATGCATTGTCATCCTGTACTATGCTTGGGTAGCAGTCTTCGCAGGTTGACACCCTTGTTTCGATTAAAACCCTTGGCTACACTTGCCCCTGTTCCATGGCTACACTCTATACTTAGCACCACGAAACACTGCTTTGACATTTAGCACCATTTCACATTGTTTGCATTTGCATTTTTGGCTAACCACACCACCCCTAGTTGCACCCATTGCCTCACTTACAATTGGAAAAGTCCCTGTTTGATCAACAAGATCATTTAGAGCACCCTGTCTCTACCTCCACCAAGGCCCTCATGTGGATGTGGGGTTAGGATATGTGCCTATAAACCCCTCGGTGTTCCAGCTGTTGATGTTTTTGGTTGTTATAGTTTTTGACACTAGAAGAAGGACCTTGCCATTTCCTTCTACATTTTCTAATTGTTTTTCTACATGCTCTCTCCACCACTGGTTGGTGTATATTGGACCCCATTGTCAATTCTATTAGAACCCTGCTAGACAAAATCCAAAGCGTATCTTTGGTACTTAACTAAAATTTTGGGCACTTGGGAGAGTGTAGCTAGCTCTTAGTATAGAGAGCATAGTCAGATCTAACATAGAGAGCTTAGCACCAAAGTTAGCCATTTTCAATAGCTTTCATAGTTAGCATTTTTTCTGCATTTCCATACTTAGCATTTTTTCTACATTTTCATACTTAGCCAAATTTTTTTAGTTTTATACTTAGCCAAATTTTCGCATTTTCATACTTAGCTAATTTCCTACAATTTTACACTTAGTCAATTTTTTGCATTTTCCATACTTAGCCATTTTTCTACATTTTTATACTTAGCCATTTTTCTACTATCGACAAACTTAGTGATTTTTTAGCAGTTTTCAAAGTTAGCTATTTTTTGCAAATAACAACTCTCACAACCCGATCTGTGAATATGAATCTAGATCAACTTTCCATGTTAGTGTCTAACACATTTGACACCAAAATCCATCTAAAGCATGTTGCACTAACCTACAAACAATAAATTTTATTTGTGCCAAAACCCAAGTAGGGTTACTAATGTATTACCTTGACTTGGATGCAAAATAGGACTATAAATGAGTCCATGGGTATGGATGGGAGTACAATCCCTCCTTGTTCAACATAATCCCACTCATAGAGTCCTACCACTAGCGTTTTTCCCAACTCATCTGTGCAAATAAGCATGATGCAGGGACAACCTATGATGAAGCCTTACAAGAGGAAGAAGATAATTTCAAGGCCTACTCTGAACGTGAGAGCCCCCTCTACACCATCTTCCAACAACCACTCCCTAGTATGGTCCCTCCTCAGTTTGATCCACCTGTCCTCTCTGAGATGGCAACCATGCCATTTTAGCCTTCCTTGCAAGTAACTGCTACATTTTCCCAACCCTATGCTCATGCAGGGGCCACCTCCCATCCCTAGATGATTCAAGCATCCTATGTCCTACCTATCTCATTAGCATCCATGGCATCTATCCAACCCATTCATGTGTGGTCCACCTTGGTTATCATGCCCATTCCTCAGCCAACACATCAACTAAAATCATCCACTATGACATTAAACTAGCAATGATTGTCTATTATGACATTAAACTAGTAAACTCCACAACCAAAAATCCAACCCTAAGCTATATAACCAACACAAGCCTAGCCAATACAACTGGCTGGAACATCCCCAAGCTTGGATTAGGAATTCTAGCTGATCCAAAGTTAGATGGAGGAGATCAACCGACTCAAAGCTGCCTCCTTCGAAATCATCAAGGTGGTGGACTTCTATTGAGCTGATCCCATAAGTCCTGCAATCCTACCCCTGACTCTCCCATTTGGGGTCCTGCTACCTCAACTCATCAAGTACAATGGTGAAGGAGACATCAATGCACACTTGGTCACGTTTTGATCCAAGTGCCTACTCCTTCAAGCCTAGCCACACACCATCATGCATATGTTCCCCATGTCACTTAATGGCAAGGCCTTAGACTGGTATCATGTGCTACCCAAGGCCTCAATCTCTTCTTTTAAGGATCTCATAAGCTAGTTTATGACACACTTCAAGTACAACCTAAAGCTTGATGTAACCCTCAACCAGCTCATGCAGGTCAAGTAGGGGCCCTTTGAGCTCATGCCAAAATTCCTCCAATGTTGGAACACTGCATTGAGCAAAATGCATAAACCCCTAGTAGAGATGCATCTACTAGCCATCTTTAAGGGTGTAGTGAATGATGTCCTCAAGTCCAAACTATATTACCTAGCCCCAAAGTCTCTCAACCAAGCCTTTGCCCAAACAAAGGGCATAGAGGAGGCAACATAAGCCAACAATGACCTAACCTACATGATCTACATAAACCAACATGCATGCAAGCAAAATACAACAATGGAAATAGTGGCCACAAGCACAAATGAAACTAACTAGGTCCCAATGGCTGAGTAGCCTAAGGCCCTAGCTCACAAAGTAACCAAATCTTGTGCCAAGTTTCCTACATTGGTAGGGATTGCCCCAAGGCCCAACTTTAAGCTCAAGGATCACTCAAAGTATACACTACTACCGATAGAACCCTATGAACTGCTGGAGTAACTCTTGAAAGCTAGGTGAATCCAATACAAACATGTATTAGAGATTGCCTACCAAAAACATGATAGGTACTGTGAACTACTAAGGAACCCCACCTTTGTAGTATCAAATGAGCACCCAATCCCACAAAACTTCAAGTTGGACCAATATTGTCATTACCACCACATGTCTGGTCATAGTATAGAAAACTGTTGTGCTTTTTAGGATGATCTGCAAAGAATAATAGAATGGGGCCAACTGGTTCTCAATGTAACGATCCAATCCAATCCACATGATGCCCCATATGTCATAAACTTCATTAGCATAGGTGGCAAGTATAAACTTATACAATAACATTTTGTGATCTACATGCCTCCCAGCAAGGCAAGGATCCCCTTGGCCTCCACAAGAAAGAGACCTTTCTTTGTTATTAAATTGCCACCTCAGGCACCCACAACACCCTTTGTGATCAAGGCCCCATGACAATTGTTTACTAATACGTTAGACTAGCAACCAAAGCAATCATCCACTAAGATGTTAAATTGGCAACCAAACCAACTATCTAATAAGACATCAAACTAGCATGATGCAGCAATAATAATTGCTAAGAAACCTTCCATCATCAAGGTGCCACAATGAGTTTACCCTGCAATAGCTCCTAAACCACCATTTGTCATAAGGGTGTTACAACATGATGGCCCGTCACCTATCCAAAGCCCAATAGTGGGAAACTTCTTAGTCTCTCGTCCTTTAAGGGTTGACCCCACTAGCAACCCAAGTAGGCCTACCAAATGACAATGCAAATGGATGAACAAGCACTTTGCTACCCCCATGGTCAAAGCAAAGGCCATGACCAACAAGCCGCAACCAAACACTGGGGTCCCTACCCCCAAGCAACCCAAGCCCAATCCCCTTCATGAGAGATCTGTCTCTCAAGTTGCATGGAGGAATTTAAGGCCAATACAATGGTCGATGACAAGGGCTTCATAGTTGCACTAACCTAGGTGAACTAAATGCTCAAGAAAAAGAACACAATGTTGAGCTTGTATGACCTAGTCATGACCTCATCTACTCACCACCAAGCATTAGCCTAGATGTTGGCCTCCATTCCTATTATGGAGGACATCCTTGCAAATGAGAACACCATCCATGCAATGATATTACCCCCTGCACCATAGGAATTAGGTTTAACAACCCTAGCATTTTGCGATGATGTAGTTAAGGTTAACCCCGAAAAAGAGGAGGTCACTATATCTCCACTATCCATTAGCATACATGTTGGGTAGTGCATGATCCACATAGTGCATGTTGATGATGGTGCAATAACAAACATAGTCCTGTACTTCGTCATCGATAAGCTAGGCATGGTAGAGAAAATTAGGCCAACCAAAACTGCATGTCTAAAATCCTTCAATAGATCACATGTCACCATTAAGGGTAAAATCAACTTAGCCATTGTGGTAGGAGAGAAATTACCCATCAGTGAAGATTTTAGTATCATAGAGAAGATGCCAGGCTTCAACCTAATCTTGGGTAGGCCTTGGCTACCTCAACTACAGGCCTTCTCCTCTCCCATCCACCAAGAAGACCAATTTCCATATGAAGGTGGTCAAGTTATTATCCATGATGATAATTCCTCCTCTCTGGCTATCCACAATATAGACATGGAGCAAGTGTTAGAGGTGGAGTTTCTTAGTGATGCATCTATGGCAACCAACACAACGCATAAGGTTGACATACCCAAATGAGCAGTTGAAGCCAATAGCCTCCCAAAGAACTCTAGGCCCTATGTGTCCCCTAATCTAAACTAGATTAGGAAACAACTACCTAATCAAGGCACTCCCTTGGCCAAAAATGCACTAGGTGCTTGCCTACCCCTTGTCTCCACTTGCCATGCATTTTTTACTTTTGTTTGCATTGCACTAGCCTACACATTTACATTTTTCCTACTGGCTTAGATCACACATTTCATTTTGTTACATGTTTTTTTCTTTATTTACACATTCATCAACTTAGCTTATGCATTACATTTGAAAAACATTGAAAACACATAAAAATCATAAAACTAAAACTACAAAAAACATGTGGCCTAAAAAGGCCTTAAACTAGCCCATGACCTAGAATGACTTTAAACTAATAACCTATGATCTACCATGGCCTTAAACTAGTAATGTATGGTTCAAAATAGCCTTAAACCATCAACCCCTTTGCAATGGCCTAAAATGGCCTTAAACTAGTGATGGCCCAAAATGGCCCAAAACTAACAACACTCGATAGCTTGAAATGGCCTTAAACTACTGTTGTGGCTCAAAATAGCCTAAAACTATTTCTCTTCCCATTGATTTCCTTTCATTGGTGCATTTTAATTCTTTTTACAACAAGTTCTGCTTGATGTTATTTTTCTAGTTGATTTTTGCAGGATCCTACAAGCACACAACATGACTACATATGCAACATCGCACCTCACACAAGCAAGGTAAGCACTCATCCACCATGACATAAAATACTAGCATAGATAATTCTCTATGACTATAAATTGGCGCAATAGTATACTATGACTATAGCAGTCCGCTATGACTATAAATTGGCACAAATCATCCTTGGGTCATGATGTTAAACTAGCACACAACAATTTGTTAGGACTATAAACTAGCACTCCACAATCTATCAGGAGCTTAAATTGGATTCACGCACTCACAACATCATCACCTCCCATCGTTCTATTAATCTTTTGGAGCACCTACCATCACTGCGGCCTTTGGAGGACTCGCAACATCATCGCCTTAGCACTTTCACTAGCTTCCTGAGCACTTGCAATTGGTGCAACATTTGATGCATTTGTAGCATCTTCACATCCAGCACTTGCAGCATCTTTACATATAGCATTTTAATTTGCATGTCATATTGTGTGGGTTTCTTGTCTTCTTAGAGTTGTGTTCACAGGATGAAGCCTTAGAGGTGGTCATGCAGAGATGCATCTCATCGCTGTAGCAAGTCACCACATCACTCTGATGTGCATGATTGGACTAGTTAAGCCACTCAAGAGTGCACATCCCCCTCATCTTGTTATAGCCTATGCACATCCACTCCTTCATTCTAATATCATCTCATCCTTTGCATACTCAAAATTTCACATCCCTATGATGCATACAAACTGTGATGCATATAGCATTCTATTCATGTCAATCGTAGAACCCAAGGTGGAACTAACACAACGTGTCCCATGGGAAGCCTCTATTGGTAGGTTAAAGCCCAAACAGACGTAATGCAACTCATCCAATGAAGGAAACACCTGTCCTATAGGCACAACATGGTTGCATCAAAGAAAAAACTATCTTGTGGCATGCAGTCCACTCAATGGCCAACACCTTACAACTGACATTTTGCAATATGTAGAGCCCAACGAAGGTTCGCCCTATAGCAAAGCAAAGAAGGAAAAGAAAAAGTAAGAGAAAGTAAGAAAAAATAAAAAAAGAAAAAGGAAAAAAGCACATCCCTAAGAAAATTGACAATGCTACAATTTTGCAACTGGCCTAGCCTTCAATCTACACCTTGGCTCTCTCATAAGCACTTTGACGAGAGGTCAACATTTTAGGGACAAGTCACCTTGATGCCCTCTTCACTATCAACTATGCTGACTCCAAACTTGACATCATGATACCTTGGTTACATTTCATCTTCCTCTATCATCCCTAACACATTACCTACATCCCTTGCCCTCAGCATACCACTATCCCCAACACTCTTGAATATAGTGGAATGACACTCGATCTAGTACTAATGAGTGATGTTGGTGCCACGTCTACTATGGTGTTTTACAATTCTTTGTGGACATCTCTCAGGCCACTCCTCCAGATGTCAACAAAGAGGGGCAAATGAAACACCAAAAAAATTTGGGCTACTACTTCTCGACTACAAGTTTGGCCAAGTTTTAGAATGATGGCACTTTCTGCAAATTTGTCTAAGTGCTGGGAGCATGCTCTCCACTGTAGTAGAGTGTAGTTAGTTTCAATGACCAATTTTTTGCAATTTTGGCTGAGTGTCAAAATGATGACACAAGTTGTAGAAATTTTTCTAAATATTGTGCTATGCACTAGAGCATAGCTAATGTAGTCAACACACCCAAAGCCATTTTTTCAAGATTTGTTTCAAGTGTAAAAATGATGACACAAGCTATAGAAATTTTTCTAAGTGTTGTGCTATGCTCCCATTTCCATTGCTATGCTCTAGAGTATAGCTAGCATAGCCAGCACGGAACACTAGTTTTGCAAATTTATTTCTAACTATTGGGACTACACTCTAGAGCGTAGTGAGCATAGCAACCAGAGTTAGAAAAATTTTCAAAATTTTTCTAGTCACCTTCAAACTTAGAAAATTTTCTAAATTTTTCTCATAGTCCCACCTATTGAACTACCACATGGCACTCAATCTACATTTTGGGCTAATCTTAGCCCTATAAATACCCTTGGATCCCCAATGTTTTGGGGGTTGGTAGTTGGCACTTTCATTTGTCATTTAGCATTTTGGCATCTTGGCACTTAGCTTTGTGGGTGAACGAGACCCAGAGAACACCACACTAGTAGAGAGGCATAGTTGCACTTCATGGTACACCACAGCCTTGTTGTAGCCCTACATTGCATAGTACACTACATCCTTGTTGCAGCCCTACACTACATGGTACACTATAACCCCATTATAGCCTTACACCGCATGGTACACCATCACCTCATTGTTGCCCTACATTGCATGGTACACCACAACCCCATTGCAACCCTGCACCACATGGTACACTGCAACCCTATTGTAGCCATGCAGAACACTGCATGATACACCATGATGGCCAACCTAGTAGGCAGGGTTCATCAGGGTGAGAGCCAAACTTCATGGCTTGACACCACCAAGATTGTGACTATGCTACCACTATGTCTATTGTACACTATGTACCTTCTAAGATCCTTTTGGAGCTAACTATCCTTTCATTTGTGGTGGTGTTCAATTTCTCTCTGGCATTTCTTGCATTTTTCTTACATCTTCTTGCATTTTTTCACGTGTTTTCATGCTATACTATGCTAAGGTGACACCCTCATTTCAATTGAAACATTTGGCTATGCTCACCACCATTCTATGGTTGTGCTCTACACTTAGCACCATGAAACATTACTTTGACACTTAGCACCATTTCACATTATTTGCATTTGCATTTTTGGCTAACCATGCCACCCCTAGTTACACCCATCACCTTGGTTGCAACTAGAAAAGTCCTTGTTTGATCAACAAGACCATTTATTGCAACTCATCTCTACCTCCACCAAGGCCCTCGACAAACGTGGGGTTAGGCTGTGTGCCCACAAACCCCTTGGTGTTCCAGTCGTCAACATTTTTGGTCATTACAATATTATCTTGTTATGGTCCACTTACAAGAGCCTAGGACATATGTGCTAAATCCAAAGGTTGTTAAAAAAAATAAATGCCTAGACAATTATCTTACCTATAAGGTAATTACATACAATACAATCAACAACCACATTATCCAAGTAGGGCTTATCCTCAACCATAAGAGTAATACCATCAACAATGGTGACAACCATAATCATTAGCCTAGGACATGTACAAAAAAATTAGGAATGAACACTTATCATCATAGGATAGAATAGCTTTATATTTTCAATGTACCTAGAGATATAATTTCCATTCATTTTCACTATGTCCAAACTTAGCATACTTAAGATCCAACAACATCATTTTTTCATATACCTCAATTAGAGTTAAGCCATACATTTTTCACCTCACTAACACTAAGTGAAAACACAATGATAATGAACTTATTATCAACCCACTAGTATACTTACATTGTCCATCCATGGATTAAGATCTGGTTGCATGTGAACACTTGTGACTTGTATGGTTAAGTGTTGGAATTTTCTAACGCTTATTAGCTTGGATCAAGGATGGAGATTGTTAACCCATATAAAAAATGATTAGGGATGGGTAAAAGTAGCAATTGATATTACCAAGGTTCACAAAGAAAGAAACTTCTAGGCCTTTATGACTATTGTAGGAATGAGTAAGAGATTATCATCAACTACAACATCATGGGAAGTCAAGTGATTTGAGCAATGGGTTGAACATGAGAAAAGTTTTCATAGGCATAGGTTCAACCACTAGTTTGATTTGGATGGTATGTATACCAATTTGTATAGTTGATAAGCTTTAAATTACATCACTGTTCGCATCACCTCTTCTTTCATTTCTCTTTCTTATCATTTTTTTTAAATTTTTTTTTTCATTTTCGTAATTTTTTATATATATTGTTTTCTTTTTATTTCTTTTAGCAGAGAGGATTTTTTATGAAGCATGAGAATCATGGAAATGATTGAAGTGCAAGATCACCACCTAGGGTCCTTGACTTGTACAAACATGAGAGTTCATCATCCAACACATGGTTCCATATGCACTTTTTTGATCAAGGTGACCAAGCAAGGTGCCATATGCACCTTAGTCCAATCACACCCGTTAGACCCATCTAGTGATCACAAGGATCCTCAATGATATATCCTTTACATACCAATGACTAGGAATTCATCCAAGATTCGAGATCTCACACCCTAAGGTGTGGATCCATTACTTACCTATAGTTCTAGTAGCATTAGCTTTAGGAGATCGTAGTGTAAGCTTCAGCTTCCCACTAAATTTAAAATTGGTTTACTAGAGATGAATGTTAGAAAAATGAAGGGATGAATACAGTTGCATGAGCATTCTATTGATCAAATCTCCACGTTAGACCCATTTGATGCTCTTGCATCATCATTACATCTATAACTCATCAATCCACTATGAGCTTATTGGATGAGCATTTATAAAGCACCTAAACTAGTTTTTCCACACACCAACAAAAACACTCCAAAAGAAAAGAAAATATCATGATTAATTATCCATTAAGCTCAAAAAGTTAAAGATTCTAACTAAACACACTAATATTTATTAATTTCACAAACAGAAATAGAAAAAAAATTAACATGGTATGAAGGATTTCTCCAACATGATTGCTCCATGTCTATCACCTAGGAAGCCTCTAAGGGGTAACTTGAGCTTTAAGAATTCTTAGTGGTGAAAGAAGTTCATTATTGTACACTAGGTGTTTCCCAACAAGTGCTTTGTCTAGCTTGTTTGAGTGGCTTATGGCCATGTTGTAGCAACATTTGGAAAGGATCATAGGGTATTCTCTTGTAGTTCATCCTTCTAGTCTCATCCCTTCTACTGATCTTGAGGTGGAGGTTTTGGAAAGCCAACTTGGCATTTGTAGTGCTCTACCAAGCTCTTTCCATTATAACAAGAAGATCCTCTTCTTTCTTATCTTTTGATCTAAGCACTAGGAAATCATTGGTAGAAAACCAACCTACAATAGAAGTGATTAAATTACATCCGTATCCCACAAGATATGTGTATGATTGATCTATTATCTCTAACAGAATATTGGTATGCTTGAGAGGAGGAAGTCCCCAATCAAGATGCTACTATAATGAGATGAGATTGACTCTCGAACTAGAGTTACAAAGAGCTAGACAATTACTCTTTTCACTAATTTGGATCTCCACCATGGGATTGCTATAAATTGATTACTTCTTAGGTAAACATTTTTCCTTAATTACTTGTGTTGCCAATATAGACATAGGGATGGTAACAACATTACCATTAGGTGCCACTATGCTATCTTTACTAGACATAGCAATGGAACTCATTATTGAAGTAGATATTACATTTGAATTACTATGATGGATGTTCATTAAGATCTCATGAGTGTGGGATTTTATTTGGCTTGAATGATTCTCCTCTCCACATAGTGGATATGAGAATATAGGCCCAGTCTTTTGATTCTCACATCTTCAGTTGTCATAAAATTTCCTGCCATGATACCTCAAAATTTCCCCTATAACCAAATTAATAAATGATTGATAATATGGCCTAGATGAATAGATAGAAGTAGGATCATTACCATAGGTAATATTACATGTTTTAGCCTACCTTGGTTGTAGATGACTCGGTATCCCACCTTGCATGAGACCAAGGATTATTGTTGTTGGGAAGTATGGTTGATAGGACTATTAAAAGAAAGAAAGTATTATTAAGGTATCATCATTAGGGTTTGATAAGTAGGAGCTACTATTATTGTTGTTGGGAAGTATGGTTGATAGGACTATTAAAAGAAAGAAAGTATTATTAAGGTATCATCATTAGGGTTTGATAAGTACCTAAATATGCACCATAAAAGTAAGGATTGGACATAGGAACCATCTATTGTTGCATCATAATTGGAAGATTTCATGGAGCAGCACACCAAGGATTTAGAGTTTACCACTGTTGGTATTGCTACATGGGCTGTGGATAAGCACCACTAGGATAGTATGAATGGCTAGGGTATGAGATTATTCTCATTTTTCTCTTTATGAATTTAGAATTCAAAGGTACCCTAGATCATCTCATCTCATCAATCATGTAAGCCATGACTAGGTAGTACTGAGAAGCATGACTCTACATAGTATTCATAGGCATCCTAATCATTGAAGGAGGATGACGAGGCCCCATTTAGATCTTCTTGAATGATTTTAGAGTAAGAGTAATTTCTTTTACCCTTATCATCATACCTCTTTTTTCATTCTTATGGTGCAACTACTTTGGTTGTAGCTTCAACAACCTTATCCTTAATATCCTTGAGAGTAGTGATCATCTTTTCATGCATCACATCTTGAACTCAGTTAACATGATGGACCAAGTCTATCAAGGCTTTGTTCATTTTGATTTGATCTTGTGTCAAAGTATTGAATGTAATAGGAGGTTTGGTAATACCTTCAACATTTTTAATCTTCTGTTTATGCAATGGATTGCAATTATGCTCCTTGGCTAATTGTAACTTCTGTCATTTACCTTCCATGCTAGCAATGACATTTAAGATTACTTTAATTTGGGTCACAAACTTTTTGTACAATTGCCCCATCATGTACATGTCCATACACTCTCTTGTTTCCTACCTTAGTCCTTCTACTATGTGCATTAATTATTCCCTTTGAATAAAACTATTGTTCAGACAAAAATGAGAAATTTTCATGTACCTTTCCATGGTGATTTTGAGAGGCTCATAGGCTTCTTGCCTCCATTTAGTCATCTCCTTCTAGATGTTTCAAATTTAGGCCTAGATTTAGAATTTTTTGTAGTATATTTTAACAATTTCAACCCATATTTGAGTCAATTGATAAGGTAAAGATTTTATCAAGTCTTTGCATAATCAATGAAGGTGTAGTGAAACAACTGAAACTTTTACTAATCACTCATAATCCCTTCGAGATAGCAAGAATTATTAAAGGCTTACACATGGAGTTGGGGATTGTTACTAGTATATCCTCTCTATGTTATTATATTGGTCTTATTGATTTGTTTTTATCTACTATAAAAAACATGCTTCCTTAGAATATGTACAACTTCTATTAACTCATGATAATTACCCTAGTTGAACAAAGAAGAATGATCATTATCACTGGTAGGTCTAGAAAAACTCCACATCAACCAAATGGTTCTAGGCTACATAATCAAGGTATCACTCTCATAGAGTTTAGCCACCCTTATGAAAGCAACTCAAAATACACACAAAACAAGAAAGAAATCACTTACCTAAGGGAGAAATAGCTCTTCATATGAAACTAGATGCGAAAAGCTAAACAAAAATTATTGGATTCAAGTTCGTTTCATATGAAGTTCATCTCAATTATTTATAGTTTTTTCAACACAATGATAGGGGTTTACTAATGTGCAAACATCAATGGAGGTTTGTCAGCACAACCTAGACACTCAAAGACATACTGGAAAAGGCTAGAAGATAAAGGTTGCCAAACCAAGGTATTAAGTAGGATGTTTTAGTGCCCTTGTGCTAACATAAGGGGTGAACTAATGTAGGGAGGTTTACAAATCCTTACCCCCAAATTTTTTTTTACATTTTTCTACATGAAAATTTTGATTTTAGGAAACATGTCAGAACCTTTCAAGGGTTTCCAAATGAAACTAGAAACTTTTTCAGAAGCCCAAAACATGCAGCAAACCTACAAGTGTAAACTAGAAGGCCATGATGCAAACCTAGGAGATAGAAACATTAACTAAATGTGCAAAAACCATAAGCACAGGGTAATTGACACATTCTAAATATAAGGTTTATAATTTACTCACAAAATGTCATTGGATGACTCATTAGATTTCAAATCTTTTGAATTTTATTGTAAAAATTCTTCTACATTTTTGTAGTTATTTTTAAGTACTTTTGCATCCTAGAATATATAATATGTTTTGTATGTGTTAATAACATGAAGTATAGAAAATGATGACATAATTCAATTATATCTTCATCTACTTCAAGACATTTAATGCTACAAACATTGTCTAGGATAGAATGATGAAATTCAATATTGATGTTACCTTGTGATCTAAAGAAAGTGAAGCTGCTTGATTTTGGATATTTATTAATGTCATTTAGAATTAAAGATCTAGTAATTATCCATAATTTAATAGACATTTAATTTTTTATATTTTAAAAATCCTTGAGGATTTTAGTGACTAATAGGATTTGATCAGAACTAATTCTTGTTGAGTTGACAACAACTTATCTTGTGTCTTGTTCCTTTTTTTTCTAATGCCTAAATTTTTATTTTTTGAGAATTGATGTTTTCCTCTTTTTTATTTGGGAAATTGTAAAAATAAAATTAAGTTTCTATTTAACTCAATGTTACTTGTACTCGTTTCTACTTGTAATCTAGGAATTACTAAAGTTAAGCACCAAATGTAACTTGGATTTTCTTTTACTTGTAATCTGGACATGACTAAAGTTAAGCACCAAAAAATCAAGAGAGACTACTATAAATAAAAACATAGTGTGAAATTGAAATACAAGAAATTTTAGAGAGAGAATTCTTGTACTCACCTATTCATCCTAAATAAAATTCTTCTACCTTGCCCCATGGATGTTTCCCTTCACATTGAAGGATTTTACCATTAAATATTGTGTGTTTTATTTTTCTATTTATTTTTATAGTTCAATAGATCCTATTTTTCTATTGTTTTCCATAACAATTGGTATCAAAGCTAAGGTTAGAAATTACCACAAATGGCTAGCTTGATAGGAAGTGCAAAGTTTGACATTGAAAATTTTGATGGTAGAGGAAACTTTGGATTTCCTCTAGTTTGTGGAAAATGAAAGCTGTGAGATTTACTAGTGCATCAAGGGTTGCACAAGGCCCTTGATGGAAAGAGAAAAAGTCTTGGTACTATGGATGATGAAACTTAGAAGGAAATTGATTTGAAGGCTCTCACTACCATGCATTTGCACTTGGCAATTGAAGTGAACAATGCTGGTGGATCAACTTCTATGGTAGACTTATGGATAAAGTTGGAATCTTTGTATATGACAAAGTGCTCTTAAAAATGTGTCCAAATTAAGTCCAAATTTTGGTCATTACCAATGAAAGAAGGTTTAAGTGTCCATGAGGATTTAAATACTTTCAATTCTTTTGTAAAGAAGTGCTAACACATTTTGGACTTTTTATGGAGTAGGAATATGAAATCAATATATATGGCAAAATGATATATAAGAATAATAGGATATGCATTTGAAGACCACAAGTAACATTTGCTATCTAAGTTTTGGAATAATGATCTACTTAGTGCTACTCTTTTGGTTGTTATATTCATATGGAGTTGTAATTAGGAGTATGACATGAATTATTTCTCAGTTGTTAGTATTTCTAGATTGTTGAGTTAAAGTGGATACATAGGCAATTGAAATTTCTTTGTTCTTGTAGTTAAATTTAGCATAAGCCTATTACAAGTCCTTATGTTTAAAGAGTCTGGTGGAAACAATCAACTTGAAATAAGCATTTTGACAAAAACTCATGGCTAATATATTAGAAATTTGACAACTTTACAATTGAGAAATGCACTATAACATTACCAAGAAAAATCCTCTATGATTAACTATTGGATTTATGCTTTGGAAAGTGAAAAAGATAATTGAAACCATGGAATAGTGAAGGTCTACAATTGATTTATGAAATCATATCCAAAGTTACTAGAATAGCAACAAATTGGGAGTTAACGTTATCAATCTAAATCATTCCTCCAATAAGAGTAGAAATTATTAATGTAGCTCATCATCTCAACCATTGTATCATCAAGAAAATTTTTGCTGCCTGAGAAATGACATCTGCCCAAGGAAGAAAACCAATGGATTTTTACCAATAACACCACATCATGACTTTTCCCTACACAACCATCAAAACCAACAAATTTCTAACTTACCTACATATGGAAATTTAATAGTGACAATTGCAATTTTTGGAGGAAAAGAGATATTCCTAACATGCAATAGCATTGGTAGTATGGCCAAGGTAAGCCAGAAAAACATAGATAGGTGATTTAACATTCAATGGCAATTCAATCTAGTTAGAGAGGGCCAATTACAAAACCTAAAAAAAATAACCAAACAAGTAAAATTGGTAGTTCAAATTCCAACACCAATGGAAATGGTAGAGGTGGTGCCACCACAGAGACCATGATGGCTAGAAATGTAGTTTCCTCCAATAGTGATAGAGCTGGAAGCACTAGTTGTTGTAAGATAGAGACAAGATAATAAGTGTAGCTTAAAACATTTTTGAACAAATCTGTAATTACCAGAACATGTAGCAATGTGCTAGGGATGTTGGATGAGGCCAAAAATCTAACATGTACCTGTTCATCATGGTGACATCACTCCTGCAATAGTTTCATGCCAATAGGCAATGCGATGGTGAAGGCATCGAGGCAATGGGCAACACTGTGGTAAAGGCAGCGAGGCAATGGGCAATGCGATGGTGAGGGCAGAAAGGCAACAGTAATATGGTGACAAAAAATCCTTATGCTCAAACTACACCAAAAAACTTGTGTTTTGTATTTTAAGTTCAAAGCTATGATGAAGCATTATTAAAATCATTACATATATTATGATGGCCATAAGAGATAACATAAGTTTGGAAAGGTAATACACACATATGGAAAGGTTACAATTTAAATGGATGGGTCTATAGAGCTTTATTTGTTCAAATCAAATTTTTACATGAAGGTTGTATAAAAACCTAAATAAATTTCCTAAATATTTGTACTTGAAAGGACACTTGCCAATTGTGGCATGTATTTCTCCAATTTTTGTAACTTCCTATGGTAGCTTTTATGATATTTGTTACCAAAGAAACACTTGGCAACCATAGCTCAAATTTCTCATAATCCCCATGGAAGTTATAACTCCCATGGTGGTTATAAATTTATATTCCTACAATATTTGTAAAAACCTTAGCTCCTCATGATTATTGTAACTACCATAAGGTTACTATAAATGGGCCTTCAAAGGTAGAATTTGAGGGGAGGAAGATTTGGTGAAAATATTTTTGAAGAATTCTTGTAAGATGGCTTGCTAAAGCCATCAATTCAACTACTTTGTTTTAATCCTGTGAGTTCATTTCTTCCCATTTTGTTTTAGTTACTTAGTTAATGGTTTAGATAGTATTGTGCTTAGCATTTAATTTTGGGATTTTTCCTAGGTTGTCATTATAGCTCTATTTTTGCACAATATTAGACTCCTATTAAGTTTTCCATAGAAGAGCTTATATTATTGAAAAGCCTTAAGAGTAATCTAGTAGTAATGTCTTAACAAAATTTCCTATTTTGAGCATGGAGAATCTAGGAAAGTATTTGGTATTTTGAGATGACTAAAATAGCTTCATTTCCTTAAAGTGTATTGCCTTGGTATTTCAATTTTGAAATTGTCAAATTTTTTGAAAGCTTTGTTGAATGCAATCTTTGATAACTATTAACTAGCCAAAATAGGGACTTGTACTTTGTCATTTACGTAGTAATTTTTGGTAGTATAACAAGATTATCTTTAGGAAATTGCTTGTTGAGTTCAAAGGGTTTGGTTAATTTGTAGTTAGATTGAATTGGAATAGCTTTAATGCTAAGTGTTTTCTCATGATAATTTATCTTGCTTAAATATTTGAGATTTCATGCAAACCTACTTTTTTTTCTTTCTCTTTTAAGTCCATTGAATCTTCCTCTATTTCCAGTTTTCTTGTGGAATTTTCTCTTTGAGGGAAATTAGGAGTAGATTGGCAAAATTGGGTTCAAATGTTTTTATAAAATTTTATTTATTACAAGTAGCGTACTATAGGGATTGTGTAGAATAAGTGATTAAATAAACTAGGAATCTTCAACAACTCATAGTATTTGACAAAGTTAGTCGAATCTCTTTTATGATAGCCAAATACAGTTTAATACATAACCCAACCATCTCAACATTCACAACAACAAACACATACTCATGGCTAGTACATTTCATAACTACTAAGTTTGTTTGGAGGTATTTGGGCCTTGGTGTTGCTAGAGACCAACAAGTACCTAAACCATGTTTGAAGAACACCTTTGATTCGATGACTTCCAAAACTCAGAAGACCCAAAGGCCCCTCCAACGTTGGTGGTCTCAAATGGTCTCCAACAAGAAGTGGTTAGATTTGGATGTGAATATAGATGATGAGGATTAAGCAGTTTACTTACTTAAATCATTATCACCATCCTATAGTGTTCTCGTATTAACATTAATGTATGGAAGGGATGATATATCCTTGAAAGGAGTTATTGTTGCTTTGTTACAGGAAGAAATTTGGATAGTATCTACTTCAATTTCTAAGCAAGCTTCTAATGCTTTGGTGGAAAGGGGAAAAACAATGAAAAGAATTGAATCATCCAAAGGAAGATCAAAATCAAGAGGTAAGAAAAGAAAAGTAAGATGTTGGTATTGTGGTAAAATTGGAAACCTTAAAAAGGATTATTGGAATAAACAAAAAAATCAAAACAAGGGATCCAATGAAAAAAAAAAGAAAATATGGTAATTCAGGATTCAAGTATGATTGTTGATGAAGTTCTTGCTACTTTTGTTGGTATTCAATATCATGATGATTGGTTATTAGATTCTAGTACTTCTAACCACATGTGCCCACCTAGAGATTTGTTTATCAATTATTTATCATATGATGGTGGAGTTATTTATCTTGGTGATGACTATTCTTGTAAAATTGTGAAAAAGGGAAGTATTAGAATTCAAATGTTTAATGGAGTTGTTCAAATGCTAGAATATGTAAAACATGTATCTAATCTAAAAAAGAATTTGATTTCTTTAGTGATGAGTCCCAATATCAGATCCTCGATATCGGACCCTCGATATTGGATACATGATATCGAAGATGCCAAAGTGATATCGAACATGCAATGTTGAAACCTGTCTCATTGCCTATAAATAGGAGATAGAGGAACTTGGTTTTGGTATTAGTTTTTAGTTGCTTAGATGAACTCTTATAGTTTTTCTATTTCAAAGTTAGAATTTACCTTTATCCTCCACTAGGATGAACAACTGCAATGGTGTGATTTAGAAGGTAACATAGTGTTACTTTTCGATTGCTCAATCCCAAGCATGCTTCTTCATGATGTCACACGAATCGGTATGTAGCACTTACAATCAAAGTACATTGTGCATGAGGAAGATTTGAAAAATTATCGACCCATGGAGGCGCAATGCTAGAGAGATCCACAATAGGAGAGACATTACAAATCCGTGAAGGGGAAGTGGTCTCAGGATGTCCTGTATGTCCTAAGTGAAAATAAAGGTGGTGAACTTGTCTTGGGAGGTCTCTTACAAAACAATGCTCCTCTTGTTGACTTTGGTCAAGGAGTTGTGTATCAGAATCTTCACTCAACTATTTATAACCCAGGTTCTGGTACCAATAGACACAAAGGATCTGGAAAAGAAACACAAACATATCACAATGATGGACATTCCGATCGTAACCACGACTGAGGCCATGACCACCAAAGAGAAGGTGACAGGCACCGTCATGGTGCCAATCCTTCTTCTTCTTCACCAACATCATGTCCTTTTCCCTCTTCTTCAAGATTTGAATGCAGTCGTAAAGGGAAAGACCATGAGGACAATGGCAAGTAAAATAAAAATCACAAACAAAATAGTAAAGAAAGGGGGCAGGGGCATTCCAAAGAGACACATCATGAAAGAAGGGAGAGTAGGGAACAACATAGGCATCATAGATGCCATAGACAACATGATCATGATGAAACCCTACTCACCACCTAAGGTATGTTAGATATAATATAGGCCATTAGGATTCCAACAAGGCACTAGAAAGATAGTAGGATCAAAAGACTAGACATGAATAACATCCCATGATTTGAAGAGGGATACAATGCTAATCCTCAAAACTATCTACAAGCATTCCTTGATGCATGTTCCTTGAAAAATATAGAAAATAAATGGAAAAAGCTAAAGTTCTTTCCATGGACACTGGTCAAGGAAGTGAAAAGCTGGTATGGGTCCTTGGAACCAGAATCCATTCATCGATATGATACCATGTTGGAGCTATTCAATGATAAGTACCAGATGTAATCTAGAGTGTCCAACTTGTGTAAGAAAATCTAAGGATGGAAAAAAGGAGAACACAAACCCTTGGATGCTACCATGGATTGATATTTTACATCATTGCCCCGACCATAGTTACTTGCAAAAGGAACAACTATGTCATCTTGTAGATGGGCTTAGGTACGAAATGTGAAAAACCCTTAGGACTTATGCCCAAGGAAGGCTATCTGAGCTTATAACTCATCAAATACAAATATTGTTGGAGTAAGTTACCAAGGAGGTAGGCAAGTTCAGAAAAAGAGAAAGTGCAGAGGAGTACAATAGAGATCCTTCCCTCCGAAAGAAGGAAGTTAGGTTTTGTGAAGATGAAGAAGAGTCATCACTTAAAGAGATGGTAAATAGAAAGACTTTTCCCCTTAAAAAATTTGTATTAAAAGTATTAGCAAAAGTGGATCAAATGTGGAACTCCCTAAATGACAAATTTTAAATTATCCTAAAAATAGTAGAGGAGTCTAGAGAACAAAGTAGTGATCGAGAGGGAAGGAAAAAGAAAGAAGCTGAGTATGCGCATAACAAGGGTAAGGGCAAGGTTGCTATCATTAAAGAGGTTGTGGATTCGAACTTAGATAATGATGCCAAATATGAGATTTTTCAATATGACCATCCTAGGGGATGTTGTCTAGTAGTGTTACAACTACAAGATTCTAGGGTGTATGCACTAAACCCATGATTAAACAGATGATAAACATCCAGAAGGTTACCTTATCCTCAAGGTAACCCAAGGCAGTTCCACCTACCTTTAACATATTATTCGAGTGAAACTCCACCACAAATGAATGAATAGTATTAGTAGCGGCAACGCCTATGATCATGGGGAATGCCACCACCATGTTAATAGTACCCTTACCATTAACCTGACCCATATGGGTACTATGTTCAACAACTGATCTCTTCACGTGACTCTACTAGTCATGTCACTTTTCAACCTCACTACCAAACCCTCGAGTATTATAAAAATTCTTCTCCTAGGGGTAATGCTCCACAGACATACTATTCTTCTCATCATTCTTCACATCTTCCACCCTCATCTTCATTACCACCTACTCCAACTATGCAAGGCGAGCTTCTTACCTAGCCACAGCAACGTAATGCTATAAGGGCTGTCAATCCTCAATCTACTATTAGTTTGGACAACTGATCAAAGAAGAGATATTTCTTTAGAACCAATAGTCCAACCAAGTCCTTACAACCACAAGTTGCTAATTATCCAAATGCCTCACTATTGTTTGAATCTTCGAAGCTTCCTTCAAACCAAAAACTGCACCTAACACATATTGTCATGTTAACCCATACCATTACTAATTAGATTAAAGCTGGCCATGTTCTTAGAAAATTATTTGATCTTGGAACTCCTCTTATTTATTTGCAAATCACTAGAAATGAGCCTTTTAAGGCTCTTTTGGATTCAGGTTCTAGTGTTAATTTGATATCATAGGAAATGTATAAAGCTTGGAACCTACCTCCACTAAAGAAGAGTAACATTGGTTTAAAGTTGGCTGACCAGTCCATCACTATCCCATTGGGACTAGTGGAGGACATTTTCACCACTATTTGTAGGTGGTCGTATCCAACCAATTTCCTAGTGATCCAAGTTAACAACTGTAAGGGGAACTTCCCAATCATAATGAAAAGATCATGGCTATGTACGATTGATGCATGACTAGGAATATGTGATCTTTCCCTAGAAATATCAAAATAAAATAGGTTTGGAAAATTCGAGAAGAAGAAAGTTCCATGCATCACATATAGTGACATAGGGTGCAACTACGTGTAGAAGTCCTGGTTTGTACAATGCTTAACATTGCCTGCATGTAACCAGTGTGCACAAGTAATGGATATACAAAGATGCTTGTATGCAGTAGCCACAAGATAGGAAGGCACCTAGTGGCTGATAGCTGACTAAGAGAGCAATTCAACTTTATGCATGGAACCAACTGAGAGCTTGACTTGTGCCTATATCGATAGCATAGATGCATTAGAGCAAATCCATCAACAATTTCCAAGTACTGACACTAAAAATATCAATTGGGGGAAGTTAGAAATCCCTAATGAGTTTAAGCAAGAGCCCCTTGAATTAAAATCATTGCCCACCAATATGGAGTATACATTTCTCAAGAATGAAAAATCAGTAATCATTAATGCTAAGCTCACTCCTCAATAAAAAAAACTGTTGAAGATGGTAAACAAATGATCAAAAGCCTTTGCTTGGTCATATCTCAAATTAAGTGGAACAGATCCTAGGATATGCCAACATAGAATTTACACTAACCCCTCTATGAAGTCTTGACAACAACTGAAAAGATGAATGAACCCAAACCTTAAGCAAGTAGTTAAAGAAGAAATTGAACAACTTCTAAAGGCCGGGTTCATCTACGCCATTGCTGACAGTGAATGGGTTAGTCCATTAGTCAGTGTGCCTAAAAAGGGAGGTAAATGGAGGATGTGTATAGACTTTAGGCTATTAAAAATGACAACATTTAAAGACCATTTCCCATTGCCATTTTTTGACCAAGTCTTAGATACCATTTTAGGGTATTACTATTATAGTTTTTTGGATGGTTATAGTAGGTGCAATCAAATTAAAATAGCATCATAATACCAAGCCAAGACTACATTCACAAGTCCTTGGGGCACATTTGCATATAGGTAGATGTTGTTTGGCTTGTGCAATGCCCCAACAACATTTCAATGTTTGGTTCTAAGTATATTTTAGCAAAAAATAGGGAATGGTATGGAGGTTTTTGTGGACGATTTTTCCACCTACAGAGTAGACTTTGAAAAAGCATTGGACCAATTAAAGCAAGCACTAAAATGATGTGTTGAAACCAACCAAAGGCTCAATTGGTAGAAAAAACACTTAATGGTCCAAGAGGACATTATATTAGGGCATAAAATTTCACAAATAGGGATAGAGGTAGATCCTAAAAAGATTAAAGTCATCTAAGGAATCACTCGTCAACCTGAAAATGTAAAAGATATCCAATCATTCCTTGGACATACTAGCTATTATAGATACTCCATTGAGAACTTTTCAAAGATTGCAAAACTATTGGTAGAATTAATGAAAAAGGATGTATCCTTTGAATGGACTAAGGAATGTGAGTTAGCTTTCCAGACCTTGAAGTAGAAGCTTGTAAAAACACCCATTCTACAAGCTCCTGATTGGGCTAGACCATTCCATATAATGGTTGACAAGTCCAAGTTTGCTTTAGAAGCCATACTTACATAGTTATATGACCAAAAATGTCCCTATTACATTCACTATGCAAGTCAAAGTATTGTTGGTGCATAACTCAACTACACCACAATGGAAAAAGAATTACTAGCTATGGTGTTTGCACTAGAGAAAGTTAGGCACTATGTATTAGCCTATAAGGTATTCATACACATTGATCATAGTGTGACTCAGTTCCTTATGAATAAAACAATGGTAAGCCCTTGCATCATACGATGGCTTGTGATCTTCCAAGAGTTCGATATCATGATAGTATATTGTAAAGGCATTGAGAATGTTGTTGCTGATCATTTATCTCGGTTACGATGGAACAATAAAGAGGATGAACGTCCAATTTTTGCTCACTTTTCTGATGAACTCCTCTTTTTAGGTGTAATAAACAATCAATCACCCATAGATATAAATTGGTATATTATCATTCTTACTTATCTTCTCACACAAGAAAAACCACAAGGGTTGGACGTTAAAAAGAAACAATAGTTTCTCCACCAAGCTAAACACTTCATGGAAATCAATGGACACCTCTACAAGGTGTGTTCCAATGGCTTGGTCCGATGGTATGTGCTCGACATAGATCAATTTTGAGTTTTCCAAGATGCTCATGAGGGTCCTTGTAGGGCTCATTATGCTAGGAGATGAAAAACCATTAAAATCTTGCTTGCAAGATATTATTAGCCTACATTATTTCGAGATGCCCATCATTTTTTCCAATCTTGTAAGATCTACCAATGTAATGGGGGAATGATTGTTAGAATGGATGGTCCACAACAATGTATTCAACCCATAGAACCCTTTGACATATGGTGCATTGATTTTATGGGGCCTATTACACCTATGTCCAATGGAAAAGCATACATTGTTGTTGTTGTTGACTATTTTACAAAGTGGGCAAAAGCAGCCATTTTTACCAACTGTACATCATCTACCGATGCATGATTTGTTCAACAAAAAATCATAAATAGGTTTGGCATGCCTTGTGCACTTATTTATAATAATGGCACACATTTTATAGGTGCAACTTTTTAGAAATTGATGCAACGCTTAGGAGTTGAGCATAAACCGACTACACCATATCACCCTTGAGTGAATGGTCAAGCCAAAGTCACCAATAGGAAAATCACAAAAATCTTGACATGCACCATTAGCAAATATAGGTAAGACTAGAGCACTAAACTAAATGATGCTCTTTTGGCCTACTGCTCCACATGGAAACTCCCTATAGGCTACTCTCCCTATGAGTTAGTGTACGGTAAACTACCAACACTTCCTATTGAAGCCGAGCTCTGTACACTATCTACACCATGTGATCTTAACCTTGACCTTAGTCTAGTGTAGAAAGAATGGTTAATGAATCTTAACTTGCTAGATGAAAACTGATTAGCCACCCTGTCATCCAATGAACTGCACAAGGCCTTTAACAAACAATGTCATGACCTAAGAATTAAAAAAGTCAAATACCAACCAAGAAATAAGGTTCTGTATTGGAATCCCACACATGTGCCACAATGAAATAAATTTTAAACACTGTGGGAAGGACCTTATATCATTCATGAGACTTTTCCTTTAGGGGCCATGATGATCTATAAACCTGGAAGCCCAAATAGAAAATTATTGGTCAACATCCAGCAAACCAAACCCTTCCATGAGCCTAAAATGGCCAGTAGTAACACTACCTCTGTTGATGAACAGCCCTACTCATTATTTTGGATCTCCTCCTTCCAACTAGATCATGGGAGAGATGGCAACCAATGCTAAGTCTTTTAAGCCCTCAGTTTCTTTTGTATTTTTTGTTTCACATAATTTTGTATTACACATTTTTCATATTTGCTTATTTTTGTTTTATACCATTGTTAACATTTTTACTATTTCTTTCTTTGTTACCTTTTGTTTGATTTATTTTCACTCATCACATAATAAGTGCTCATGATGGTGGGTTGGACTATAATGGTGTTGATTACTAATGTTTGGTTTTTACCTTTGACTTTTAGTGCTAATGCCAAGATATGGTTTCTTTTGATAAAACAGGAAATGAGTCAACATCATCCATTTATCCATTCAACTCTATGGTCTCCCTTTGTTTTGGAAATGTACTATCCCTTTTTCTAACCAAACCTCTTAATGAATTGGTGGCTTGGTATTCTTAAAACCAAGGAAAGATTCAAATGAATTGAAAAGTGTGTGACCTCAAGGGGATTTGATGCATTTGTGTTGGCCATTCTCTTGAGTGCTTGGATGTTTTTCATAAGTTTTTTTCCATTCCACTATTGACTAATATCAGGAAGTTGCACAAATCAAATAAGTCTTTGCATGGTGTGGTTCCTACTTAAAAAACACACACACACACATACAACTAGTGGGAATTCAAAACATACCTCTTAGACATAATAAAGGAACATGGGCTACAAGCACTAGTTACGGCACTGGAAAGATATATTACCCATGCCTGAAGTCTCCCTATAACTTAGGCCCTTCCTCACTTCCTGCTTTTCTATTCTTCTCCTTTTGGAATGGTGGTTGCTCTACGAAATCATTCTTGTTGCTTCAGGAGGATGGGTTGGTCAAGTATGTTGATGCAAGGTCACTGGATGTGGTTAGTTTTATTTTGGATTTGGGCTGAATTTTATTAAGTCATCTTAATCACATACTACACATGGGACTTTACAAAACCTTGATTTTTGGATTCCATTCCATTCTCTCTTCTCTTTTTGTATTTCTTTCCATATTCCACCTCATTGTCGATTTTAGTCTATATCTTGGTTGATGCATTTTTATTTTTGGATAAATTCTTGTAGGTGAATTCTTAACTATTATGTCCATCTGTCATTCCTAGAGCCTATGAACTCTTTAGAGTGTGGGTTTGTTAGGGAATAAATGGCATGAGCTTGCTTTGGAGAGGATCCACTAGCATTCCTTTTTGGTGCAATTGTTAACTTCTTGCAATCAACTATTTCTCATTTTACCCCATCTATGACATTTATTTTTCTCTGCCCTTCTATGCATTTTTATTGGCTTCACCATTGTTATTTTTCTAATCTTCCTTATTCTTTCATTTTCCATCCTATTGCTATCAAAGGTTTGCTCTTAGTCATTAGAGCCTATCACAAATGCTTCCATTCCATTACTTATCTCACCCCTACACCTTGGGTAGTTATCAGTTACAAACCTCTAACCTAGTATCTACCATACCCACAACCTAGCTAGTATGCTTCATATTGAGGAAAGGTATCAATTACATTATATCTTATCTATCCTTGTTAATTCATGATTGTGTTGTATGTGTAGATGGTGATCACATGAACAATGGACTAGGATAGGAGGAAGCACTTAGGATGGACTAGAGAAAAAGCATTTACGCAAGGAACAAGCTTGATCATGTGGCCATGGATGAACAATGGTGTGCAAAATTTTGACATCAGCATCAATGCACCTCATTTTCTTTTCTCTCTCTCTCTCCCTTCAAGTTGTCAAATGAGGGTCTAGATGTCATCTATGTACAATGTTCACCACAATGGTTATGAACACCAATGCTGTAATATTTTTGTTAATTCATTCACCAGGCACTTTGAGTATATCATTCCATGTCACCGTCAGTTGTCATTCAGTCAATAATCTCATACCTTCCCAATATTTTGTAAGGAACTCAAGGATGATTTTTTCATTTATTCATAAGGGTATGATGAGTTCCAATATTGGATCCTCAATATTGGACCCCTGATATCGAATATGCAATATCGGAGATGCCGAAGCGATATCGGATATGCAATGTTAGAACCTATCTCATTGCCTATAAATAAGAGATAGGGACACTTGGTTTTGATATTAGTTTTTAGTCCCTTAGTTGAACTCTTATATGTTTTCTATTCCAAAGTTCCAATTATTTCTGAGTACCTACAGTAGGAGTCATAAATTAAATAAATCTTTATTTGAGCATTATGTACCTGAGCATACCTTGTGTCCAGAAATAAAGATGAACTTTGTGATAAACCTTGCAACATTTAGAATAGCTTAATTTTTGCATTTAATGTTATTTATTATTATTTGATAGTCTCATTAGTTAATCAATGTTATTTCTATTGAATTGTTAATTATCAATGAATTAGCACACTTAGCATGACCACTTCAAGCATACGTGGAACACTTGATAACCCAGTAACAACTAGCATTTGGTAATCCTAGTAGTGTTACACTGGTTCATGATGTGTCTGGAGAGTGCAAATGGATGCTGGTGTTAGGACTAGTTAGATAATAGTTGATTAGTTAAATCAAATTAGTTACTAAATTATTTCATTTCTCTATTTTATGCACCAAGAACATAAAACATAAAAAGCATAAAAATCATATACCTTGAGTTTACTTAACCATACAATTGTGCCTTGAAAGTAATCTTGGGAAGACAACGACTGCATAACTCATCCTTGTTCTATGTAAGCGCATAAGCACTTAATCCTTGGAGTTCGACCGAATCGCATGTTAACACTCATATTCGTATGGTTGGGCGTAGGGGTACCTAGCTGCTCATCATTTAGGAGCATTAGATTCAAAAGGTTATGATTTTAAGGGTGATAAGGGCATTTTGAAAATTATCAAAGGAGCCTTGGTAGTGATGAAAGCTAATAAATGTGATAATAATATTTACAAGTTATAGGGTGCTATAGAAAGAAACATTACTAATTCAACTTATGTTGAGAATCTAGACTCTTCTTATCTATGGCATCAATGTTTGGGTCACATGAGTGAGAAAGGATTATAGATTTTGATAAAGAATAATTTGATCCCAAAACTAAAATCTTTGAATTTAAAATTTTGTGAACATTTTATTTTTGGAAAGCAATTAAAAAATAAATTTAAGGTAGGGAAGCATGAAAGAAAAGATATTCTTGATTACATACATTCAAATGTATGGGGTCCATCATCTAAGCCATCATTTGGAGGCAATTTATATATTTTTAACTTTATTGATGATTTTTGTAGGAAATTTTGGGTCTATCTATTGAAAAATAAATCTAATGTTTTTGGTGTTTTTAAGAAATTTAAAGCTTGGGTTGAAAAGAGCATAGGTAAATCAATTAAATGTTTCAGAATAGATAATGGAGGAGAGTTCAACTCTATAGAGTTTGAAAATTATTATAGGAAACTTGAAATTAAATGGCATAAGATAGTGGCCTATACTCTTGAGTAAAATGGAGTTGCAGAGTGCACAAATAGAACTCTTCTTGAAAGGGCAAGAAGCATGATGAGCAATGCCAATTTGGATTAGAAATTTTGGACAGAGGCTATTTCAAAAATATGTTTCTTAGTTAATAGATCACTAGCAACTCCACTAAATTATAAAATTTTAGAAGAGGTATGGATAGGTCATTCTTCTAATTATTCTTTTCTTATAGTTTTTGATTGTACTACATATGCTCTAGGTCCAAAACATCAACATTCAAAATTAGATCCAAAATCTCGAAAGTATATCTTTGTTGGGTATGAAGATGATGTTAAGGGTATAGATTATGGGATCCTACTAACTATAAAATCATCTACAATAGAGATATAGTTTTTCATGAATCATATAATAGTATTAAGCATGAAATAAAAGTTGAATATGAACAAATAAATATATACCTAATGATTAGCTAGTTGAGTTGGAGAATCAGTCATCTTCAAATAGACATCAGAAAGAGCTTTAGTTACTTGAAGAAGGTTTGTCAGATGAAGAGATAGAAAAAAACATAGTTGCATAGCATTTAGGAAGATCTACACAAGTGTTCCTCTTAAGAAATCTGATTATTATATTATACTTGCATTATTTTCAAATGGAACAGAATCATACACATATCAAGAAGCTATAAAAGATGCTTTTAGTTCTAAATGAAAAGAAGAAATGCAAGAGGAGATCAATTCTTTGAAGAAAAATGAAACATGGGTTTTGGTGGAGCTTCTAAAAGGTAGAAAAGATATTGGTTGTAAATGGGTATACAAATTAAAGAAAACAACTTATGTTAAAATTGACAAGTACAAAGAAAGACTAGTAGCAAAAGGTTATTCACAAAAGAAAGGTATGGATTTCATAGAAAATTTTTCACCAATTGTAAAATTAGTTTTTTTTCAAATTTTGTTGACTCTAATTGTTTTACTTAATATGATTTTAGAATAATTAGATGTAAAATAGCATTCTTGCATAGTTACTTAGATGAGGAAATATATATGAAATAACTAGAAAGTTTTGTATAGATAGGCAATAAAGATTTAGTTTCCAAACTCAAGAAGTCATTGCATGGCCTAAAGCAATCATCTAGGCAATGGTACAGAAGGTTTGATTCTTTCATGTTAAGCTATAATTTCCAAAAAAGTGAATATGTCCATTGTCTGTATTTTAAATTTAGTGCTAATGACATGTTTGTAGTTTTGGTGTTATACGTTGATGACATGCTTATTGCAAGCCAAAGTATGTTGGAAATCAAATAGTTAAAAGCTCAATTATCTAGGACATTTGATATGAAAGATCTATGGGTAGCAAATTAAATATTAGGCATAGAGATACATAGAGATAAAAGAAATAGTAAGCTATGGTTTTCACAATAAAAATATATTCCAAAAATCCTCATGTGTTTTAATATAATGGATGTTAAACCTATATGTATCCCTTTTGATACTCATTTCAAGCTTCATTTAGATTTAAGTTCTAGTTCAAAAGAAGAAAAGTAGTATATGTCTTATGCCTCTTATCCAAACGTAGTAGGAAGTTTAATGTATGCCATGGTGTGTACAGGACCAGATATTTCTTTTGTGGTTGGAATGATGAATGAATTTATGGAAACTTATAGTAAAAACCATTGGGTTGTAGTACAGTGGATGCTTCGTTATTTAAAAGGCACTAAGAATTATTGTATCACCTATAATAAAGATAGTAGTGAGATTATGGGTTTTATTGATTCTAATTATGTAAGCGACATAGATAAGAGCAAATCCACCATAGGTTGTGTTTTTACTCTTGTAGTAGGTCCAATAAGTTGGATGTCAAAATTAAAATCTGTTGTAGCATTGTCTACCATTAAAGTAGAGTACATGGCTACTAGAGAAGCTTGCGAGGAAGCTATTTGCTTGTAGGCATATTGGGTGAGTTGGGCATCAAAAAGGAAAAATTTAAAATATTTTGTAATAATCAAAGTGCTATATATTTAGCTAAGAATCCAATTCATCATAGCAGAACAAAACATATTTGCACCAAATATCATTTGAGAAGATAAGTTATTAAAGAAGGTGGAGAATTGCTTGAGAAAATCCATGCAAGTCAAAATTGTGTAGACATATTAACAAAGCTAGTACTATTGAAGAAGTTCAAGTGGTGCTTGGACTTCTTAGGCTTGGTACAAAGGTGATGAAAATTTTTTGAGCAAGGCAAAGTAAGTTTATTGTCAAGGTGGAGATTGTTGAGTTGACAAAAAGTTATCTTGTGTTTTATCCTTCTCTCTAATGTTTTCATTTTTGTTTTTTTCTTTCTTTTTTTGATAATTTATGCTTCCATTTTTATTTTTTTATTTGGGAAATTGTAAAAATAAAATTGAGTTGTATTTAATGCAATGTTACTTGTACTCTTTTCTACTTGTAATCTAGACATTACTAAAGTTAAGCACAAGATGTAACTTGGATTCCCTTTTACTTGTAATCTAGGCATTAGCAATGTTAAGCACCATAAAATCAAGAGAGACTGTGCTATAAATACATACATAGTGTGAGCTTGTGAATCAAGAAATTGTAGAGAGTGAGAGAAGTCTTTTAGTCACTTGGTCATCTTGAATAAAATTCTTTTGCCTTGCCCCATGGACATTTCACTTCACATTGAAGGGTTCTACCATTAAATATATGTGTTTTATTTTTATAGTTTAATAGATCCTCTATTACTATCATTTTCTAAAAAAATTCTAACATTAAAGTCACCACATACATAAATTTTCCCTCTCTATGAAAAACTAGAAATATCCATGCCAAGGAATTGAAAGGGAAAATCTTGGGATAAACATTCTCATTCATAAAGAGCATCATCTTTGTGTACAATAATTATAGATCATAAAAATTTGAAATATATATTTTTCATTATCATTTTTCTTCTAAGGCCTTGCATATAAAATTTAGGGGGAATAAGTATACTTATTGATGATCACTAAGTATGTCCCATACCTAGCTATACAATGTAGAAGTGTGTGTATTATAATCCCTAGAGAGGCTAGCTATTTGTGTATGGTTAATTTAGAAATCTAGTGTAGTTTTGATTCCAATAATAGCTCCACCTTTAAATGCCTTACAATAATAAAATACTTTTTCAACCAAAATAAAAAATAAAATGCATTATTTGAATAAATTTTTAATGTTACAAAAGGTTCTTAAAAATAAAGAGACTGAACTAGCATAATTATAAATTATAACTAGGCATAAACATCTTTAAGGAATAATAACTATGATATAATAGATACTAAAATTATATTTACTAAAATGATTTTTATAAATAAAATTCTACAAACTCATAAAAAATTTGTTTTTATTATTTTTGTAATATTTACTTTGTCTAGAGGGAAGGTGACGTCTGCTTAAGACATGTTTCTAGGCTACATAGCAAGTGTAAAGGGGGTGCCAGTACTCAGCCAACATCCATGAGTACAAAGTTGTATGACCTAACCAACTCATGAGAGTTTTACAACTTAGTGTATTAAGATCAAACCAATAACTTAGTGTATTAAGAGTCTTTTCTATTATTTAACACATAAAAAAAGGGGGTGTTGGAACTTGAGATAAATGAAACATAGGTACACCCTAAGATATATAGTCAAATTAGAACTTTATATAACTTAGTATTGCCCATCGGAATCAAACCCATGACCTAGAGCTTTCAAATTAAGTGTTCCACCACTAAGCTAACACCTCATTGTTATTTAACACATAAAGAGATACATCCTCCATGGGAACTAAAACATTTTTTCTAAACAATATTTAATCCTAAGATATATAATTGAATTAGAACTTTATAACTCACATTACCCATAAAGATCAAAGCCATAACTTGGAACTTCCATGTCAAGAGTCTTTTCTATCATTTAACACATGAAGATGTGCTTGGAATAGTACCTTTAGGATAACTGAAATGAGTGGCAGGTGCTTATGCTTACTTTGAACCCACCACCTCCACGTGAAAAGCTTGTAAGCATACCAATTAGCTATGACCAACATTAGTTGCACCTATTTTCTAGTTACATGTGACTTCAATAGTCCGTAAGAAATAAGAATCCAAGAGCAAAAAATGGGCAAAGCTTATATTTATATGCTATTATCATATGCTAGCATTTTAAACTTTCATATCTAATGTTTTGTACCTTAAATAGGTAGTTTGTGATGATCTCATATTTTAAACTTTAATATCTAATGTTTTGATTCATAAATGATTATTTTGAAATGATCACATATTTTAAAATTTAGTATCTAATGTTTTGTTTCTTAAATGAGAATTTTGTGATGATCGTAAGTTGTTAGTTTTAGAAATTCAATTCTCTTCTGTATTTTGTTAACTCAAAAGTGTGTGTATTAACATATAAAAACAAAAGATACAAATTACAAAAAAAAAAAGTGATTCAATAACATGTTGTAAAGGACGTGGAAGTCTAGGAAATATAAAATGTAATTGATGTGATTAGACTTAATAAAATTCCTTTCACATAACATGTGCTTGATGATGACATGTTGGTGCATAACGTGTGCTAGTTGGCAAATAAAAAGGTCATAGCAGGAAGGTAGGTGCATAGGCAATAGTAAGATAGTGGCCTAGGCATCATTGTTATCATAGTTTAGAGACAAGGATACCCAAATAAATCTCATTATATTCAACATGTTTCCCTCCCAAAGATTTGTTGGCTATAGCTCTTAGTACCTATTGTAGTATAGATTATCATCAAGATGGACAGTAACACCAAGCTGATCATAAAAAATGATAAGACTTGGCAAGGTATTATAGATCTATGTAAGTGATAAGAACCGAAGGGGCTAGTAGCTCTATCAAACACACAAACTTGCTTGTTGTGTCTACTAACGTATTAGTGCTTGAGAATGGGACCTTTAATAACCTCTTGGAAGAGGTTAAGCCATGTTTAATAACATGCAAGGGTTAAGGGTCATACTAGGACTTTCCAAATGTGAAAAATTTAGTTTATGTGGATTTTCTTTGGATGAAATGAGGACATTGTTAAGTCATAGGCATATGAGTTGGGATGTTAAGGAGATGATAAGTGTAACAAGTCAGTGTGAGGAGGGTTGACATCATTAGAGATGATGATGCATGCAAGGACATTTGTGATATGTCACACCCCAAAATTAACCATAGATAAATTATAAAACTACTTAAAGGGGCTAATGAACTATCCAGTGGGTAATTTTTATGTCAATTGTAAGTCCTGGATTTGAAAAGTGTTTCACATGCCTTATGTTTGTAGTCTAGTGTGCTCAATTAAGGTTCTTGATCTCCTAAGATGTGCCTTGTCTCCTATGTCACAGTTTAAGATTGTGTGCATGATTCCAAGCTCCTTAGGACAATTTTGGCTCTATTTGAATGTTCTATTATCCTTTTGGCTTTCTTCCTTAACTTTCATCTTTCATCTAGGATTCATGGTGTGAACTGTAATTTAGGGGGAGGAGGATGTCCTAACTCCCCTATGTACTACTAGGCTAGGTTTTCCTTATGTCATTAGTAGTGTAACTAGCATGGGCTCAAGTTACATTGATATACCTCCATTGATGCCTAGGCACTAATGAGCCTCTTCCATTCTGACACAAAGACTATAAATACTCAGGATGAGTTCTTGACCATATTTTTCAGCATACTTAGGTATTTCTTGGAGCTTCTAGTTTTTGGTTTGTATTAAAAAATTTTCCCTTACGTAAGTCAATTTCTTGTCTTGTATGTGTTTTGAGTCATCACTTTTATAAGTGCAGCTAAACTCTATCAAAGTGCTACCTTACTTACATAGCTTGGAACCATTTGGTTGATGGGAAGTATAGTATTTATGCATAGAATAAAGCTAATTGATGAGATGCAAGGTACCCCTATGCCCAACCATACGAATCACAAGCATTCAAGTGCAATCCAATCAAATTCTGTGGACTTTGTAGTTTCCGATTAACTAGTCTTCTAGGAGGTGAATCTTACCTTAGGGTCAATTGTTGTCTTTCCAGTTACACTTATAATGTACATTGGTATGGTTAAGTGTAATTGAGCCATCTGGTTTTTATCATTTTGTATTTTATGGTTTGGTGTTTAAAGGGAGATAAAGTAATTGGATTAACTAATTTAATTTAACTAATTAACTAGTATCTAACTAGTCCTAACATAAGCATCTGGTCCTACTCTTTGCACACATCCTGAACCCACGTATCCACTACTGGGTTACCAAGTACTACACTACTGGGCATACCAAGCGATAATGTTGCTAGGATTACCAAGTGAATACATATCATGCTCAAAGTGGTAATACTTATGTGTTTAATTTATTTGGCTTATCTTATTTAACTAATGCATTAGCTTAATTACTAGAAAACATTTAATAAATAACTAAAATAATTTAATAAATAATTGAAAATATTAAATGCATAAAGAAAATATTTAATCTATCCAGAATGCTACAAGGTAAGCTCATCTTTATTACCACACACATTATCATGCTCAGGTACAAGAATGCTTAAATAAAGATCCATACACTCAATGACTCCTACTATAGGTACTTGGGAGAAAAATTCTAACTCTCAAATGAACAAACTACAAGAGCTTCACTACTTCTAAAATTTCAATGCCATAAATGCAGTTAGTACATGCATATTTATAACTAAAAAGTAGACACAACGTCGATGGGGCATTGTCGATGCATGATACGATGTGTTGACAGGGCCTAATTGACAAGGCCTCATCGATGCAGCCAACAAAATTGCTACTCATCATACCTACACAACTGAATGAAAACTCATCCTTGAGTTCTTTTACAAAATTGAAAAGGTATGGAATTATTGACTAAGCTTTCATAAACAAAATAGATTGACTTGACAAAAATAGTGTTTTTGAGTGTATGGATAAACACATTACAAAAAATGGCAGTGTTCATGACAGAAAATTGAACACCATGACATGACTCTTCAAAACCAGGAAGCACATTCTTTTATGCTGTAAAGTTTGATGGTGAAGATCAGAAAATCCCAGGCAGTGGTGGCTCTTGAGGTTCTAAGGGACCTTCACTGGCTTCACACAAGTGTGGAGATCAAGGTGACTATGATTATCCTACTGCTATTGCAACTTCTGGTGGAAGGCAGAAAGTATCCAGCAATGCTTTCATTTTCTCCTCCTTACTTCTAGGATCATGCCCTATCCATGTAGCTTCACAAATGTGGGTTGGAATGGGCACATCCTAGGAACATGGAATTGCTGCAAACAACTTCTTTGCATTGATAAACTAGGTAGTGAATTGTTTGCATTCAATGTTGAACACTCTAACTATATCCTTTAACTCCTAGTAATCATTCATCCTTTTGGCTAGGTTCTTAGTAGTTGATCATTGAACTATGAATCATGCTCTGAGAACTTTGAGTTTAGCATTCATAATTTCAAGCTTCTATTTGGTGTCTTTCTGGTGCTTGAAATCTACCTTGTATAATAATACGAGCTAGCCACTTGTTTCTGTAACACTATCTACAGTCGTTTGACAATCAACATAGCTAGGTTCACATAGCAGAGATTGGCCAACTCCATGTACTCTATCATTTCTTCTATTTGCAACTCCTTTAGATGGATCTTTGCTCTGTTGTAGGCATCAATCCCATCAAGGATGGGCTGCCAAACTTCTTTTCCTTGTTGGAGTTGCTAAAGAGCTTCATTTACTTTCACCTTTGTTATTTGGATGTGCTTCTCATTTACTTCCTTCTGCAAGTCAACTTGGTCTCTATAGTGATTTTTCACTCTTTTAAACTTCAAAGCTTCATTTTTTCAAGTAAAAATCTCAATAGAAGATTTCTGGCATAAGGCATGAACTTCTTCCATTGACATATTTTGAATTTTTGTGGCCAATTTTCTTAATTCAATATTCACCCTAGCAAGCTGCTCTTGTTGTTGATGAATGAATTCTTGCATTTGTTCTTTTTGACCATCAACATTGCACAAGCGATGATTTTCTATGGTCAGTGCTTTGTTCTCCTAGCACATCTAAGCCAAGTCCTTCTGAACTAAATATGTCTTCACCTCTATTATGGATTGGTTGAAGATGTCCATCACTACTTCCTCCTCAGTTTTCTTGAGTCATTCTTGAAGCTATTCAAAAGATTCTTCCTAGTTATTATTAGGCTGAGGAGTGCAGGATCATCAAGACAAACACACAATTTGGTAACCTCTATGGCCAAGCATTTATTTTGTGCTTGAGCTACTTTGAGTTACCCCTCCAAGATAATGCATTTTCCCCTTGCTTGCAATAGCTCTAACTAGGTTGCGATGATATTATCTAGAAAATCAAAGATATTCGAAATCAGTTGCCTGGTCCCCACTAGTCAATCTAGCAATTCTTCATGCTGGGCTAGATTTAATTTTTCATTAATTGTGTTTATGAATGTCTACACATCTTAAAGTGTAGATACGTCTGGTATAATTGCCACAAGTCCATTAAATGCTTTGGCAATATGGTCAGCCACTACTTTAGCCACAGTCTCTTGTCCTTGGTGCTACATCACTAATATAACAACCCCTTCATCTTCATCCAAATGCACCGAGAAGGAGGTGGCATTTCCAAATATTTTTGGGAATAAATGGTATTGTGATAATGAAATTGTTACCTCTCATGCATTGGGATCAGATCTCACAGGAAACTATGTTCACTTGATAGAGAATATTGGTCCATCCCTTTCCATCTGGCTAATTGTTTGAACCATCTCATTAAGGTAAATCATTGTTGGTCGATACATAAATGGGTCTACACTACTCATCCCTACACACTACTCTTTCTCATGTAAGAACTACTCTCAAATTGTGTGCAAGTGCTCAATGGTTGCGTGGGCCTCTAGCATTATTTCTTGAATAGATAGTGGTGGTGGCAGCTACTCCTCTTGAGTTGTAGTCAGCATCTTTTCCTTCATGATTTTGAACCATGAGGCCAAAGGAGCATGCCTGATTATGTCATTACCATAGTGGATGATTCTTGCCCTTTTGTAAAGTTTCCAAATGATCCACATTCATTTTCCTAGAAATTTTTTCAATCTCCAAATAGATGAGTTGTGGAAGGTTCATAGGAAATATCCAGCTTAGAGTGACACATGCTTATGTGGAGAAGGTGGTTACCTTGCTAGGAATCACCATTGGATTGATGTGATAGGCTATAATTTTGAAATATATGCACTTTGCTGGTGTGAGCACATTGTACTCCTTATAGTTGACCTCGTAACACCATTGAGTCCACTTCATTTTAGCCTTAGGATCACCTTTCATTGATAACTCTACCAATTGTGTTCCAATGTTAGGTAACCCTGGTGCCTATGCGATAGCTTTAGCCAAGTAGGACACCTCAATATCCTTGATTTTAATTGTGGACAGTAGCCTTTTATTGTTCTAGAAGAGATATGTCTCTTCCATGTACCATTCCCCACTGGATGTGATGATTGGCCACATGGGAGAGGTTTGTAGTTGTGTTTTGACATTTGCTAGAGCTTTCTTTAGGAATGGCTTGAAATTTATTTCTTGAAGAACTAATTGTTGAATCTCTTGGGACTTGATGATGTCAAGGAAAGCTTAAGTCAAAGTGACTTCAAGCCTTTGCGCTGGTCCTAGCACTTCCCCTCACTATGATTGCTCTATGGGAACTTCTTCTTCTAGAATCTATTGAACAGATTCCACTTCAGGCTCCTCATGAAGAGGTCCCATTACATGGGTTGCCTCTAGCGGTTCTTAAGCTTGTTCTTGTTGGCCCCTTCTAGCTTTGGGTCATTTCTCCCTTGGTTGAGAAGGTTCTCCTTCCTATGGGCACTTAGGTCTTGGTGTCATATGTAATCATAATAAGATCATGGGTTAGCAATCATAATGTAACATGAAGCAATTGGGATACCTTTATCCATTTAGGATAGTTACACTTCGCTATGTTGTGATTATGGCTTATTTAATTACTCCAATCATTATTTTATTCATATGTTATTGTTAATAAATCATCCTAGAGATTGTTGGAAGGGTTAACTCTCAAAAAAATTGATGTTTGTATGCTATTAAGGTTATCAACCCTTTGGAGGAGTTAGAAAAATTTTCAAAAAATTTCATCAAAAACCTTAAGGTTTATGGCCCCCATGATAAAGAGCTTACCTCTAGTAGTTTCAAGATCGAAGAACAAAGTGATTTGGACAAATGGTTGGGAAGTTAAGGGCTCTGGAAGGTTTTGGGCTCTAAAAAACGGTAAAAACTCCCCTAGTGTTATGAGGAAAATGACAAAAAATTTCTAGGTATGTGATAGTATATATAGGATTTTTGCATTGTGTTGATGAGGCCTCATCGATGCAATTAGCTGTGTTGACAAGGCCTTATCGGCGTAGCTATTGATCACTGTAGACAGTTGTTGACTTTGGTTAAACTTGGAAAATACAAAGAGTTTTTGAATGAAATTAGGATCAAATGAAAGCTCAAAAGGCCAAGAACAGTATGAAAATATGATAAGATAATGTTGGAGCTCATAAATTTGGAAAAATGAAAAAAAATGATTCAAGGGATCAATGAAATACAAGGTTGAGGAGCATTGAATGAAATACACAATGGAATATGCAAAAGATAGGATTATAGTAATGTCTAAGGTAAGGAACCTTAACTAACCAAACCAAGAGTTATGCAAGTGGGTCCTTCCCATAGTATACTTATGCCATTGTTGCCCTTGCAAAACCTCAACTAAGAAGTCCATGGACCTCGACTAAGAATCTATCTAAGAATTCAAATGCATCAAACCAAGACATAGAGCATAACATAGAACTTGGTAGTGAGGTAAGTTATGGTAGTATTGGAGGATGATGGAGAAGGTGGAATGGAATTTCAAATTGAGGTCATAAGAAGTCCCTTGTAAAATTTGTATTTAAAATAACCCAAGAAGATCCATCCTTAGTCCAAACCAAAACTAGCTTCTTTCAATGACTTTGTATCACCACTCTGAGACCTATCCACCTACATAAGACACGAGAGTTCTTCCACAAAACAAACCAACCACCATTCCATAAAGAGAAGAAAAGAAAGAAGTAGGAAGTGAGAGAGGGCCTTAGTTAGAGGGGATCTTTAGGCTTAAGTGCATGTATTTATAGTCCCATAACTAGTGCTTATAGCCCATTTATTTTTCTAAGGGGTGTGCTTTGAATTCCCATCATGTATTGTTTCTTTTTTGAAAATTTTCTTTTGGATGGGAACCACACCATGCAAAGACTTTATTTGACTTCCTATTAGTGGTTGGAATGGAATGATAAGATGTTCATGAAAAACACTCAAGCACTCAAGCAAGTAGAAGAGTATAAAGAGTATTGAGTCCCCTTGAAGTCACACCCTTTACAAACCTTTGAATCCTTCCTAATTTTGGAACTACTAAGGTCACCAATTGATTAAATTTTTCTTTAATGGAAGGGCTGTCAAATTCCTAGAACAAGGAAAACCATAGAGTTTATTGGATGGGAAGATGACATGCACTCACTACCTATTCCATGAAAAATAAACCATGTCATAGTCATCAAACATCAGAATTAAAAAATAGAAACTAAACATCGACAATCACAACATTAAGCACAAACCATCATTAGTAAACGACAATAGTGGCATTGTGTCCTATGGCAATAAAGCAACTATATTAGCAAAGCAAGATAATATGACATTTGAACAAAACAAAATAAAACAAAGCAAGATATATAAGTAAGTGTAAAATAATCAAGAAAGGTTCAAATATACTAATGATGATGTAAAATTACAAAAATCTAAAAATCAAAAATTTGTAAAAGAAATAATTTGCAAAAATAAAAAACATAAAAAAAAATTAGAAAAATCTAAGAAGCCATATAGATTGTTAGCATAGATGGCCATCTCCTTCATGACTGAGTTTGAAGGAGGAGATCCAAAAAATAAAACATGGTTGTTCATCCATCGAGGTGGTAGTTGCACTAGCCTATCTTGGTCTGAGGAAAGTTTCTACTTATTGGATGTTGACCAACTAATTTTTATTTAGGTTTCAGGCTTGTAAATCAACATGATCACAAAGGGAAAGGTTTGATCAATTATATAAGGCCCCTCCCACAATGTTTGCAATTTTTCCTTCTAAGGTACATGTGTGGGGTTCTAATAGAGAACCTTATCTCCTCATTGAAGTTTTAACTTTCATATTCTTAGGCCATGATATTGCTTACTAAATGCCTTTTGCATCTCCTTCAAAAATAGATCCACTAATCAATTTTCATCTAGCACATTCATGTTGATAAATTTTTCTTTCTATGCTAGACTTAGGTCAAGATCCAGATTATAGGCTATTGAGAGTGTATGGAGCTTAGACTGGATTGGGAGCATTGGAAGTTTTCCATACACTAACTCATAGGCAGAGTAGCTAATAGGAAGTTTCCATGTTGAATGGTAAGCCTAGATGGCGTTGTTAAGTTTTGTACTCCAACTCTTTCCTATATTTGTTAATAGTCCATGTTAGTATTTTTGTAATCTCCTAGTTGGTTACCTCTGCTTGATCGTTGGCTTGGGGATGGTAGGATGTTAATTTATTTTCAACCCCTAAGCGTTGCATTAACTTTCTAAAAGTGGCACCTATGAAATGAGTTCCATTATCAAAAATTAGTGAACATGGCACTCCAAACCTATTTACAATATTTTGTTGTATAAATCTAGTAGTAGTGGATGATGTACAATTAGCAATGACTACTGCTTCCAATGATGTACAATTTACAATATTTTGTTGTATAAATCTAGTAGTTAACTATTATGATAATATATGTCTTTCCATTGGACATGGGTGTGATGGAACCCATGAATTCAACATCCCATATGTTTAAAGGTTCCCATGGTTGAATCCATTGTTGAGAACCTTCCATGTGAGTAGTTATCCCCCCATCTCATTGGCAACATTCACAAGATTTGACAAATTGGTGGACATCCCTAAAGAGTGTAGGCCAATAGTATCCTACCATTAGGATTTTTATGGTTATGTGTATTCCTACATAGTGGCCTCCACAAGGTCCTTCCTAAGCATATTAGAGAACATGGAGTTGATCTTCATCAAGGACACACTAATGAATTAGGTCATTAATGCACACCTTGTAAAGGTGTTTGTTGATTTCCATGAAATATTTGGCTTGTTGAAGAAATTTTTGCTTCTTTCTAAAGTTAAAATCTTGTGGCATCTCTTGAGTGAGAAGATAAGTGAGGATCCTATTGTACCATGTTTTTTTTACAAGCATTTGATCATTTATTTCTCCTATAAAGAGAAGCTTGTCTAGAAACTGATCAAAAAGTGGGATCTTCTCCTCTTTATTATCCCATCTTAAGTGAGAGAGGTGGTCAGCAATCACATTCTCAATCCCTTTTTGATCTACCATTATGAGATCAAATTCCTGCAAGATCACAAGCCATCATATGATATGAGGGCTCACCATTGGCTTATTCATGAGGAAGCAAATTGTACTATGGTTTGTGTGCAAAAAAACTTTGTAGCCAAGAACATAGTTCCTAAACATTTCTAGAGTGTATACCATAGCCATTAGTCATTTTTCCATGGTGGTTTAATTTAATTATTCTCCACAATGATTCGATTGATGCAGTGGGCATAGTATGGATATTTCTTATTGTCCATCTACATGAGCAATACTCCCAAGGCATAGTTAGATGCATCTGTCATGATTTGAAAGGGTCTGGAAAAATTTGGTGATTGTAGGATTGGTGTTTCTATGAGTTTATCCTTTAAGTATTGGAATTCATGTTTACATTCCTTGGTTCAGATGAAAGGTGCATCTTTCTTTCTAAGCTCTACTAATAGTTTTGTGATCTTAGAGAAATTCTCTATGAATCATCAGTAGAAGCCAGTGTGTCAAAGGAATGACCAAAAATCTTTAACTATCTCTAGCTGATGTGTTATTCCTTGGATGATCCTTATCATTTTTAGGTCTACCTTAATCCCTTTTTGTTAAATTCAGTGCCCTACTATAATGCCTTCTTGGACCATGAGATGGCTCTTTTCCCAATTGAGCCATAGATTTGTTTCAACACATCTCTTTAATACTTACTCAAGGTGGTCCAAGGCTTGCTTAAACGTAGCTCCCTAGGTGAAAAATTCATCCATGAAGACTTCGACACCACTACTAATCTATTGCTAGAAGATACTAAGGACTAAGCATTGAAATGTTACAGGGGCATTGCATAGACCAAATGGCATTTTACAATAGGCAAAAGTTTTCCAAGGACTCATGAATGTTTTCTTGGCCTAATCTTCCAGCATAATTGGATTTGGTAATAGCCACTATAACCATCCAAGAAGCTATAATAACAAGGCCCAAATATGGTGTCCAATACTTGATCCACAAATGGCAATGGAAAATGATCTTTAAATGTTGCCACATTCAATAGCTTGAAGTTAATGAAAACTTGCCACTTATCACTTTTCTTTGGCACAATTACAAGTGGGCTAACCCACTCACTATCTGCAATGGAATAGATGAACCCTACCTTGAGGAGTTGTTTAATTTCTTGCTTGATGATCTACTTCAATTTGGGGTTCAATCACCTTTGCGACTACCTTCTAGGCTTCATGGCCAGGTTAGTGTAAATGCGATGCTAGCATATCCTTGGATTGATTCCTATTAGCTTAGGATATGACCAAGCAAAGATTATTGGCCATTTGTTAACCACCTTTAATAGCTTTTCTTTCTATTCATGAGCAAGTTTGTCATTAATTATGACCAGTTTACCATTATTTAAAAATGCATATTCCATGCTGACCGATAAATTGTTTAGCTCTAGGGGCTCCTACTTGAAGTTACTAGGGATTTCCAACTCTCCCCAGTAGGTATCATCATCTTCACTAGAGATTTGGGGATGAACTTATTCAAGTTTATCCATGCCTTTAACATAACCACATGTTAGGCTCTTAATTGATTCCATGCATAATGTGCTACTATTTGAGTCAGCTATCAGCCACTGGGTGCCCTCCTGTTTTGTGGCTATTGCATACTGACATTATTGAATATTGATTTCTTATGCACACTAATTACATGTTTTAATGTATGTACTTTTGATGGACCAAATATTTTGCACACAATTGCACCTGTTATCGTTGTACGTGATGCATGGAATATGCTTCTTCTCTATCTTGCCCAATTCATTTTCTTTGTATATTTCTAGAGAGAGATCCCTTATTTCCATACATGCATTGACCATGCTTAACCAAGCTCTTCCCATAATTATGGGGAAGTCGCTTTTGCATTTTTCAACCTTGATCACTAAAAACTTAGCAAGATAGGACCACCCAAAAATTGTGGTCACAATGTCCTCTACTAATCCCAGAGGAAAAATAATTGACTAATCTGAAAATTCTAGATGGATGTTGCTCTTCTTGAGAGGTGGTAGGTTCTAGGACTTGTACATGTCATGGGAGATGAGATTAACTCCAGAACCAAAGTCAAGAAGAGCCTTACATGGCCCATGTTCAATGATCTGCAAGTAAATAAGTGGACTTCCTAGGTTAGATTTTTTCATGGGAAGATTGCCAGCCTTGATCTAATAAAAAATAGCATGAGTTAGCATCACAGTGTGAATTCAAGGTAGTAGTTGGTTTGAAAGGCACTTGAAGGTATTTGATGCCAAGGATGAGGGTATTGGAGATTTAGGATGATTATCCATATTAGGTTATGAGGGCTAGAGAGGACTGCTTGGCTGGAAGAAGGGTATTTTTCTAGATTGATTTTCCAAACCACTTGGTTGGAAAGCTAGTTGTGAATGTACAACCCTTGTCATATTTGGTTGTTGCAGCTGTGGAGGAATCTCACCCTATATGGATGGAGTAAGAGGTAACTGGGTTGAAGGTATAGGTGTGTGTGCAAATGGATGCGAAGGGTGGTATGGATATGGGTTTTTCCCTCAAGTAGTTTGTGAATGTCTTTAGTGGTACTCTGGAGGGTAATAGTGATGCTGAGATGAGTTATGACTTACAAAACTTCTTGGAGAAACATGTTGTTGAACATAGTACCCATATGGATTTGGTTGCCTATAAGGGTACTACTGCCTTGGTAATGGCATTTCTCATGATTGTGGTTGGTACCATTGTTGGTATTTTTTATAAAGTTGTGAAGGAGCTCCACTTGGGTAGTAAGCTTATTTTTGTTGGTGGAACTACCTTAGATTGCCCTGAGGATAGGGTAATCGTCTAGGTGCCTACCTACATGCTAGTCGAGGATTCAATGCATACATCCCAGACTCTTGTAAGTATGACATCATAGGGTAACAACCCTTTGGATGCTCATATTAAAAAATGTCACAATTAGTTTTATCATCAGAGTTACTTTCCACAACTTCCTCTATAGCTGTAGCTTTGCCCTTACCTCTTTATAGGCATGTTCAACTTCTTTTCATCTCCTACAGTTATGAACACTATTTTTCTCTTTAGATTCTTTAGCAATATTCATAGAAATTTGAAATTCTTCATCCAAAGAGTCCCATAATTTAACAACCTTTGCCAAGATATTAGAAACATATTTTTGGATGGGCAATGTTTTCCTATTCACCACTTCATCAAGTGGTGACTTCTCCTCATCACAGAATTGAACCTCCCATTTTCTGATGGAAGGATTCCTATTATACTCTTCTACACTTTCTCTTTTTGCAACATATCTTCTTCTTTTGCTACTTGCTCAATCAGCCTTTGGATCTAATGAGCTCTTAGTTTAGACAATCTTCCTTAGGCATACACCACAAGAGTTCTTCTAGTTTCTGCTCTAAGCCCATCTATGATGTGGCAAAGTTATTCCCTTAAACAATAATCATGTTCAGTGTTCAGTGTAAGAGTGAATAGTATCGATCCATGACAGCATCCAATAGTTAATGGGTTCCCTATTTCTAGCCTTGGATTTTCCATCTTATATTAGACACTCTAGAGTATGTATGGTATTTATCATTAAATAGCTCTAACATGGTACTCCATCGGCAAATGGATTCAGATTCCAAGGACTGGTACTAGATTTTAGCTTCCTTGATGAATGTCCTAGGGAAAAGCTTGAGTTTATACCACTTATTTTCTATATTCTATAAGGCACAGGCATCATGTAAATCTTGTAGGTGTGTTTGTGGATCAGAGTTGTATCCCTCCTCAAATTTCAAAATATTATTCATGTCTAAGCACTTGATCCAACTATCTTTCATATGCCTAGTTGGAATCTTTATTGCCTTTGCAATGTTGAGCATGCTTTGAGTTTCCAATAGAGGTTCATCATCATCACTAGGTTGATGACGCCAATGATGGTTTTGGCCACCCCTTCAATCTTGATGGCCTTCACTGTTGAAACACCATAAAATTTCAAGACCCTCATGCTTCAGTAGAGTCTTGAAATTTAGGCAAGGACTTCCACAAGTGTAGCATCATGATGGTTCACACTAAAGATAGACTATCCAATCTAGCAAGTTTTCTATCTCCAAGGCTAACAAGCTTGCCAGACTCTCCAGCTTACCCAACTAGAAAGTTGACCCAGCTGACAATCTACCTAGAGACCATGCTAGGAGTTGACGAAAGGGTTTGGAATGACCAAAATAGTTTGGCAAGTTTTCTAGTGAAGAAATATGCTATGCAGCATACCAAGCCTTCAAAGACAGCTACTCTAGCATCCAAATGCGAAGTGATAGAATGATTGCAAGGCAAGTCAGGATTTAGTCAACACAAGGTGCTACACTATGTAGTGTAGCATAGTGTAGCAAAGGCAAGGTAGAAAGGCCCATCTTGCCAAGTGATTCCAACAAGAAAATTGCACTTGGCAACGTTTTGGCCTCCAAAACTAGTTGCCTTGCCTAGCCCTCAGGCCTTGAGCAAAGTTTCTTACTAGAAAATGGTGGATTGAACAAGGAAGCAAGGTACGTTGGCTACTACATTGTGCTATGCTACATAACATAGCATAGCGTAGCAACAATGTAAAGACAATAGAAGTATTCAAAACATAAACCCAGTGAACCCCAAAATCTCTCCAACATGAAAGAAAAAAGTTGTAGTGTTAGCCTGACTAAGCCTTAGACAAAATGCTTTTCAACTCCTACACAAATTTCTATCCAGACAAATGGCTACACTATGCTACGCTACATAGCATATCACAGCATAGCAAGTCGCTACTTATGCTACACCAATGTGTTTAATAGCGTGAGTAGTGCAACACTAGCACAGAAGCATCAAGATGTCTTCAGGTAGCTCTAGAACTTGTTGTCAACAATTTTTCTCACTTTGGCGTTTCCTTGGCAACATCAACAATCTTACTCCATTTTGCATCCCCTTGGTCAACTCCCAAAAAATTGTTCCTATGCTTGACCCTGCTTGTAGGAGCAGGGAAGACATAGTCCTGGAGCATAGGCTCCATTTTGCTTACATTATTAACACACTAGATTTCAACACACGCAGTTTCAGTAGTATGGTCACAATGTAACAAAGTTTGCATCCAGCATCGCATACCTGCATGGTACGGGCATGTTAGCACCTTGTAGGGCCCAGGACACATGGCATCTAGACCATGTTTCTCTACTACTTCTGGCCCTATAAATACCTCAGCAAACAATGCTTGAGAGGTTGGCTTCTTGGCAAAAAGAGTTGGCTTTTAGAGAGCATAGTTGGCATTTTTTTGAGCATTTTGGTTATCTTTGAGTTCTCTAGTTGGCTCCAAGAATCCTTTTGTGAGTCAGGAATTTTGGCATCTTAGCGAATAGAGTAGCAAGCATAAGACTTGTGACTATACTATTCAGTCTAAGCAGTGCCTCTCTAGTGTTGCATAACTTGTTGTACACCTTTCAAACAAGGCAAAGGATCAAATCCGTGACCTTTGGGGTGGTGCACTCTCTCACCCAAATTTGTTTTGTTGTTCTCTTAATGTCATCATTATTTTTACATTATTTTCACTATTTTACATTTGTCGATCATCGATTTACTTCGCGTGTCTCGCTTCCAAAACAAATGTTTATGAAAGGTTAAGATACACCATTTAAGTCCCTATCTAATCAACCAGACCGTTCAGGGTGCCTCGCTTCTGTTTCTCTCCAACACGACTCTCACATAGATCCGGGGTTAAACTATTTGCCTGACAACCTCTCGGTGTTCCAGCCACTGATGTTTTTGGTCATTATAGTTTTTGGTGATAGAAGGAGGGCCTTTTGGTGCTCTTTCTGCATCTTACGGGTAGTCCTACATGCTCTCCATACCCTATCATGCACTAGTGTAAATGTGACACCCTTTTGTGTTTGTTTACACATCGTGTGATGCAAATTGGTCACAACGATGGTTCCTTTGAAACCTGGCAGGACAAAAAGCCTCTGATCACCTATTGATTTTTGTGTTTCTCATTTGCAATTTCCCCTTCTATCATGCAAAAATGATTCTCTCAACAACTACTATTTCCACCTCAAGCCTTAAGGATCCTTTCTTGGCTCAAAGCACCATGGGTGCCAAGCGGCCACCTAGCTTGGTGCTGGCACCATGCCAGTCCCTTGAGATCAGACATCTATTGCCTACATTCTTGGCCCAAGATGCAAAGCATTACGACTTCCTCTACACAAAGATCCAGGAAAATCTGCCCCTGGATCATCAAGAACTCGAGGATAAACACAACTTTTAGTTCCTTCATTGGAATGGGAGGGAATTTGTCCCTACCCTTGACGTTACCATCCCTCTAACGAAAATGTATTAGTGGATCTTAGACCAGCTGATGTAGGTCAATAAATCTAGGGAGTGGGATACAACATCCCATTAAGATGAAGCATTTCAAGATGGGTAGGAAGACCTAGACTCCCAATCTGAGGGTGGTGGCCAGACTTACCCTACGACCATCCTTCCCACCATGGTCTTCAAGTCAAACTTGCTTTTTGCATCAGTCCCCTTTGTGATTACCACCACTTAGCCATAATATACATTTTCATCAGCCATGGGCAACCATTCTAAACCCTCAACATATCAAAATGCTCCTCCCTCAGTTTCATTCCTAGGCACTCTCCCTCCTCATTCTGTCCCATCCTCGTACCAAGTGCGAATCACAGCTATGTTGTGCTACATGCACACTGCATCTACTTCATAGCTACATGGAGCCCCCACTCCAATCACATCATCTACACCTATTCCACCATTAGTGGTAGGCCCTTCCCCAATCACGTGGTGGACCCCAACTACTTCACTCCCTGTTTTGCAACCCTCCCAAATGCTACATTACCCTTACCACCAAGCATACCAAGTCCCGCAAGTGTCACAGTCAAGCCTAGGGCTATGGCCCATAACATCAGCCCTGCAAAAGACTAACCCTATTGTACAACTAGTAGCTGCCACTCCGATAGCACCACCCACTAGGTGGTGAACCTCATAATTAACACCCTTTGTAGGGGCGACCCCAACCGCACCCCCTATGGGCCAGGCCACTATCCCTACTATGTCACCAACGATGGTTGCCCCTACAACCCCACAATTGTCTACATCATCTTTAGGTCTGGATCAAGTGTTCCAACTTATCTAGACCCTCACTGAAGAGATCAAGTGCCTCAAAGCCGCTAGTTCTAACATAGTGTAAGTCACGGATTTCTATGATGATGACCCCATCAGCTCGATCGTTCCTATGATCACGTTACCCCCTGGGATGCCACTCCCCCACTTCACAAAATACAACAGGGAGGGCGATCCTAACATGCATTTGGTCACATTTAGATCTGAATATTTGCTATCGTAGCAGTTTTCGCATAATATTATTCACGTTTTCACTATGTCTATGATAGGAAAAGCTTTACACTAGTATCACACACCGTCATCTCAACACTGGAGGAGCTACTGACCCAGTTCGTGACCCACTTCAAGTATGACTTGAAGCTCGAAGTCGCATTGGATTAGTTGATGAACCTTAAGAAGGACCCACTAGAGTTGGTACAAAAGTTTATACAGCGGTGGAGTGCTACCTTGAATGAGATCCATGAGCCTATCGCGGAGGCCCATTTGCTAGCCATCTTCATGGGGGTGGTAAATGATTTCATCAAATCCAAGTTGTATTACCTAGTCCCACACTCTCTCAATCAATCTTTTGCCCAGATAAAGAGCATCCAAGATGCGGTCAAGACCAGTAAAGACTTAGCCTATGTCACGTACAAGAATGCATATACCAAAAAGGATAAAGAGAAGGGCAAAGATGCAATAGCCATGATGGCCACCATGGAAAATGAGGTAAAACCCAACAACAACAATAACAAAAAGGTAAACACAACGACAACTAACCCTATGCCTCGCTCAACTAACACTACCCAACCCTCCACATCAGCACCAAGGCCATCGACCCAGCCTAAACACAACTTCGAGCATAAAGATCGCTCCAAGTACACCCCTTTTCCCATCAAGCCTTTAGAACTTTTGAAGCAAGTGTTGGGGTCTGGGTACATCCAACATAAGTGGATGTCCAAGGAGGAAACCAAACAACATCAATGGTACTACAAGTTCCTTAGGAACCCCTTCTTGGCTATGCCCAATGAGCTGCTAGTTCCTAAGAACTTTAGGCTGGAGCACTAAAAGATGACATCTAGCACTACCATCAACTTTGTGGTCATGACAAGGATTATTATCTAGCACTAAAAGATGACATCTAGCAGATGATTGATCAAGGGAAGTTGATTCTAGATGAAAGAAACCCTGTCTACCCTGAAAATAAATCCATGCATGTTTACAAGGACCCCCTCAACGCTAACAATGTGGGGTACATTATCAACACAATTGGCATAGACTGTAATCTGGAACCATCATAATAGTTGTTTATGGTTTGTGTGCCTCAACGTAGCATGGAAACATCAACAATGGCAAAAAAGACACTGCAATAGCCATTCGTCCTCAAGGTTCCTCCTCGAATGTCCGCCCTTGCACCCTTCATATTCGGGGCTGCCTCACCACTCGCGCTAATGCTACAAGAATTGTTTGTTATTAGGGGACCAAAACACTCAACTACCCCCATCACATAGAGCCAACCTAAGAAGACATCACAAACTTCACATTCAAAGAAATGGGAAAAGCCTCTAATAGATGAAACGACCAAGAAACTTACTGCTTCAGGTCCTCCGAGGCCTACTCCCTCATCCTTTGTGTGTACGCCCCCCTCATCATCAACAACTGATGCCACTATGCCCACACAATCATTACCATCCTTCCCAAAAATGTCTAGCCCCAAACCTGAAACTCCTCCTCCTCAAGAAATTCTTCTTCTAGGATGAATGGAGGAGGAGAAGGGTAGCAAACAACAAGAAAGTGTATAGGACCTTTTAAACGTTCTTACTCAAGTCAAATAGGCTCTAAAACAAAATAATACAACTTTGAGCCTGTATGACCTAGTAATGACCTCCACCGCACACCAGGAAGACTTGGTTCATATGTTAACATCTATATTGGTTAATGAAAACATGCTGGCAAAGAAGAAAGCAATCCACGTGATCATGCTTCCTTCTACACCTGAACAACCGTGGCCATCTCAGTTGACATTTCGTGACAAGTCCATTAAGGATGATCCTGAGAAGGGCCAAGCCATAATAGCACCCCTATTGATCATAATTCGGGTTAGTTAGCACAAGATCCAAAGAGTACATGTTGATGAAAGGGCTACTACAAATGTCATCCCGTTCCCCATAGTGGACAAGCTAGGTTTGGTAGATCAAATCAAACCCATGACAACTTCATATCTGAAGTCGTTCAACGGAGCATGGGTGGTGGTAAAAGGGATCATCCACATTAACTTTTTGGCAGGGGACCAGTTCCCCACAAATGCAACATTCATCATGATAGAAGAGATTCCTGGGTTTAACTTAATCTTGGGGAGGTCATGGTTAGCCCAACTTAGGGTCGTCTCTTCATCCATACATCAAAAAATCCACCTACCTTACGCAGGTAGGGAGGTGGTGATTTATGGTGATGAAATGGCCACCCAAGTAATAAACAATGTTAATATGGAGTAAGGTTCAGAGGTAATAACCTTTAAGAATGAAGCACCTATCTCCACCGAAGCTAATTGCTTGGCAAAGGAGCTAGCCTAAGATGCCGGTTCAAAAAATGAAACTGTGTGGGCCGAATTACCTTTTCAAGTGGCCTTTTCAAGTGGTAGATAACGATATAGAAGAAGACTGCAACAAAGCCCCTAAGCCTTATGCATCACCAAGCCCATGATGGGTTAGAAAATAGTTGCGAGGATGATCGTTACTCATGTAGCGTAACAATTCCCCTGCTCCCAACCCAATTAACGCTTATCATATGGTTATTATTTGTTTTCTACACATTCATTCAATTACATTAAGTGTTTGAATCATTCTTTAAACCATTCACCTCACATCCATTATTTACATCACACCATGACTCGCTAAGGCGTAAAACTAGCAAAAAATTTCATTACCATCACGATGGCCTGAAATGGCCTAAAACTAGTGATGGCTCAGAATGGCCTTAAACTATTATTATGGCCCGAAATGGCCCTAAACTATTATTACAGCCTGAAATGGCCTAAAACTAAAATGAGACGCTCCCAAGGATTTTAATTAATAAAATAAAAAGATAAAGAATAACATAAAAAATAAATACAACATAAGCCAAAATAAAATAAATCTCTTCATATTTCATTAATCAATAATGTTTACAATATTTTTTGTGAGAATCTAAATAAAATGCTTCACTGCTATGCTATGACCCTTCGCCCGCTCCATCCCCCCTACCTCATTAGGTCCTATGTTTTCATCTGGATTCTGTACCACAAGGGAAATGAAGTAATCAGTTAAAGTTACGATAAAGACTCAAATAAAATAAATTATCACAACACTAAAGACTGACTGACCCGAGATGGCCCCACATCTATTTCGAGGGGTATCTGATCTAGGCCTGCCACTAGACGTTGTAAGATCTCCTCTTCCATAATATCGGCCCAATTTCTATTGTCCATATCAGTGCTTGCTACAGCTTTCTCCTTTTCTATGGTTGTCCATCTTGTTGGTCCTGGAGAAAAGGTGGATGTGGTGGTCTCACCTGTGGAAAAGGTCATTTTCCTTTTGGGAGATTCACTCACTGTCACCTATTGCATGAACGTGTTGTAAGCCCGAGAAGCACCAATAATGTCAAGAACTACCTCATAAGTATGTAACTTGATAGAGGCATCTTGGTATTTCTTATGGTAGGTGGCATGTTCTAGTTTATACATATGTTTTTGGTTTTTCTATGTCTGCCCCCACTTGTAAACTTTTGCACTATAATCCTTCCAATCTTGATTCTTCTGGGCTAACAATTCCATTTGCATGCTCTATTCTATTATTTCATGAGTGGCCTCATTTTTGCATAGCACGACCATCCAATACCTTGCATAGTTGATGACAACCATGCGCCAACTACAATCGTTGGTGTCTCGGGGCAACAGGAATTCATTCCTAGATTAAAGATCTCCCACCTCCGTTGTCAAGTTAGCCTTCTCCTTCTCAAGCCTCTATATCCTTTTCCAGAGGTCTTCATTCACATGCCTACATTACCACAAGGAGTGTGTCGAGTACAACACACATTGGCTTGCTTTGTCATATATGCGACGAGGTACTTTGGTCACCTCTAGTGGAATTTTAGGCATGACGTAGACCTCAACTGCTTGCCTAGGGTCCCACTTAAGGCGAGAGGCTACCAACTGCACATAGAAATGCATTAGTCATAGTGGCATAGTGAAGTAACAATAATTTAGAGAGTCTAGCATAGCATTTTAACTTACCCACTTCAGGGTTGATTTGCTTAAGACAGTCGATCATGTCGTTGACCATCCCTTCCATGAAAGTAAATTTGTCGAGGGGTCTCGATCCATGGTAGCAGGTGGATCGAGGATAGGCCAAAGGTATCAATAGTGGTGTTAGCTGCATAGTGGAACATGTTAGCCATAGTGGAGAGAACCATAATAGATCTAATGAATAACGTAAATGATAGCGTAAAGCTCCTACCCAGTAAACCCTCAGTGGTGATAGCAGGGGGGTCGCCCATCGGCACACTATCAAATATGTGGTCAAACTCACCAGCATCAAAATGAATCCCCTCTCCTTCTAGCTAACCCAATAACGTAGTAGCATCCTCAATGCTCATGTGCCCTTCTGGTACTAAACTACTCTTCATGAAAGGGTCATTAGCAAGGGCCTCTTCTTGATTGCCAGGAGTCTCTTCCTTATCAGCAGGGGCCTCCTCTTCATCAATAGGGGTCTCCTCTTCATCGGAAAGGGCCTCCTCCTAACCTACTGAGGCCCTTTCTTCTATAGTATGAGCCCCTTCTTCATTGGTCAAGGCCCTTTCCTCTGTGACTGGAGCCTCTTAATTTTTGCTAGTCACCCCTATTGTAGGGGCCACTACCTCTTATTCCCCTTCTTTCCCTTCTTCCTCGGCTAATAAAGCATAGTTGTAGTAAGTAAATTATACCAACTTAAAGTAGATGCTACATTGTGCAATGCTACCTAGCGTAACACAACGTAGAGAATGTTAATAAAAAAAATTTACCAATCGAAGGCTAAACTCTATGAAGTTTGAGCTGAAGATTCTTTCCTCTTTCTTCATTGGTGCAGGGAGGTTCCTTAACTAGGAGGGATCTCTTGCATTGCAACTTAGTTGTCAATGTCTCTACAATGAGGCATTCCCCCCTTGTCACATTACTAATGGTAATGGGGGATGCCTCTCCCATGCTGTCCTAGGCATGAAAGTTATGTGCCACCCGATCCCTGGTTGTCATTGAAAATGATTCCCCAATAACTTTTGGGGGGTCCTGAGTTTGAGTGGTATAGAAGAATTGGCAGATCCATAGTTTGGAAATCTGGTTATGATCTTGTAGTACCCAGACCCCACTCTCATGAACTACTAAGAATTCTACAAAGTGCTGCAAGTAGGCTATGAAGAAGACATGATGCACGTTGAAATGAGACTCAAGCTTCCCGTGAAGCTTGATCATTTTAGCCTACATGCCTTTGCAAAGGTGTTTTGTTGAATTGTAATGAGTCTCCTATTCCATGACATCCCTCATTATCCAAGCTTTCACAATGCAAATGATTTTTCCTTGGGACAGTAGCTTGGGGAAGGCACGAGCACGAAAGACAGGGTAAACCATTTTGGCCACCCATAGCCTGACCTTCTTAATGTAGATCCCCTTCCGATCCTTTGCCACCCCTAGCCACTCCTCAATGTCCCCTTGATGGTGTGAATCTTTCTTAGATTTTTCTCCCATGGGGAGACCATTAGAAGGGATGCTAAAAAGATCCACGAATAATTGGTTGTTGATTTCAAACACCACTCGCACATCGTGAACACGTGTGTGAAAGCAGTCCACTTTCTCAAAGAAAGAGTTAGCTAGGAAAAGAATTTTGGTAGGTGGGACATTTAGGTTGATGGAAAAAAAATTCATGAGCCTGACCTCCTAAAGGTTTTGGACAAGAATGGTTGGGGCCCCATTGCAAAGCCAACACTGGGTCTCCTCCACCTCCTCGTACTTGAAAAAGAGGTTGGTTTCATTGCGCCCAGAGGCGATCACCTCTTGGGATTTCTTCGTCACTGAAACAGCTTGCAAAATAAAAATAAAAAAAGTTTAGCAAGAAAGAATGAGCATCACTTGAACATACAACAACAAATTCACGGTCTAGCGTACCAGGTTTAAACGGTGTGGAAAATGGTGGGAGATCCACCAACACGTCTTCAACAGTGAGCAACCTAAGGGATGCCCACTCCTTGTCCAACCAACTGGCTTCTTTACACTTCCCATAAAATTTGGAATACTAGGTTGGATAGGTTTTGAACTCATCTCCAAATTGGCCTATTACACCGACACACACATTCTTAGTAGAGGAAAACTCCTGCAGGGCCATCTGTGCCAACACCAAAGCATCGGTATCACCGTGGAGATGACTCTTGTCAATAAAAAACCTGGAAGCACACATTGTTAATGCTTGTGTCTAGCATAGCATGGATTACATAGTGCAACAAAGTACCTTCATAGAACTCACCCATCGACATAATAAATAGTCCTAGGTGGGTTCTGAAAGTAGGTGCCCATGTGACAGGCAACGAATAACGTGTTGTATAAGTGATAACACTTATACTCCAACATCTCCTAGATCTAGCTTAAGCATCTCAAAATTTTTGGGCATTGGTTGGAATCTTCTGCCTGATTGCCCCCAATTGAACCATCAGTTAAAAATTTTAGAATGCCTCGATTTGTCCTGGGCAATAGGGTTTCTATGATTATGGCTACAATCTCTACTGATAAGTGTGACCAAACGATCACACTAAAGTGGTGGAGGAGGAACTGTAGGAAGTTCCATGCACCCTCCCAGAACCAGATCATCTGCCACCCCACACGTGCATGGGTAGGAGGGACATTGGCCACTAGTTTGCTATGGTAGCATAGGACTCCCACAATCTCTAGGATAATCAAAATAAGCTTCAACATGACCCTACACAATGAAACATCAAATGTTAGCACTGTGTATGAGTGAGATTTACATGTAGTGTAGCGTAACCCTATGATTTCATATAGCATAGCATGATACTTTCTTTGCATATAGCATAACAGGACCTACCAGTCGCAAATATCTCTCAAATAAAAAAACGAAAAGACTAAAAAGTATACACAACATAGCAACGTGATACCTGCAGCGTAGCAGAGTCATCAAGCCTCACACAATGCAACAACACCTAGATGCAAACGCATGACACATGACGTAGCAAAGAAACAAGAACAGACAAACGTGCAATAACATAATAACATAACCAACATATTATCATGAAAGACATGGCAACGTAGCAAACTTAGCAAAAATAAATTTAGCAATATAGCAATGCTATAGATTCAACAGCTTAGTGACACGAAAAACCTAAAAAACTCTACGACACACCGACATATCGTTATAAAAACATTACAAAATTCAGACAAGAAATAATTCACTGCACTACAGTCATCTCAACCATACTCTTTTTGTACAAAATAACTAGCGCTACGCTACATTAAACAAGTGTCATGTTGTCAAATCTCATAGATGGTCAAACCCTCCTAAAGGTGGCATGCTACGCTAACTTTGTTCTAAGCTATCCAAAATTGCCCAAACCCCCATGACCAGGTGGTTGCAACAATGGCGGTTGAAGCAATACTGCATGCAGTTGTAGCGTAACTTCTATATAGCTATTGTGGCCAACCAGCAACAACGGCAGTGTAGCGACCAAAATGGTAATCAAAACAATGGAAAAAGACATAGATTTCATCACAATAATGATTTCTTCCACCTTAGTGAGTCCTTGGTGCTTACGTTTGCCTTTGGGTGCCATTTTCTTACTCACAAATTTTCAGCTGCTATACTACATTGCTTCACTCTCTCTCTTGGCACAATCGCAGGGCTCTACACTCTGACAATGAAAATGACAAGTTTACCAAGGGTAAACCCCCTATTTATAGCCGATGTGATGAAAAGAACTTACCATTTTCACACCTTGAGTAATGTGGGATGCCTTGTATGGCGTAGCACCATTGTGTCACAATCCCGCTCTAGCGTAGCATCATTTCTTGCAACATAATAGGGTGGCCCAACCAGAAATTTTGTCCTATATGAAATTAGCAACCAATCTTTACATAGCCTACCCGCTACAGTCTACAAAGATCTTAAACTAGTGACCTTTACAAAGCCTACCCATTAATGCGCTGCAAAGACCTTAAACTAGTGACCTTAGTTCTCGAACTCCACCTGTTAATGGTCTACTAAGACCTTAAACTAGCAACCTCGCTTTACATTTTGATGTACATTGTGGCATGAGTATGGTCCGCCATGACCTTAAATAGGTAGCTTTAATACCTATTTCATATTTTAAACTAGATTTTGCAATGTTACTATCTGCCATGATCTTAAATTCACAAAGTTAATGTCCCTCGCATGTTCAAACTCATTCATAGTCCACCAAGAGCTTAAACTGGCAACTTGCGAACTTGACCGAATAGTCGACAATTACTTCATGTTCCATTGTTTCTTTGCAAATGTTTATTATGTGCTATTGCTACAAAAATGTATCACTTGACTTGGCTTTCTCTTATTGTGGCAGGTTGAACAAAATGGCTATGTAGCAAGATCTACATTCACTTCTAACCTTGAAAGGTCCTCATGGAAAGCTTGCAAGACATCTAAACTTAGAGTCAATAGACTAGGGAATCATCCACTGATAACACTTTAGCATCCCTAGAAACATCCCTAGATTGGCCCAAACATCTGGTCCAAGCCTTAGACTTAGAGGTTTGGGATGTGATCAAGGACTCTCTCGTCGAAGTACTAGTAATGACATCCAAGGGGGAAATAAGGACACGAAAACTTAGGTCCCTCCTAGATCAACAAATGTAAAGGGATGTATCTAAAGTCCTCCAAAACAACGTCAAAGTGTTCACATGGTCCTATAATGACATGCTGGGCTTAGACCCATGGTTAATACAACATAACATTGTCTTGGATCCACGTATCAAACCGGTTAAAAAAAAGGCTCGAAAAATTAAACTAGAAATCGTCATACGTGATGAAATTACTAAGCTATACCAAGAAGGCTTCATTCACATGGTCAATTACTCAAAGTGGGTATCAAACATCGTTGTAGTCTCTAAGAAAATGAGAGGTATATGAATCTATATAGACTTTCGAGATCTAATCAAAGTAACGATTAAAGATGACTTCTCATTGTCGAGTATCGACCAACTTATTGACACTATGGCTGGTCATGCTTTATTATCCTTTATGGATGGGTTCTCAGGTTACAATCAAATTCACATCAACATAGAGCATTAGTTGACAACTATGTTCGTGACTCCTTTGGGAACCTTTTGTTACACTATGATGCCCTTTGGTCTCAAAAATGCCAGAGCAACCTATCAACGAGCCATGACCTACATATTTAGTGACTGCCTCCTAGAGAGACTCAATGATTACATGGATGACATAGTAGTCAATTCTAAGATAACTATTGATCATCCCATCAATCTAGATTACATGGATGACATATCAGTTGATGATTAGGCAACCATAGAAACCAAATTCCTTGACGAACATGATAGTAGTATCAACCCTATGCCATTGCATTTCGAGGTCACTTTACGTTTCGACAGTGCCTCAACCATGTGAGGTAGTAGTGCTACTGCAGTTATTACATTACCCTTAGGGGACATTCAACCTTTTTCTTACCATTTCATGTTCCTTTATACGAACAATGTAGCTAAGTACGAAGGACTCCTTAGGGGCCTTTTAGCAGTCCAACAATTAAAGATTCAATGTTTGGTAGTCTGAGATGATTCTTGACTTGTTGTCAACAAGATCACTGAAGTCTATGCCTGTAAAGCTTCACACTTATAGCCTTATTGTGATTTTCCCAAAAACTTGTTGAAATAGTTCACAATGACAAACATTCAGCATGTGCCATGCAACGAGAACACTATAGCCAGTGCCTTAGCCATGCTAGTGTTAAATGTGCTGCCACACTTGTTTCCAACTCTACCTACTTCGATAATAGAATGCACAAACCCTATCACTCAAGTAGTACATGTGGCCTCTATAAGCACTACCAACACCCAAGAGTGATATGCTAACATTAAGGCCTACCTGCAACATGGTGAACTCCCACACGGCTTGACATCCACCCAAAAGGATGCAATCCGAAAGTGAGCACGGTAGTACATCCTTGTAGGAGATAATACTTTATGTAAACACTCCTTTGATGGGATATTGTTAACTTTCATTGGTGGGAAGAGGCACAGAAAATTGTTAACGAGGTTCATAAAGGACTATGTGAAGGACACATAGCTCCTAGGGCTATGGTAGCTAAAATCAGACACCTAGGGTATTACTAGCCTTACATGGAACGAGATTGCTTTGCTAAAGTTAAGATGTATGATACATGCCAATGTCATACCAACCTTATACACATTTCACCTACTAAGTTGCACCCTACACAAATCACATGGCCATTCCAATGATGGGGACTAGATATCATAGGATCCATAACATCTTCCATAGGACATAGCTTCATCATCACTGCCACTGGGTACTTTACAAAGTGGGTAGAGGCTATTCCCCTTAGGAAAACCACATTTCAATATGTTTGCCACTTCATCTTAGACAACATAGTAACATGGTTTGGTCTTCCCATGACTATTGTGATAGACAATGGGCCACAGTTTAGTAGTGCAGAAACCAAAACCTTTTGTAGCAACCTTGGCATTAAGCAATCCTTTTTGTCGTCATACTACCCATAGGCAAATGGTTAGGCAGAGGTAACAAACAAGGCCATCATCAACTTGCTTAAAATAATTCTTAGCAACAACAAAAGGTGATGACATGAGCAAATCCTCTACATGTTGTGGGCCTACCATATGACATGCAGAACGACTACAGGTAAGACTCCCTATAGCCTAGTTTACAGATTTGAAGCAGTGTTACCTCTTGAATTGTAGGTACCGTCACTGTGAATGATCCTTTCAAGCATCATGAATAAATCCTAGAACAACGAGTCAAGGATCATCGACCTTAACTCCCTAGAGGAAGAGCGTGCACAAACACTAGGTCATATCTAATGATATCAAGACAAGCAGTGGCAAAAGCATAAGTTCAACCCAAATCGACAACTAATCAAAAAGGAGGACCTAGTCCTCAAAGCTATCTATGAGCATTCAAACAAGTTTTTAGTAAATTGGTAAGGTCCATTCATAGTCACAAAAGCTTATGAGAATGGAGCCTTCAAACTGGTAGACATGGATGGTAGGGAGTTTGCAAATCGAGTGAACCATTTGTACCTCAAGCCATACTACGTCTGATGCAGAAGCAAGGTAAGCATCCATAGTCTGCTATGACTATAAAATGGTATAGATAGTCTACCATGACTATAAACTGGCATAGATCATCTGCTATGACATAACACTGGCATAGACCATCCACTAAGACGTTAAACGGGCCCATCCACCATCCACTACGATGATAAACTAGCACAATGGTATGCTAGGACCTTAAACTATCACATTGCGGTCTGTTGGGACCTTAAACCAGTACATCTGATGATCTACTAGGACCTTAAACTAGGTTTGCGACACAAAATTCCCAGCCTGCATCCATGCCCTTATAAATAAGAAAGCATGCACAATGCTGACATGGGGTGGGGTGTTGCAATTCTAGAACATAGTTCACAATGATAAGAGAACATCCTCTGGAACATATGCTATGTTAGCACCCATAGCATCTTGTTGATCCTCCGGAGATGTCATCTGACATCTTGCTAACCTTCCAAAGCTACCGCCACCATAGCCAGTTTCCCTGGTAGTAGCTTTTGTCATCAGTGCCTGCTGCTAGAGTCCTAGCACTATTGTGGCCTAACCACAAAGTTTCTATCCTCCAGCCCCTTCCATCATCCAAGCTCAATATACATTTAGCTATTAGGCCTCTATGCTTACAATTGAACTGCATGATGTTTGCCTTGGACAAGAACTCCTAAGCACTTGCATCGCTGCAACTCCTTGCCCCCTCTGTGTCAACCCCTTCAGTCTACCGTTGCCAGAATCACTGCTGGCCTTCCTACTCTAGATGTCGCAAGCCTCAGCAACAATGCCTGCCACTTCAATGGTGTCTAAAGAAAGTGAGACCTTTTCCTAAATTCATTTCATGGTCACATTTCTCTAGCCTGCTTTTTGTTGCACTTGCAAGATACGGGTCGAGATGGCATCGGTCAGGGATTCATTTCGCTAGGAGGACAGGACACTATAGTGTTCCGAGGTGATCGCTCTGACTAGCTCAGCTACTTGGTAGTGCACATCTAACCCTTCCTCTTAACCTTCATTACCTTGTTTCTTACACCCATAGTTTCCCTTTTCACACCTCTTTTACAAGCTTTCTCAATGCATGTAAAGCCCTCCCATATGCTCAATCACAACATCCATGATGCGCGTAATGCAACTTGCTGCATGGGAAGCATCTATAGGCAGGCCAAATCCCCACATAGATGTAACACAACTCATCTTGGGGAGGAAACACCTGTCCTATAACAAGAAGGTTATTTGCAAGTGAACATGCCTAAACACCAAAAGAAAAGCACAAAAATGTAAAAGAGTAAGAAAAAAAAGAGCGTGTGCCCAAAACAAATGGCACATCAGCTATTTTACAATGACGAGAGGTCAAAAGCTAGCAAAAGAAAGATGTGCATGTGTGCAAATTCCCTCACAAGCACTCTAACGAGGGACCATCCTACATTTCATCTTTCATTTTCTTGAACCTGTCCCCTCAAATCCATCCTTTTCCTCCTTTTTCCTGCACAACTATCCTAACACTCCCAAGCAAAGCAAAGCAACATCTGAGAAACCACTGGAGAGTGATGTTGGTGTCTTATCCAGCATGGTGTTTCGTATTCTTTATCGATGTTTATCAGGAAGATCCTCTAGACATCAACAAAGAGGGGTAAGTGAAACTCCATAAAATTTCAGGACCCTGATGCTTCAGCAAAGTCTTAGAATTTAGGTAAGGACTTTTACAAGTGCAACGTCATGATGGTTCATACTGAAGATAGACTATCAAGTCTAGTAATTTTTCTATCTCCATGGCTGATAGGCTCGTCGGACTCTCTAGCTTGCCCAACTGGACAATTGACCTAGCTAATAGTCTACCTAGAGACCATGCTAGGAGTTGTCAAAAGGGTTTGGGATGAGCAAAATAGTTCAGCAAGTTTTCTAGTGAAGAAATCTGCTACGCTATGCAGCATAGCAAGCCTTGAAAGATAGCTACTTAAGCATCCAAATGCAAAGTGATAGAATGATTGTAAGGCAAGTCAAAATTTAGTCAACACAAGGTGCTACACTATGCTATGCTATGTAGCATAGCACAGTGTAGCAAAGCCAAGGAAGAAAGGCCCATCTTGCCAAGTGATTCCAATAAGAAAATTGCACTTGGCAATAGTTCAGCATCCAAAACTAGTCACCTTGCTTAGCCCTTAGGCCTCGAGCAAAGTTTCTTACTAGAAAATGGTGGATTGAACAAAGAAGCAAGGTACATTGGCTGCTACGCTGTGCTATGCTACATAACGTAGCATAGCATAGCAACAATGCAAAGACAAAAAAAGTATTCCAAACATGAACCTAGCAAGTCCCAAAAGCTCTCCGACATGAAAGACAAAAGTTGTAGTTGTTAGCCTAACTAAGCCTTAGACAAAATGCTTTTCAGCTCCTACACAAATTTCTATCAAGACCAATGGCTATGCTATTATACGCTACATAGCGTAGCACAACATAGCAAGTAGCTACTTATGCTACACCAATGTGTTCAATAGCGTGAGTAGTGCAACACTAGCACAGAAGCATCAAGACGTCTTCAGGTAGCTCTAGAACTTTTTGTCAATAATTTTTCTCACTCTGGCATCTCCTTGGCAGAATCTGCAATCTTACTCCATTTTACATCCCCCTGGTCAACTCCTAAAAAATTGTTCCTACGCTTGACCCTGCTTGTAAGAGTAGGGAAGATATAGTCCTAGAGCATAGGCTCCATTTTTCTTACATTATTAACACACTGGATTTTGGCACATGCAGTTTTGGTAGTATGGTCAAAGTATAACAAATTTCACATCTATCATCGCATACCTACATGGTATGAGCATGTTAGCACCTTGTAGGGCCCAAGACATGTGGCATCCAGACCATATTTCTCTTCTATTCCTGGTCCTATAAATATCCCAACAAACAACACTACAGAGGTTGGCTTCTTGGTTGGATTTTTGGCAAAAAGATTTGGCTTTTTGGTGTAGTTGGCTTTTCAGTTGGCTTTCAGAGAGCATAGTTGGAATTTTTTTGAGCATTTTGGTTATCTTTGAGTTCTCTAGTTGGCTTCAAGCATCCCTTTGTGAGTTAGGTATTTTGGCATCTTAGCAAACAGAGTAGCAAGTAGAAGACTTGTGACTATACTGTTCGGTCAAAGCAGTGCCTCTCCAGTGTTGCATAACTTGTTGTACACCTTTCAAATAAGGAAAAGGATCAAATCTGCAACCTTTGGGGTGGTGCACTCTCTCACCCAAATCTTTTTTGTTGTTTGCTTAATGTCATCATTATTTTTACATTATTTTCACCATTTTACATTTGTCGATCATTGATTTACTTCGCATGTCTTGCTTTCGAAACAAACATTTACGAAAGGTTAAGATACATTGTTTAAGTTCCTTTTTCATCAACCAGACTATTCAGGGCATCCCACTTCCATTTCTCTCCAGCATAGCCCTCATACAGATCCAAGGTTAAACTGTTCACCCAACAACCTCTCGGTGTTCCAACCACTAACATTTTTGGTCGTTACAACTATCATTGTTGTCTTGTTGATTACCTTCATCATGATTATTTCATTGATAGCTTCTATGAGAACTAGCAAATGAAGAGGAATGTTTGGAATCATATGAAGAGGATGGAGGAGAAGGTGGACCACCATTGCCAATGTGGTGTCTACCACCACTTTTTTGCTCATTATGACCACCATCCTTAGATCCCTTACTATTGTGATGTCTACCCAAGTCCCTGCCTTCACTATCACTCTTTTTTGAACCTAATTTATGAATCGTGGACCATAGGTTCAAGGTCATACCCTTGTCACCAATAATAGGGGCTAGAGAATCTTCATGTTCAGAACCTTCAAAGGGAGGATCCTCATTTTTATTTTGATCTAGTAGGAATAAGGGATTAGTATAATGTTTTCCCTTCATAGCCTCATGTAGCTTCTCCTTATGTTTATCTCACCTGCATTGTGTTTTAGTGGGATAGTAGTCCCGAGTGTCACAACCATCCATAATGTATTTTTCATGAATATATGAGATGTCCAACTTCTTAAGAGTTTAAAGAAGCATCCCAGGTATAGATCAATTAGGAGGCAAGACAATGTTTCCCTCCATATGTAGGATGAAGGTGAAGTTTAGTGCATACTCATCTGGATGAATATATACCACTTTGCACTCCTATGGGATCAACAGTTTGACATCTTCACATCTCTTGGAAGAAGAAGACATTTTGGAAAATGAATAAAATTATCAATGTGCTTAGTGAAACACTCCAAAATTCAAAGGCATTCTTGCTTCACCAAGTCTTTGCAATTCGCATAGCATTACGACAGTTCTTCAAGAGATGGATGCTATAATTTTCAGATTGTCTGCTTCAGCAAGTTTTCTAAGTCAAGGAGTCTTACTACGCTACACTACACCGTGTAGCATAGCAAACTTCAAAAGACATATTCATAAGCACACTGCTACGCTATGCTATGCTACGCAGTGTAGCACAGCATAGCAAAAGATGGACAACCAGTCCCCTTGCCCGACTTCAAGTCCTTTGGCAATGTCTTCTTCCATCAAAAAGTGGTGAACTTGGCAAAAAATAGGCCATGTTTGTTGCTACACTACACTAAGCTACATCGCGCAATAAGGCGTAGCAATTCTACGAAAGTGAAAAAAGGCAACTTGAAGGGCGAGATCAGCAAGTTCACAAGCTTCACAATGCAAAAGGAAAAGTTTGCAAATCGGCAATGTTTTTTGCGACTAAGGACAGCTGCTACACTATGATATGCTATGTAGCATAGCATAGCATAGCAAATCCACAATATGCAGCAAGATACAATGCAAATTCTTTTCTTTGAACCAGCAGCTACACTATGCTGCATAGCGTAGCATAGCGTGACAAGATGTTATGCCATGCTAAACATGCTATGCTACAAAGCATAGCAAAACGTGGCAAGTGGTTACGTGACATCAATGCACTTCACATAATTGCACCATTACTCTGAAAGCATAATTATGATGTGTCAAGCTTGTAATTATGGCATGGCAGGCCTACCAAATGGTCATGCAGGGACATGCAGCATAGATAGGTCAGCATAGGCCTAAGGCACGTGGCATCCAAACCACATCTTTCACGTGCCCTTGATACTATAAATACCCCAATCAATGATGCTTAGAAGAGCTCTGGAATCTCTAGCTCTTGGACATTTTTTCTTCTTTCTTAGCTTTTATCTCTCGCAGACCCTGGCTTTTTAGCCCTTTCAGCATTTCTTGGTAATCTGGTCGACTAACAAATTTGGTTGGCTGACAAGCAGAAAGTTAGCACTGTAACCTTGAGCATTGTAAGCTTTCTATTTAACATTGTAAATAGTTAGCACTCTCAGTTGGCATTCTGTTATGTTCTTCTCTACCACCTTGGTAGCACTTCGCATTGTTGATGATTGAGTCTGTGTTCAAGCACACAGCCACCTTACTCTACATGTCTCGGTTACTCTCGGGATCTCTGCACTTCTCAACACTATGCAACCGATTGTATCCATCTTGACAGAGCGAGGTCATAGCTTTGAAGCGGTGCATTTTTCTAATTGTGTTTTACTTTGTCTCCTGCTCATTATTGCATTTTACACTACTTTCCATTCGTTTTTTTACATTTAAGCATTACTTCATGCTATCAATCTCGTTTTTAAATCACACATTGAAAAAGGTTATATAGACATCAACTAATTCCCTGTCTGATTGACCAAACTGTTCAGGCACCCTGTTTTCATTCCATCCAGCATGGCCCTCCCATGCAAATGGGGTTGAGACTGTCAACAACTGACAACCGCTTGATGTTCTTTCCAACCACCAATGTTTTCAGTCGCTACAGTTTTCTGGCGCTAGAAGGAAGGCCTTTTGGTGCCCTTTCTGCATGTCATGGTAGTCTTGTAAGCCTTCTACACCCTGATACACATTAGCATAAATGTGACACCCTTTTGCGGTTGTTTAAGTGTCGTGTGGTGTAGATTGGTCACCTTGATGGTTCCTCGGGAGCCCTACAGGACATAAAGCCTCTAGTTGCTAGCTAACCTGCCTATCCTATAGTAGTCTTGCATGCGTTCTGTACCCTATCGTGCACTAGCGTAAATGTGACACCCTTTTGCGGTTGTTTACACATTGTGTGATATAGATCGGTCACCTCAACGATTCCTCGGGAGCCCTACAAGACATAAAGTCTTTTTTTTATTGCTTGCCAAATTTTTTGCTTTTCTCATTTGTAAAACTATTTAGCTTTCTGATTTCTTTTCTTTTTTCCATTTGCAAAATTGTCTAGCTTAGTAACAATGACTTCCGCAACTATCGCTACTAATACCTTCAACATTGAGTTTCCCATGGCGGTTCAAGGCATTACTAGTGCCGAACAACCGCTGAACCCAATGATGGAAACATGTCAATCCCTTAGGATCCAAAATCGAGGACCTCAGGTCTTGGCCCAGCAACATGAATACTATAAATTCCTCTATGCAAAGGTCTAGGCAAACCTTCCTTTAGATGTACACGAGTTCGAAAGAAAATGTAGCTTCAAGTTCACTTACTGCGATGGGAAGGAATTTTTTCCCACTCCCAGTGCTTCCATACCTTTGACATAGGCAAACCGAAGGCTTCTAGACCAACTAATCTAGTTGGCTAGGCTTAGGGAGCAACATGACACAACTTCTAACTAGGATTATGCTTTTCAGGATGGACAGGAGGAACTCGATTCCCAATCCGATGAGGGAGGTCAAATCAACCTCGTTCCTATCCCTCCTACCTAGTCCTTCTGGGCCAATCCATTTCCTGTCACTGCTCCCTTTGTCATCATGCCTACACTCCCATATCCTGCAACTACAACCATAATGGGTAGCCATGTCACCTTCACGGCATATCAACACCCTTATTCCCCTATTTCATTTATAGAAACTATGCCTCCGCAAACTGTTCATCAATCCATTCCTATAGCACATCACACACCAATCATGGCTACCCTACTGCATGTTCATACTGTACCTACTTCGTAGTCATATGCAACTTTCATTTCAATTCCTACATTCACATTTGTTCCACATGGTGCACCCCATTCACTTCTCCGCCTATTCCACAACCATCGCAGATGTCTCATTATGTTCGCCCCCAGACCTACCAAACCCTGCAAATGATAAAACCTAACATGGGGTTATGGTCTCTTCCGCTAGCAACACAAGCGATCTATCCGGTAGCACAACCCGCGGTTGCTGCTACAACCGCACCACCTACCGGGTGGTGGATAGTGCAAGCAGAACCACTTGCAGGGGCTACCCCAATGGTACTACCGATGGGTCACACCACCACCCCCGCCATTCCACAGGTGGGGGTTGCCTCAACAGTTCTGCAACTACCCACACCATTGCAAGGTTTGGATCAAGCGTTCCAACTTATCTAAACCCTCACCGAGGAAATAAAATGCCTAAAGGTTGTCGGGTCTAACATGGTACAAGTCATGAACTTTTATCAAGATGACCCCATCAGCCCTGCAATCCCTGCTCTGATGTTACCCCAGGGATGTCTCTCCCCCACTTCACGAAGTACGATGGGGAGGGGGATCCCAACACACATCTAGTTACCTTTAGGTATGAGTCTCTCCTGTTGCAACAATGGCCACACACAATCATTTGTGTTTTTTCTATGTCCCCAGCCGGGAGAGCCTTAGATTGGTATCGCGCGCTACCATGCTCATCCATTTCAACTCTAGAGGAGCTTTTCACCTAGTTCATGACATGCTTCAAGTACAACCTAAAGGCAAAAACCACGCTGGACCAATTGATGAGCGTGAAGCAGGAGCCTCTGGAACCAGTCCAGAAATTCATCCAGCATTGGAGCATGACCCTTAACGAAATCCGTGAGCCCATCGTGGAGGTCCACTTGTTGACCATCTTCAAGGGTGTAATGAATGACTTTATCAAGTATAAACTATACTACCTCATCCCTCACACTCTTAGTTAAGCCTTTGCTTAGACTAAGAGTATACAGGATGTGGCCTAGGCAAGCTGAAACACCACAAAAATCTAGACCTAACACTTTTAGACAAGAAATCGAGCTAAGTCATGATGCTTCCCAACATGACCGAAACTTGCAAACTTTACAGATAGCATCAAACTGAGTTGAATTAGGCAAGTAAAAGTTTTAACTAAGTATACTTCTTGCACGCTCAGCATGCAACAACTTTTGGGCACCAAAAATGAGCCAAAACATGCCAAAATTGAGTGTATGGACCTCCTAGGACCTTCACCAGGGTCCCCAGTAGCTCTCAGGCACTTGAAAATCAAATTTTGAGTTCCAAATGATGGGTTTTCATTCATTCATGCCAACGTGCATGCCCAATGTGCACCATCAAGGATCTCTCAGAACAAGCACCCCAGAACCATATCTCCACCTACAATCGACTCTCAGAGGCAAGGAAATTATCAGGCATCATCTCAGTCTCCCCAAAATGAAGATTCAACCTCAAAATGATGCACTTCCATGACCTATATGTTAAGCATACATACTCTGCATGCCCAGTGTGCACAACCAAAAGCGAGGTCGATCAGATGATTCAGCCAACCAGCACACTGACCTGCATGCCTAGCATGTACTCCTAGCACGCAGAAAAGCATACACCACTTGAAGCCTTCCAAGACCATGTTAGGCTAAGGGCTAAGAGCTGAAAATCCACAGGCAGCATTCTCATGATACCAAAGCTCAAATCCAAGGGCCAAGTTCAAGATCTTATGTTATAATAGTAGTGTTCATTTGTAAAGTTTAATTCTTTTATGTTGGTCAAGTCTGTACGCTGGGTTCACATGTCCAACATGCACACACTAGCATGCAACATATTGTATAGTTGTAATATTCTTTATACTCGGGCAATGCGACCACATATCATCCGACCCAAAATTTTCTCATCAACGGCTACTCATACCACTCCAAATCTGAGTTTCATGCCCTAAAACCTATAAAAACCCCAATTATCTACCCAAAAAAAAGAGAGGATAAAAAATAATAATAATCACATTAAGAGACGATTGGAAAATGCTGACCTTGCACACTAGAATTCTACCCTACACGTTGACCATACAGCCTTCACGCTAGGCTTGTAGTCCAAACTAGCATACCATCATTCCTCCGCATCCACTGGGGCTCTTCATCTGCCTTGTGTCAGATCCACAACTACGTTTAGACAGGTGCACTGTAATCTCCATTTTGCAATAAAGTTGCTTCATTTCTGATTAAGATTTGTTATAGTTTTCATTCCTTCTTATTTACCTCTTTGTTTATATTCCTACACGTTTACGTTCTAATTTACGTTTATTACACTATTTACACATAACCCAGCGTATTGCACATTGACATACGTTTGGGGAAATCCTTGTCTAATCTGCATGTAGACCACCCAAGGTACTCTACCTTTGTTAGTTCCAGCTCACCCTCAAACAAAGGTAGAGTCTTCTGTGCCTGTCTATAGATCTCTCGGTGTTTGTTTCATTCCAACCTTGCATCGACGATCTCAGATGGTATAGAAAATGGTGCTAGAAGAAGGGCTTGACGCTGCTTAAATCTACTCTTATCCACCATAGATCTCTTTAGATCCGTGAGTCCATCTCATAGACCTGCTCCCTGTGATCCTAGATCTACAGTCGATTTTCTTATATTTACACTCTATTAGCATAGATATGATTTTGAACCTTCCAAATCTACACCCTATTCAGCCAGATCTGCTGCAATCTGAGCATGTATACACTGCCTAGCTTATCTACATGCTATCCACTCTGTCTTTACACTGCCTGTTCACTCTGTACGCTGATTGGTGAAGCCTATATGCTGGGGATTTAGTCCATACATTGTGGATCCAGTCTGCATGCTGCCAGACTTAGGTGTACGCTATGTACACAAGTCTACACATTGAGGCTGTACACTAACAAGTATACCCATTTCATACTTGGCCAAATTTTCACCTGTGCACGCTGACACCGTCTCCCATCTACCTTATTACACTTAGGACCTTTTCACCATGAATATTGCCAATACCAATGTTTCAACCATGTCCGCTTGAGATGTCACTATCCCCACGGCAATGTCGATACCAATCATGCAACCCATAGGGGCCCACGGTGAGGCTAACCCCCAGGGGGGACCTCGCCAATCTCTCAGGCTACAAGGGAAGAATCCATCATTTAATGTCATAACACAAGAACAGTATAATTTTATATCTATAAAGATCCAAGCTGGTTTGGTAGTAGATCAAATTGAACTAGAGGCTAAGAAATAGTATGAATTGATTCATAAGGGAGGCATGAGTTCATCCCCTCCCCATATGACATCATCCCTCTTCTAGAGCACTACTTTGAGCTCATCTCATAGCTCCTCCTAGTAAGGAGTCAGTCTCTGGACCATTCCATAGTAAATCCTCAATTAGAAGAGGAGGATGACTTTGTGGCTTAGTCTGAACACGAGGATTCATACCATACTCTCAGTCTGCATACTTACATGAACCTGTTATTTCACCCTTTCACGGGGGAGACTATGTCCCTCCATTCATTTAAAACCACTCAAGCACATGTGCCTCAACAGGAAGCACCCACTCTTATTCCCACTCTCCCTATGACTGATACTCAACTCAATATACCCATCCGCACTATTCCTTCCATCACCATGTTATCCCCTCTCTTACAAGTCCAACCCCAACAACACCCCCCTCAAACTAATGTAGGAGTGACCTTCCCACCCCAAGTGATTGGGATGCCATCTGTGATGCCTGCTTCTACATCTACTCACTATATACCATGAATTCAAACCCAAAGAACATCCTTCACCACTTCAACTCAATAAGTTTAGGGTGTTCCCTCACAAATCATGACTGGATAGTGGGCCGTCACTAGCATGCAACCGCATCAACCCCCTCATTACAACATACTACCTCCTACAATTCCACCCATGAATGTCCCTCAACAACAACGACAACAACAACCTACCCTTTACGGTATGCCACCCTTCGTAGCATCCACCATAAATATTCCACAAGTGCAACCTCCGAACACTCAACTTTCTTCTTTTCTGCCCACTGTGCAACAATCTAACTTGCATACTACACAACATGACCAACCTTTTGCTTTACCTAGTGCCCAAGACTGGGCCAAAGCTAAAAAATGATGCAAGAACTCACTAATGAGGTAAAATGCCTCAAAACGGCCAACAATGAAGAGCTTAAAGTGTTAGACTTTTACCAAGATGATCCTATTAGCTCTTCGGTACCACCATTGACCCTGCCCAAAGGAGTTTCTTTACCTCAACTAACCAAATACAATGGGGAAGGAGACCCCAATGCCCATCTAGTCACGTTTAGACTAGAATGTTTATTGCTTTAGGTGTGGCCCCATGAAATCTTACGTGTTTTCACCATGTCCCTCACTAGTAGAGCATTAGACTGGTATCGAGCCTTGCCACATAACTTCATATCCTCTTTGGAGGATCTCTTACACTAGTTCGTTACTAGGTTAAAATACAACCTAAAACCTAAAGCAAGCTTGGATAGTTTGATACAGGTCAAACAAGCATCGCTTGAACCTGTAGAAAAATTTATTCAAAGATGGAATGCTGCGCTAAACGAGCTTCATAAACCAATCCCCAAAAAATACTTACTCACCATCCTAAAGGAAGCTGTAAATGATTTTGTGAAGTCTAAACTATATTATTTAAATGCATGCACTCTAAGCCAAGCTTTCATGGAAATAAAGAACATAGAAGAGGCAGCCCAAAATAGCCATGACCCTGCTTACTTAGCCTTTAAAATTCAGCATAATAAAAAAGACAAAGAAAGGGCTAAGGCAACTATAGCAGCAGTAGAAGAAACTAAGCAAACAAGTACGAGACAACAAGGTAAACCACCTACCATCCCTACTAGCTATACTAGACCTACTCCCGCTGCTACGCCCGAATCGTCCACATCACAAAATGCTACACCGGGTCATGCGAGAAACTTTGAGAGGAGAGACCCCTCTCAATACACACCATTTCCCATGAAACCTTCACAATTATTTGACCAACTCTTGAAGGATGGGCTAATGAAACATAAACAATTATCCCCTGTGGCAATTCAAAGACATGATCGATTCTGTGAATTGGTCAAGAACCCAAGCTTGGCAACACCGGATGAGTCCCCAGTTCCAAGAGGCTTTAGACTAGACCGATTTTGTGAGTACCACCAATGTAATGGGCATTGCACCAACTATTCTTTCACCTTGAAACAAGACATTCAATGAATGATTGATGGAGGTGAGATCACTTTTGATGAGGCCAACCCGGTCAAACCACAAAACTAGTCCATGGGCATATATAAAGATCCCCTAAACACTAAAGAAGCATCATACATAATTAACACCATCTACACAAATAATAACTATAAAACACTAAAGAAACCCTTCGTAGTTCATGTTCCCCCTATTGCACTAACATCACCTCAACCTTCATATTCTCCACATGATCCTTTTGCCCCGCAAAAACCATTGGTCATCCGAATAGCTCCCGCAGCGGCAATAGCACAGGTACCACCCCAAACCAAACCATTTGTTGTTCATGTGTCCTCTGCTGATACAACTGCTAGTGTGACACCATCAAACCGGCCCACTCCCTTCATGGTCTGGCTACCACTGGCAGTTGCCACAACCGAGGTACCAATTACAAATCGCCCAACCTTGTTTGTGGTCAAGGTGCCTAAGTAGCTTGATACACCTCTGACACAATCCTGTCCCACCCCATTCATTATTTGAGTCCTGAAACAACCCCATACCTTGACCCCAAATGTTCCCACACAACCCACATGAGAACGTCTGGCAGATAAGCTCACCAGGGAATGTTTGGAGAAGGAATGTTTGGCGAAGGAACATCAATGCCTTGCACTAGGGCCCCCAAAACCAACTCTGTTAAGCGCAATACCTATGGCTCCTTCTGACAATGAGCCAAGCATGAGTTATAAAGAGGAAAAATCAAGAATGCAACACATATCAGACCCAACGGTCATGAAAAATAACATGAAAGTTACCCCATGTGAAATACAACTGTTAGGTCCAATGGATCAAGTGGCCATGGACAAGAATATACCCAATGGTAATGACTTAGCTAATTCCCTAACACAGGTTACGTAAGCCCTTAAACAAAAGAACACATCATTAAGCTTGTACAACCTCATATTGTCTTCGCCAGTTCATCGCAAAGCCTTAGTACAAATGTTAACATCGATCCTAGTTAGCAAAAACCTACCTACGAATGAACCCTCTATACACGTGGTAATGTCTACATGACAAGGATCCAAACCTAAATCATTAGGATTTCACCTCGAAAACATTAAGATCGATGAGAAAACTGGAGACATCACCCACGAACCCATGTTTATAACCGTACGAGTTAATCAGTTCAAAATACATCGAGTACATGTAGATGACGGAGCAGCCACAAACGTAGTGCCTTATCCCGTCATTGAACAGTTAGGGCTAATGAAATTAATTAAACTGATGTCTACGACATGCCTAAAGTCATTTAATGGGTCACGAGTAGTGGTTAAGGGTACATTGACCTTGGATTTTATAGCAGGGGATCGATTCCCCACATCCGCAGACTTCGTGGTTATTGATGAGATGCTTGGTTTTAACCTAATCCTGGGATGACCCTAGTTAGCCTAGTTAAAAGTGGTGTCTTCCCCCATTCATCAAGAGATTCACTTACCCTACAAGGGGGGTGAAATCATTATCCATGGGGATGCTGCTACATCTACCATCTCATCTCACACAAAGGCAAATCAAGGCTCCAAAGTTGAATTTGAGGAGCCTGAACAAGAGGACACTCCACATGAGCATAAACTTGACAAAATTTTCAAAAAGCCCATACCGAAAGAAACAAAAGAAATCCAAAGTGATGACCAACCCATAAATCGTGACTCCTCAAAAACCAAGGAAACACCACCTAACCCAAAAACATCTGAGGATACTGACTCAGAGCTTACTCCGCCAGATGTCTCCTGGGCAGAGCTACCATTCAACGTAATTAGCGAAGGAGATGCTGAGTATCGGATCGTACCCATTAAACCCACCCCTAACATAAAAACAAAAAAATCAAAAATTTATTAAAAAATTAACAAAATACACCAATCCGCAATGATGTTAAACTATGATCGTCCGAGATGACGCTAAACTACACATGTCCGAGATGACATTAAACTATCACATGTCCGCAACGACATAAAACTAGCCACGGTCAAAAATGGCCGGTTTGTATCAAAACCCATCGTATTAGTTGATATCCCTCCTATTTATTGGTAGCTCGAAATGGCCTTAAACTAGGATGATCACATCGTAGTCCGTCATGACTTTAAACCAACATGCACGTACGTATGGCCCGAAATGGCCTTAAACTAGAGCAAGTTTACTTTCGTTTGTCTCAAAAGTGTAAATTCCTAGTTTACATTCTATGATTACATCTTTTCAGTACAAGTTACGCTCTCCTTTATGTTTTCCTAGACATAGTTATTGTTCAGGTTACATTTGCACTTTATTTCATGTTTACACTTAAACAACAAACAAGTAAAAAGACTTTCGCTCCATGTCCCTGCATTATTTCTTTTCAACATTCAGAAAAAAAAAAAAAACAAAAATTGGAATATGAAAACAACAAAAAAAATGTATAAATACGTAAATGGACAATTACAAGAGTTAACCAAGTTTACGCATCTATTCATACACAACTCAAAAACAAATTTTAGTTTACAACCCATAGAAACATAACTAATAACAACACCGAATTTAAAAACTAAACATCAGGGTCAGGAGGGGCTTTCCCCTCAAACTCCCCCGCATCATGAGATTCCCCTCCACTGGGGCCACCTTTGTGGCCACCATCCTCACCATGATTCTAAAAATAATAATAATAATAAAAGAAAATAATTAACTAAAAACAAAAAAAACGGGGATAACATTTTCTACTAAAAATGAATAAAAAGTTACAAGTTTAAATGACTTACCAAAGAGGATCCTCATAGACCAAACTCTAGCCGACGAAGGATTTCTTCTTTAGGGACACTTGCCCAGTTTGTCCCATCAAGGCCTAGATCAATATTGGCTAAGGCCTTCCCTTTGTCCACAGCAGACCAAGTAGGATGTTTAAGAGGAAACTCACCTATAGAAATCTCCCGAGAAGCTGTAGTGATTACTCTCTTGGGAGATTCCATCTCTACCACAGTGTGCCTAACAAAGGTATCAAATGAAGATCGTAGGCCTAAACCCTCTACAACATCTCTAGTTGATGCTTCTCTATGGCTATCACCTTTAATTATTTTTTATAATGGTACTTATGATTCTTCTCATCTTGGCCCCATTTTTGCACCTTGGAAGCGAAAGCTTTCTAATCCTAATATTTGAGATTCAGCAAATCAATTTGTGCCTTTTTCTCTGCTAGCTCCGGAGTCATACTTACTTGGCGATTCAATAGATTCCAATATCTGGTATAAGTAACCTTGGAGGTTCACCAAGAATGATCACCCGTCAACCTAGCAGAGGCAAACTCATAGCATGACTTAAAGTCATCTCGTTCTGCTGATAGTTTGGCAATCTCTTTTTCCCCTGCCTAAATTCGTAGCCATAGCTTTTCAATGGAATGCCTACAGGTCCAAAGAGACTTAGCATTTTGCACAACACATTCTGCCACCTCATCATAAATCTATCTTGGCACTTGCTCAATTTATGATGGTAGTGCAGGAAAACTGTCAATATGAGTGGCCTCTGATCGATCCTACTTCAGTTTAGTGCCTATCAATATAAGGAGAATATACATTAGACATTGGACAGTAGAAACAGGTGCGAAAACAGAAAGACTCAAAACGCTTAAAGCATGCGTACCTATTTCAGGATGAGCTTGTTGGATGCGATCAACTACCTCATTCACGATACCAAGGCCAAAATCCATTTTACTTGGCATTTTGATCCAAGTAAATGGTTCATTTGTAGGAGATGGACCAACTTCGGTGGTTGTTTCCATTAGAGTCTTCATCGTAGGTATTTCTGAACGAACATCAGGTGGTTTCAACATCGGTGCCTTGTAGCGGCAAAAACATAAAGTGAAAACTCTAAATAATGGAAATGAAACAATTCAAAAATAAAATAAACATAATAAGGAGAACATACTGAAATCCCTTTCTTCTTTTAGATTCGGAGGATTGCCAAGGTTTAACCTTCCTACGAAGAACTCATCAAACATCTCATCAACGTCATTGCCCACTTCATCCTCCTCACCTTGGTTGGTGGGGACCTCTTCCTCCTCTATGATCAATGCTAACCCCTCTCTTCCTACTTCAGGAGTTGGCTCTGATGACATTCTTAAGTTCAACATCAGTTTGGCATAAATGACCAAAATATAATAATAATAATAATCATGATAAAATAAGGATAAATGAATGAATTAGGCTTACTTACCACGTGCAGATACTTTAAACCATATACGTTTCACCTTTGGTTCATCTACAGTTGGAGCAACCTCTCTGGAGCTCTTAGGTCTTTGAACTTTAGATTTTACCTTTCTGATTGTCTCCTTGATTACTCAATCGACTCTCCTAGCAGTATAGGGCACATCACCTGGCTCCAACCCTATGCTATCATGCATGTGAATTGAATGACCAAATGATCCCCCCATTGTAACAGAGACCAATTCATCAATCCCTTCAGGAGTAGCTTGAGATTTAGTCACTTCAAAAAAGTGGCAAATCCATAGGTGAGATAGTTGACCACGATCCCTTAACACGTACTCGTTACCCATGAGAACTACTAGAAATTTAGCTAGTCAGCGTAGGTAACTGGTGAAGAATGCAAAGGTAAGATGGAACTATGCCTCAACGTTCGAATACAATCTCACTATCTCTCCGTGGAAACCTGAAAGTAAAAATTGAGCCCAATTATAACACACCCCAGTCTCCAGAATCGTGCGCATGATATGCATAGATTCTACCCCAAAAGTTTTCACTTGGGATAGAGACTTAGGAAATACTCACACTCTGAACAGTGGATACAGCTCATTTCCTTCAGTTACTTTCGATCTTCCCTACATAGGGAATCCCTTAGCACCCTTAAGTATACCCAGCTAGTCCTCCAGCTCACGAACAACATGGACCTCTTTTTGTGCTCTATCCAAAGTCACTCCAGCCCCATCTACCGGTACATTGAAGAGGTCTAAAAAGAACTCTACTGACAGATGGAAAGCTACTTTAATTCCCTTGACATGAGTGCTATAGTAAGTAACAACTTCATTGAATGAATCAATGATCGCAATCATCTCGATCACGGAGACGTTAGGACTTAGAGTAGTAAACAAGTCCATGAGGCCTACATCACTCAAGCAACTAATAATATGCGGTGGTGCCGTATCATGAAACCATCGTTGTGCACCATCGATCTCCCCAAATTTCATGGCCAAAGTGCCCTCAGTCCAGCTAGTTGTTATGGTGACTCCACCAGGGGTGACATCCACTGTATGCACAGGGTAAAACCATGGAATCATTACAACCAATGAGGTAGCAAAACAAACAAATGTGAGGCGTCAAAAGCACTATTACTTACCGTTGGCCAATGGATTAAGAATATTAGAAGCTGAATCAGCATCGCATGGGAAAACTGGCCCATTACGAGACCAATCCCCATGTAGCCACCCTCGAGCCTCACATCGTGCAAAATCCTTGGAGTATCATTTGTGAAAATGGATAATTTCATCCTTGGTCTGGGCTAACATGGCACCATGAAGAGTGGGACCTACCATGAAATCCTCCAAGGCAGTATCAGCCAATGCGAGTCCATCATCACCTATGCATACTCCTTTATCAAATTGCAGCCTGCAACGAAACGACGATCAACATATGAACAACCACTTAGCATCAAAGCAGAAACGATGAATTAAAAAACCTTACCTTTCTACCTTGTACACCATTCCAGGAGGATTCTGGAATAGAGTGTGCACAAGAGAGGCTAGGAATAAGGTGCTATCGACATTGTGAGGGCTACATGATAATAAGTCCCATACACGTGTCAATGGATAGGTGGATCTGGGCCCTCCAGAGGGACAATCCCCAACCGTAAACAATCCCTCATTGATGTTTACCACAAAGGACACTAGGTCATTCGAGGATCCTGATAACATAGTCTCAAGGACACTCTGTGCTAATTGTTCACTTAGGTGAGACCATATTATCACACTAAATCCTTACAAGATGAAGGCAAGGAACTTGTTGGCACTAGTCCCAAACCATACCCCATCTCAATCGATGATCATATCAGGTACTGGCCCATCAGAATCAATAGTCCCAAACCATGCCAGAACTCCAACAAGATCCACCACTAAGAGGAAAGGTTTAAGACCTCTACACATATTCAAGAACCAGGATAAATAAGGTACACAAAAAAATAGGTTTTACGTTGGGGCCAACACTTGGAAAATTTTTTAGGGTTCACGCTCAGCGTGTAGACCCTGCACGCTAANCCCACCCCCTACACACTGAGCATGTCACTAAATTTCATGCCAGACATAAAACTGGTCGTATGCCAAACAAGGGAGACAAGGGTTGACACCGGCATGCACACTAATATCTATGCCAAAGAAACAGGCTAGGCCTCGCATAAATTCTATGTGCCAAAATAAGAAAAATCAAACACAAATTTATGAAAATAGCAAACAAAAACACAAATTTAGACAGAGAACCAGGGTCTACCGATGCATTGATCTAGACCATGATGGGATCATGGGCTTGGGTAGGCACCGAAACATCGCCTCACTCTCCTTAGGAAAGGTCAAGTCAGGCTCCTTCCTTCCCTGGTCTCTCACCCACTTTTCCTTGCCCATCCTGTTACGCTACGTTCAAAATATTTACACTAGACCAAGGATGTGCATGCTGAAACTCCCTTTCAAGCATTCACTATGAGGGTTTCTAAGTGAAGCTTAAGTTCATGCTGGAGGCTGGTTTCGAGGCTTCACGTTGAATCCTCCATGTCGCCTTCATGCTGGGGTTTTAGCTCTCTGCACGCTGAGCGTTTCTCTAGGGTGTGCATGCTGAATGCTTTCATTGGACTCTCCACCCAGAATCCTCCACACTGACTTCATGCTGGGGTTTGTCACTACATGCTAACTACAGGATGAAGCGTTCATGTTGGGGTTTTAGCTCCCTACACACTGAGGGTTTCTCCAAGGTGTGCATGCTGAATTCTTTCATTTAACACATCATGCTATGATCTTTGTTACCTTTACTGCCTCCTTCGCACCAGATCTTCACCTTTACCTACCCCTACCACCAAATCTTCGTCTCCTCGTCACGCTGAATCTCCACTTAGGTTCACGTTGAAGCTTAGGTTCAAGCTTCCCTCTTTAGTTCTGGTTAGACTTTGGGTTTACACCTACTATAGTGATAGAGGTAGCATGCCCAGTTTTAAGTTAATTTTATAAGTCTTCACATCCCTCATCCCTCACGTCAACTTACCCTTGTAGAAAATTAGCATTTTGGGTAGTTTACTCCAAATAAAATAGAAATAAACACAATGATTAATTAAACACAAATAAATATAAACAAACCAAGAGTAGAGAAAAGAGTATGTAGATATGCACTAGGCTAAACATTACCCAGGTAAGACCTTGCCTAAACTAAAGACCTTGGTACACACTCTTCGTCTTGTAGTTTCACACTTAATAAGGATTACAAATTGTACAATCAACTAGAAACCATAAACGAATAGGTATGGCCCAGTAAGGCCCTAAACTGCCACAATCAGCCCAGTAAGGCTCTAAACTACCACGATTGGCTAGGTACGGCCTTAAACTGCCATGCGAACAGGTGAGACGATAAACCAACTTTAGCATACTTCGAGCATATTTGAATATTTGAATTGGTGTCATAAAATGATAAGTAAACCCCCCCTTTGTTAACATTACTCCCTATGACTTGGCAGGAGCAAGCATGGATAGCAAGAAACTATTCGCGCCACTATCTATCAATGGATCATATGGACCCATCCAACGGGAGGTGATCAGAAAGTCCATTGAATTAGGCACACCGACTTATGAAAACTCCATGGCATCAACAGAGGAAATGATAGAACACTTTCAGATCATGACAAAATCGTTGGATATTGAAGCTGATAACATCACTGAGGATCCATTAATTGAAACCCCCATCACTATGCCAAGCAGCGAAGTTAAGATACTAAACTAAGCACTTGACTAGACCCGCAACTTTCCGATGACATAGCACAAGTGCTAAAAAGCAACATCAAGGCATTCGCTTGGTCTTACACTAACATGCCTGGGCTAGACCCTCGAATAGTCTAGCACAACATCATACTAGACCCAAAGTTAAGACCAGTGAAACAAAAAGCACATAAGGTTAAGCCTGAGGTAGTGTTAGCAGTTCACAATGAGATCACCAAACTTTATCAAGCTGGTTTCATTCAGGCTGTTGACTACGCTAACTGGGTATCCAACATGGTCATCATCCCAAAGAAGAATGGGAGCATTCATCTATGCATTGACTTCTGGGACCTCAACTTAGTGACCATAAAAGATGACTTTCCTCTACCTAGTATTGATCAACTGGTTGACTCAACCGCTAGGCATGCACTGTTATCTTTTATGGATGGCTTCTCGGGATATAATCAAATCCGGATTAACCCTGAACATCAACTCAAGACAACCTTCATGACACCATGGGGGACATTTTGTTATACGATGATGCCCTTTGGTTTAAAGAATGCTAGTGCTAAATATCAATGAGCGATGACCTTCATCTTTAGTGATTATATCCTTCACTCGCTCAACGATTACGTAGATGATATAGCGGTTAAGTCAAAGACACAAGAGCAAAACATACAAGACTTAGACTTGGTACTTAAGTGTTGTTTAAAATATGAGCTTAGACTGAACCCAAATAAATGCATATTTGGGGTCAAATCAGGAAAAATGCTAGGATTCATAGTTTTAGAAGCAGGGATTCAAGTAGACCCCGATAAGATGAAGGTTATCACAAACTTGCAACTGCCAAGAAACCTTACCGAACTTCGAGGCCTACAAGGTAAATTACAGTTCATTAAATGCTTTATAGAAAAACTGACCGATAAGTTGAAACCCATGAACCATTTGCTACATAAGAGTGTGCATTTTCAATGGACCCCACAATGCCAGTAAGCTTTTGACAATATCAAAACAGCACTGACTCAATTACCAACAATTTATCTACGTCAAAGAAATAAACTATTCTACATCTACCTTGCCACATCAAATTCATCAATTACATCTATGCTTTGCCAGAAATGAGATGATGGAACCGAAGTTCCTATTTACTACTTAAGCCATGCATTAGTAGCCTATGAAAAGAAGTACAATGAGGTGGAGAGGTCATGTTTAGCCCTTATCTATTCTCTAAAGAAATAGCTACATTATCTCTTTTGAAACCAAGTAAACATAATCTGCAAAAACAATGTACTTAGAGCAATCACAAACAACATGTATGAATCAAGCAAGATAGCTCGATGGAAAGTAATGATTGCTAAGTTTAACCTGCATTACATAGCCCAATCATCCATCAAAGGTCAAGCTATAGTCAATCAGATGACCGCATCACCAACACAAGATCAAGCAACAATTAATCTAGAGTTTCCAGATGAAAACGTAAGCACAATTGAGATAGTGCCTGATAACTATGATGTGATATTAAAATTCGAGGGAGCATCCACCTCCCGAGGGGGAAGTGTTGCCGCTGTTATCACATATCCCTCTGGGGAGATCCAATCCTTTGCTAATCGATTTAACTTTCCTTGTACCAATAATGTAGCAGAGTATGAAGGTCTCCTCAGAGGCCTCATGGCAGCACAAGCTTAAAACATCACACGTCTCGTAGTTAGAGGTGACTCACAGTTAATCATAAACCAAGTCAAAGACGTTTACGCATGCAAAGCATCTCATCTACAATCCTACTGTGACCTGACAAAACACTTGTTGAAACAATTTATAAATATAGAACTACAACATGTTTCTCGAAACAACAATACCATCGCAGATGCACTAGCCACGTTAGCTCTAAACATCTCACTGGACATGTTTCATGCATTGCCTAGTTCCATCACGAGCTGTGACAAGCCCATAACTGACGCTCCCGATGAACTTCCCATAGCCTCCGTTAGCACGACACACACCGTAGAATGGTACGATGACATCAAAGAGTACCTTCTACATGGTGAACCACCTGAACATCTGACGAATGCTCAGAAGGACATAGTATGAAAACGTTCTAGACAATATACACTAGTAGGAGATACACTATGTCATAGATCCTACAAAGGCATCTTGTTAACATGCGTTAGTAGTACCGATGGCCAAACTGTCATGGAACAAGTTCATGAAGGACTATGCGGAGGGCACATAGTGCCCAAAGCAATGGCAACCAAAATAAGTTGTTTAGGGTACTTTTGGCCACACATGGAGTACGACTATTTCTCCAAGGTCAAAACATGCAATATATGTCAAAAGCATGGTAATCGTATACACGTTCCACCTAATGAATTGCATACAGCTCAAATCACATGGCCTTTCCAGAAATGGGGGTTAGACATCATTGGACCAATAACTCCCCCATCTTCAGCAGGACATAGCTTCATCATAACTGTGACTGAATACTTCACGAAATGGGTAGAAGCTATTCCTCTTAGAAATACCACATCAAAACAAGTATGCAACTTCATCTTAGAAAATATTGTGACCTATTTTGGCATCCTGATGACCATCATCACTCACAACGGGCCACAATTCAGCAGTGTCAAAACAAAAATCTTCTGTGAAAGCCTACGTATTAAACACTCATTTTCATCTTCTTACTACCCTCAGAGCAATGGACAAGTAGAAGCCACAAATAAAACTGTAATCATGATGCTCAAGAAAATGTTTCATCAGAGCAAACAAAGATGGCACGAGTAGCTAGTTTATGCACTATGGGCATATAGAACAATACATAGGACACCCACAGGTAAAACACCATATAGTCTCATTTATGGCTTAGAAGTTGTTTTACCTCTGGAGTTGCAGGTACCATCCCTAATGATCACACTCTCAAGACTCCTTGACGAAGGCCAAAATAATGCCTTACGCATTGTTGACCTCGACTTGGTGGAGGAGGAATGCACGTGTGCATTAGATCACATCAAGTGATAGCAGAAGAAACAACAACGACGCCATCAGCATGACATTCACAAGCACCCAATCAAAGAAGGTGACCTTGTACTTAAGGTGGTTCGTGAACACGCGGACAAGTTCTCAGCCAACTGGGAATGGCCTTACTTGGTCACCAAAGCATACGATAATGGAGCATTCAAGCTAGCTGATATGAAAGGTAATGAGCTTGCTCATCTAACGAACCATCTGTACCTTAATCCGTTTCATGTCTAAACATCGCAGGTATGTGTTCGTCCTGGAATCATGATGGTAAATTGATACCATAGAACGTCCTACCATCATGATGGTAAACTGACACCATAAAGCTCTATCTAACATGACACTAAACTATCACACTCATTCACTAGAGTTTGCTAAGACTATAAACTAGCTCGCCTCTTCATAGTCTTCCATAACTATAAACTAGCATCGTACCATCTTCTATGACATTAAACTGGCAACGTCCAACAGGTTACATCGTGAAACTAACCCATAATAGTCTACTAAGACTATAAACTAGCAAGATCATCTCTGGCACATTCATCTGCTGCTATAATTCATGACATTTCTTCATCAACGCCTGCTGCATCATCCATCACACTGGCTCTGACAACACTATTGCTGCTCATTTTGTTTGCCTTAAGTTTCACATGGTGCCTCCATTTGCATCGGCCACATTCGTGTCTAAAGTGTTTGCTAACTCATTCACTTGTGGTTTTCTTATCTTCTTGGTGTTGTGTTTGCAGGATGACACCCAGTGGTGCTCGTACACAGATAAACTTCATCACGGTGACAAGGTGCTAAGTTTTTTTTGACGCACGCAACCAGGTTAATTAATCTGTTCAAAAGTACATTCCCAGTTCCCAATACATTCTTCATTTCCCCAAAACTCTCATTCCCTTTCCTACCTGGTTATAGTTCCCAGATACACGCAGTACACCCCAAAAATTTGAGCACATTGTTGCATGCTACGACACTCTCAAGTAGTTGCAACACACAACACGGCACATGAGCATGCGTGCAAAATTGAAAGAAAGCTCATTTTTGGCCAAAAAAGAAAGAAAAAAATCAAAGAGTAGAGACCAAAATAAACCACAAGACCCTTGGAACTTCCCATACAAGCCCCAGGAGGGAAGGCAGTTGTCTTGAAAAGAAGTAATCGTGTCTCAAACCATCATGTTTCACCTCACTATGTGGTTTTGGCTGTCAGACAATGGGTTCCCTCAGACACTACACAAGGGTCCTGTTTCTCCAAAGAACGCATCACCTCATTGCGTAGCTTTGGTTGTGACAAAAAGTTCTCTTAAACCTAATAGAAGAATCTTGTTCCTCCAAAGGACGCACACCTCATGTCGTGGTTCCAAGTCTACCAAATACTGGCCATCAACGAGGACCAACATGGATCTTTAGCATAGATGAACACTCCTCTCCTACACCTTCACAATCCCTCAATTAATTCCCAATCCCATAGTTGCAAACATCTCCTCTAGACATCATCTCAAAACTTCATTCCCCAATCCCAGGTACTTCTGAACATAGTGCGAGGACATCTGGCCAAGTGTCAAAGGACAATGCTACTAAGTTTCTAGTGGTTTTTTGTACTTCTTTGTCGACGCTTCTCGAGTCAATTCCTCCAAGTGTCAACAAAGAGGGGCTAATGAAACACAGCAAAAACCTAGAGCTAACACATTCAGACAAGAAATCGAGCTAAGTCATGATGCTTCCCAACATGATCGAAACTTACGAACTTTACAGATAGCATTAAACAGAGTTGAATTAAGCAAGTAAAAGTTCCCTAAGATCCATTGGAGACTACATCAACATCTGGCAACAAGAACTACAAGTTTCAAACTCAAAACACTTAGTTTTGACTAAGTATACTTCTTGCATGCCCAGCATGCAGCTCAGCGTGCAGCAACTTTTAGGCCCCAAAAATGAGCCAAAACATGCCAAAATTGAGTCTCTGGACCCCCCCAGGACCTTCACCAAGGTCCCCAGTAGCTCTCAGGAACCTGAAAATCAAATTTTGAGCTCCAAATGATGGGTTTTCATTCATGCATGCCAGTGTGCATGCCCAACGTGCACCATCAAGGATCTCTCAGAACAAGCACCCTAGAACCAGATCTCCACTTACAATCAACTCTCAAAGGCAAGGCAATTATCAGGAATCATACCAAGCTCCCAAAAATGAAGATTCAACCTTGAAATGATGCAGTTCCATCACCTATACGCTGAGCATACATACTCTACATGCCTAGTGTGCATGCCCAGTGTGCACAACCAAAAGTGAGGTCGATTAGACGATTCAGGCAACCTGCACGTTGACCTGCGTGCCCAGCATGTACACCCAGTGCACAGCACAATGTATGCCACTTTAAGCCTTTCAAGACCATGTTAGATCAAGTCCAAAAGAGCTAAAAATCCATAGGCAGCATTCTCATGACACCAGAGTTCAAATCCAAGGGCCAAGTTCAAGATCTTCTGTTGTAATAGTAGTGTTCATTTGTAAAGTTCAATTCTTTTGTGTTGGTCAAGTTTGTATGCTAGGTTCACATGCCCAACGTGTACACGTTGGGATGCAGCATGCTGTATAGTTGTAATATTCTTTGCACTACGGCAATGCAGCCACATGTCATCCGGCCCAAAATTTTCTCACCAACAACCACTCATACCACTCCAGATCCGAGTTTCATGCCCTAAAACCTATAAAAACCACAATTTTCTACCAAGAAAAAAAAAGAGAGGATAAAAAATCATAATCACATTAAGAGACGATTGGAAAAAACCAACTCTGCATGCTGGACTTCTACCCTGCACGTTGACCGTATAGCCTTCACACTAGGCCTGCAGTCCAAACCAACATACCATCATCCCTCCGCATTAACTGGGGCTCTTCGTCCGCCTTGTTTCAGATCCACAACTACGTTCAGACTGGTGCACTGTAATCTCCATTTTGCAATAAAGTTGCTTCATTTCTAGTTAAGATTTGTTATAGTTTTCATTCATTCTTGTTTACCTCTTTGTTTATATTCCTACACGTTTACATTATTACATTGTTTACACATAACCCAGTGTACTGCACATTGACATACGTTTGGGGAAATCCTTGTCTGATCCACGTGCAGAGCACCCAAGGTACTCTACCTTTGTCAGTTCCAGCTCATCCTCAAGCGAAGGTAGATTCTTCTATGCCTGTCTGTAGATCTCTCAGTATTTGTTTCATTCTAGCCTTGCACCGATGATCTCAGATGGTACACAAGCAAAGACTCGGCCTACATTGCCTACAAAAACACCTTCACAAGGAAGGACAAGGGTAAAGCATCAACAACCATAGTGGCTACTATGGTGATCGAGGCCAGGCCCAAACCGAGTAACAATGGTAACAAGAACAACATGAAATCGACCGTACCTGCAGTTAACCCCATACCCAAGTAGGGCAACACACTACAACCTCCAATTCCCACACCTGAGACATCTACACAACCCAAACCGAACTTTGAGCGTAAAGATTATTCAAAGTACACCCCACTGCCTCTCAAGCCTTCAAAACTTCTGAAGAAGTTATTGGCAGTAGGGAACATAAAATACAAGCAAATGTCGAAAGAAGGAATTAAGAGACATCAACGCTATTGCGAGCTCCTTAGGAACCCCTCTTTGGCCTTGCCCAATGAGCCCCCAATTCCTAAGGATTTCCAGCTAGACAAGTTTTGTGACTACCACCAATAGTGTGGTCACAACACAGATTACTGTGTGGCATTGCAGGATGACATCTAGAGATTGATCGATCAGGGAAAACTAGTGTTGGATGAAAGTAATCTAGTACATCCTGAAAATCAATCTATGAATGTCTACACAGACCCCCTCAACGCCAACAATGTCAGTTATTTCATCAATGCCATCAGCATTGACAGTGATCCTAGGCCACCCCAGTAGCCATTCATGGTCCATGTGCCTTGGCATAGTGCACCAGCACCATGAGCGGCTAATCAAAGCTTGCAACAGCCATTTTTTCTAAGAGTCCCTTCATGGGTGTCCATCTCTACACCACCTATTAGTGAAACCATGATACTTCACCCGTTAACACTGTTAGCTCCTTTCATCATAAGGGAGCTGACTCCTTCGATAGCCCCCACCGCGCATAAGACAGCTGAACAACCTTCTCATCCTAAAAAATGAGAAGTATGTTTCATGGGTGAGATGTCGAAGGGGAATACCACCCAAGGCATTCCCAATTCTACATCTTTGCCCCTTGCATCTGCACCTTCATCACCAAAGACAAACATTGCTATAACGGCACAGTCCGTGGCACCCTACCAAAAAGGGTCTTAACCTAGATCCGAAGTTGCTGCTCCTCAAGAAATTTTTCTTCTAGGACGAATCAAAGAAGAGAAAAGCACTAAACAGGAGGGCAACCAAGACCTCTTTGATGCCCTCACTCAGGTCAAGCAGGCTCTAAAATAGAAAATACTACACTAATCCTATACGACCTGATCATGACGTCTGTCTCACACCACGAGGCTCTGATCCGCATGTTGACAACGATTCTGGTCAATGGAGACATGCCAGTGGAAGAGGAAGCGATCCACTCGGTCATGCTTCCCTCTGCACCCGCAGAGACTAAGCCACCCTAATTGACTTTCAGTGATGATGCCATTAGGAAAGATCCCAAGAGGGAGAGGGGTCAGGTGACTACAACACCCCTTTTCATCACAATTCGGGTTGGCCAACACCAGATCTAAAGGGTACATGTTGATGATGGAGCTACCACGAACGTCATCCCCTTCCCTATTGTGGACAAATTGGGCTTGGATGACTAGATCAAGCCCACAATGACAACATGCCTGAGGTCATTCAATGGGGCACCCATCCTAGTGAAAGGCATAGTCTACATATACTTTGTACCAGGGGACCAGTTCCCCACAAACACAACATTCATCGTGGTCAAGGAAATGCCCAGGTTTAACCTGATTTTGGGGAGATCATGGTTATCACAACTTAGGGCTGTATCCTCACCTATACATCAAGAAATCCACCTACCATATGTGGGTAGGGAGGTGGTGATCCATGATGACAAAGTAGTAGCACAAGCTATCAGTAACATAGACATGGAGCAAGGTACAGAGGTCATAACCTTTGAGAATGAAGCGCCTTCTTATGTACACATTAACCATCCAATGGGAGAATTGGCTCAGCAAGCCAGTCTCCAAAATGAAAACATATGGGTTTAATTACCCTTCCAAGTGAGGGACAATGACGTGGATGAGGGATCTGGCAAAACACCTTGGCCTTACATTCCGCTCAACCCACGATGGGTCAAGAGGCAACCACGCATAGCATAGCAACCCCACTACTTCCTGCCCAGTTTCCATCCCTTGTACATTCACCACTTTTTTGCTTTGTTAACATGCCAACCTTTCAGCATGCTACACAGAGGCCTGAAATGGCCTAAAACTATGCTATGTAGAGGCCCGAAATGGCCTAAAACTAACAATGGCCCGAAATGGTCTAAAACTAGCAATGGCCCGAAATGGCCTAAAACTAGCACACGAAAGCATGAAAATTTTACACAATACATAAGATAATGCAGAATCAATTTCTTTTTTGAAGTTCTCTTCTTTATTCAAAACTTTTTCCTTTTGGATAATGTTTACAAATTTTTTTACAAATTTCAAAACTTCAAAATTTCAAAAAAAAATCCCATGCTGTCATGGGTTGTCCTTGTTCACATCATCCTCACCTTTCGTTTCTGCATCATTTTCATTTGCATCCCTGTGTTGTCCTCTACCAATTCTTCATTCCCCCCCTCTACGAGCCCTACACCCTCATCTAGAGCCTGCATCGTAGGAATGAAGTAGTTAGCTAAAGTAACGCACGAAAGCTACAAAAGAGCATAAGCATTAATACAATAGAAAGTGACTAACCTGAGAAGGGCTTGCATCTGTATCGAAGGGTATTTGGTCTAAACCAAGCCCAAGGTGGTGCTAGACCTCCTCTGCCATGATGTCCACCCAACGCCTATTTCTTTGTTCAGCATCCACAACATCTCTCTCTCTTTCGATTATTGTCCACCTTGGTGGTCCTGGAGAAAAGGAGACGATTTCGGTCTCTCTTGTGGGAAGGTCCACTTTTAGGTCAGGAGATTCCGTAACTTTTACCTACTCTTTGAACTTGGCATAGGCCTCAGAAGCATCAATGGAATTTATGAATGCTTTATACGTAAATGCCTCCACAGCATCGTCCCTGTACAGTTTACGATGGGTGGCATTTTTTAATTTATACATGTGTTTGTGGTTTTTCTGGGACTACCCCCATTCATAAACCTTGGCACTGAAATCTTTCAAATCCTGACACTTCTAGGCTAACAAGTCCATCTTCATCTGTTATTCTATTATTTTGTGGGTGGCTTCAACGTTCTAATGCATGACTATCCAAAATCTGGTGTAATCTATCACAGCAGTGCAGCAGTCCTCATTATTAGTGCCATGGGCTATGAGGAACTCATTCCTCAACTTGAGATCCTCCACCTCGATGCTCAGCTCAACCTCCCTTTGCTCAACTTTTTGGACTCGTTTCCACAGGTCCTCATTGACGTGCTTATACTCCCACAAGGAACGTGCCGAGTGAAAAAAGCATTTGCAAGCCTTGTCGTACATGCGACGAGACACCTCGATCACTTCAGGTGGGAATGTAGGCACAACATCAACTTTCAAAGGCCCTACCAAGTCCCATTTAAGTCGAGAGACTACCATGACACAAAGAGCATAGAAATTGCGTTAGTGTAGAAATCGCGTTAGTGTAGCAAGAGTAGCAAATTCAACAAATTCTATCATAACAACATGAGAGCACCGAACACTACTACTTACCCACATCAAGGTCCACCTACTGAAGGTGGTTGATCATGTCATTGACAATTCCCTGCATGAACATAAACTTGTCAAGGATCTTGGCCCATGATTTCACACAAATTAGAGAGGGTCCTACAGCATCAATAGTGGCACCTGTTACATAACTAAACATATCAGCAATGGGCAAAATGGATTGTGACAAGGCAAACACATTACTAAACTCACCAGAATTCAATTGCAGTCCCCCTTCTTGCTGATGTAAAATGATGGCAGTAGCCTTGGCAGAGATCCCTGCCAAGTCTGTGCAGACCTTTTCTTTAGGTGCTGGTGCCTTTCCTTTTGAGAGACCTACGTCTCTTTTATTCAAAGGAGACTCTTCCTCGTCTCCAAAAGTGCCCTCCTCATTAGTAGGAGGACTCTGCCTAATGACAAGAGCCCCTACCTTAGCGATAGGGGTTCTTCCCTTCTTGATTAAGGCCCTTTCTTCTGAGACTGGGGCCTTCGTGTCTTTATTTGTTGCCCCCATCTTAGGGGCTGACACCTCTTTGTCACCTTCTTCTTCTTCTTCTTCTTCTTCCTCTACCAGCAAAAAAAAAATGGTTGCGTTAGTCCAAAACAAGTTAGCTTAAAGCAGGCACTACGCTATGCTACACCACCTAGCGTAGCATAGCGTAGCAAACAATAACAAAGTAAGCATTAGAAAAAAGTGTTTACCAATGGGAGGTTGCGTCCTTTACAGTTTAAGCCACAGTCTCTGCCCCTCCTCTTCCTCCATGTGAACGGTTTCCTTAGCTAGGTCATGCCTCTTCTACTATAACATTTTGGGCATAGTCTCGACTATGAGACGTTCCCCCTATGACACACTACTGGCTATAGCAGGGGGCATCTCTCCTATACTATCCTGGCCACAAACATTGCAAGCCACCTGATCCTTAGTCATCGCAGAGAATGACTCCCCAATTATATTTAGGGGATCTTGGGCTTGGGTGGTCCGGAGGATCTGGTGAATCCACGGTCTTGAAACCTGGTCACGATTTCGCATGACCCATATTCCATTCTCTTGAACCACAAGAAAATCCATGAAACAATTCATATAGGCTATGTAAAAGGCATAATATATATTAGAATAGGACTCTAATTTCTATCGGAGTCCCAAGATTTTAGTCTACAAGCCTTTACATAGAAAGTTGGACCAGTTGTAATGGGCCCCCTCTTCCATGACCTCATGCATTATCTAGGCCTGCTCAATCCCCAGAACCTTCCCTTGGGTAAGCAGCTGGGGGAATGCACGAGCACGAAAGATAGGGTAGATCTCCTTGGCGGGCCCATCTTTAAGCTTCTCCATGGGGAGCCCTTTTTTCTCCTTAGCAATCCCCAACCACTCCTGAATGTCCTTCTTCTGAAGGGTTAGCTCCCTCTTACCCTTCGACCCTATGAAGTAGACATCGGTAGGGACACTAAACAGGTCTGCAAATAGCTAGTCATTGATTTCAATGACCACCTGCATGCCTTGTATGCATGTACAGAAGTAGCCCACCTTGTCAAAAAAGGAGTTAACCAAGGAAAGCATCTCAGTGGCATGAATGCTCAGATTCGGGCCTAGGAATAGATCCATAAGTCTAGCCTTTTGGATGTTCTGGACCAAGGAGTCTGAAGCTACACCATTTATCCAATGTTGGCTCGCATCTACTTTGCTGTATTTGAAGTAGATGTTTGCCCCCTGTGTATCAGTGTTTACCACCATCACCTCCTGGCGCCTCTTTGCCCCTATAATAGTTTTTGCAAAAAAATTTAGCATAAAAACATAGAAAATCCAAAGATTGCAAAGGAACTTAAGCATGCACCACTTACTACTTAGCCTACTGGGTCTATACAGTAACGGGAATGGCGGGAGGTCAACTAGAACTTGTTCAACCATGGTCAGTTTGAAGGGTTTTGCCCACTCCTCATCCAGCCAACCTAACCCCTTGCACTGATCATAGGAAATGGGGAATAGGTATGAGTAGGTGTGGTATTCACCCTCGCATTGACCAATCACACCCGCCCGTAGGTTCTTAGTAGAAGAGAACTCTTGTAGGGCTATCTGTGTTGTAGCCAGCAAACCCAGTCGGTCGTGAACCCCATCATTGTTAATGTAGAACCTGGTAACAAACAAACATACTATTAGCATTTAGCCAATATGGCCAAGGTCACACAACATAGCGGAACAAGGCTATAAAACTCACCCGCCAGCAGAATAGATAGTTCCCTGTGGGTTCTAGAAGTATGTTGCCATATAACGTGCGATGAATAATGTGTTGTAACAGTGGTAGTAGTTATACACAAGCATATCCTAGATCTAGGCCAAGTGACTTAACCCTATGGAGCGTTGACTAGATCCTTCTTCCTACCTACTCATGATTGCCCTATCCATCAGAAACCTTAGGATGCCTTGGCTTGCCCCAGGCAATATGGCTTCGGTTATGACAGCCACCTCTTCCTCCTCTAGGTATCACCAAATAATCACACTAAAGTGATCAAGGAGGAATTGTAGGAAGTCTTGTGCCCCTTTCCTGAACCAGAGCACTCGCTCTCCCACACATATCTGGTGAGGAGGAGCATTGGCCACAGGTTTGCTCGCATGACACAAGACCCCTGCAATTTCTAGGATAATCAGAATGGTCCTTAGCCCCATCCTACACAACACAACCAGCAAGTATTAGCATCATGTCTAAGTGCAATGCACATGCAACATAGCAATACCTAGCAGTTCATGCATATAGTGTATCATAATCCTCTTCCCGCACATAGCATAGTAAGAACATGAAAGCATTAGCATAGAGAAAATAGCCTAGCGTAGCAATAGAGTCATTAATCCTAATAGGGTTATTAACAATACGCCTCGACAAAACACAGGTCGCACTATCACATCACGCATAGCCCAACCCTCCTTAGGATCCTACGTCACGCCATTTGATGGCCAAGTAACTTAAACTATCCAAACCCCCATGGCTATGACAACTGCAGTGGTGGTGGTTTAAGCAACCTTTCATGCAATGATGGCATAACGTATATGCACTCGCCGCAGTCGACATGACAACAGCGGCGATGCAAAGGCCAAAACAATGCAATGACAGAAAACACATGTGGCTAAGACTAGGATACAAAATGAAAGCAGAGAACAATAGAAGAAAAAAATGATAATAGAATCACGGAAAAATAGAGGAATCATAGTAACCTACCGAGTCAATGGCATGTCCTTCCGTGCCACAACTCGTGCTTGTTTCACGTGCCCTAGGGTTTTCTTTACCTCCTCGACCTTTGCAAGCACCAAATTCATGTGTTCCTTCTTTGGATCCATCATCCTGCTTGTAGATTTTTCCTCATCGCTATGTAGAAAAATGCCTTTCTCGTTGTTAGCACAATCGCTGTGTGCACCAAAATTACTTGGTGCTCCGAATATCGGCTCTACGCTCTTATGGTGAGAATGACGAGCTTACTAGGGTTTAATCCCTATTTATGGTCATAATGGTAAAAAGGGAAACTTACCACTCTCTCTCTCTATTTAATGCGAAGTGCGTCATATAGCGTAGCATGCTCGCCACGACATCATAGCACTATTAGCATTAAAATATTGACATGCTTCAAGCTAACTACTTGCTTTCTTGAAAAATGAAAAAAAAAATATTTTCGATCATCCTAGTCTAGAAAGACCTTAAACTAGTAATCATAGCGTAGTTGCATTTTTATCAGTCCAGAAAGACCTTAAACTAGCATTTTTTGATCTGCTACACGTTTGTAGTCCACAATGATGCTAAACTAGGAGTTTCACATTTTCGCATCAACTGTTTTGCATTCCTTAGTAGTTACATGTTCTCGCATTGATAGTTTTACATTTCCTATTTTAGCAACTCTGCATCTCCAAGCCATAACGGTTTGCAATGACTTTAAACTAGAAAAATTGTAATCCTTACATCATACTTCACTAGTTACATCTCGCCATTACTTTGCAAAAAAACATTTATACATGATTGCTACCAACAAGTGCCTCTTAACCAAGCTTTCATCTCATTTTGACAAGTTAGGTAGAAAATGGAAATCCATTGCGATCTCTCCACACCTTTAGCCTTAGCAGGTCCACATGGAAATCTCACAATACAATTAAACCCAAACCTGATTGACTGGGGCTCAACCATAGCCAACACCATAGCATCTTTAGAAACATCCCCAGACTCACCCGAGCATCTAGTCTGAACCCTAGATTTGGAGGTTGGATATGTAACTGAGGATCCTCTCATTGAGATGTCTGTGACCACATCCAAGGGGAAAGTAAAAACGTTAAATCTTAGCTCCCTCCTAGACGCTCGGACGCACGAAAATGTAGCCAAGATTCGGCAAGACAACATCAAAGTCTTCGCATGGTTGTATAGTGACATGCCGGGTTTAGATCTAAGGCTGATACAGCACAACATTGTCCTAGACCCACGCATGAAGGCAGTCAAGTAGAAGGCTCATAAAGTCAAAATAGAAATTGCACTAACTGTAAGGGATGAAATCACCAAGCTATACCAAGCTGGTTTCATCTACATAGTTGATTATTCTGAATGGGTATCCAACATCGTCATAGTTTCCAAGAAAATGGGAGGAATATGAATCTGCATAGACTTTTGGAATCTGAACAAGGTAATGATCAAAGACGATTTTCCACTTCCAAGCATTGATCAACTCATCGACACTACGGCTAGTCATGCTCTGTTATCCTTCATGGATGGCTTTTTTGGCTACAACCAAATTCGCATCAACTAACAATGACCTTCATGACCCCATGGAGGACCTTCTATTACACCATGATGCCTTTTGGGCTCAATAACACTAGAGCAACCTACCAGTGAGCCATGACCTACATCTTCAATGACTACATCCTAGAAACGTTAAACGACTATGTGGATGATATAGCAGTCAAGTCCAAGGAAGCAACTAATCACCCACGCGATCTAGGGGTAGTCCTTAAATGTTTTCAAATGCATGATCTATGCCTTAATCCTAACAAGTGTGTCTCCGGTGTGAAAATCAAATGCATGTTAGGGTTCGTAGTATCAAAGGCTAGAATAAGGGTGGACCCTGACAAATTCAAGGCCATCTTCAACCTAGCACCTCCTACAAACCTTAAGGAGTTACGTGGCTTGCAAGGTAGGGTACAATTCATCTGAAGGTTCATAGCAAAGTTGACTGACAGATTACATCCCATGCAACATCTTCTAAAGAAAGGGGTTAACTTCGAGTGGACAACCGAATGTCAACAAGCCTTTGATGACTTGAAGGAAGAACTTTCGCACCTCCCAACTGTGCATCCACTGTAGAGGGATAAGCCTTTCTTCATATACCTCGCCACCTCTGACACATCTATCGCAGCATTGCTATGTCAGAAATGAGATGACAGATCTGGGATACCAGTGTATTACCTGAGTCATGCATTAATAGCACATGAGGAGAATTACAACGAAATAGAGAGGAACTGCCTTGCCTTAGTATTTGCGTTAAAAAAGTGGAGGCACTACCTATTTCACAGTGCAATCAACTTCATTTGCAAAAGGAACATACTCTAGGCTATCACTAACAACCTATATGAAAGAAGCAGGATAGCCCAATGGAAAGCACTAACCGTAGCATTTGACCTACACTATGTAAGCCAATCGTCAACTAAGGGTCAAGCCATAGCTATGTAACTTATAGCCTCACCCATCGATGACCATGCAACCATATATCTTGAATTCCCAAATGAGCATGTTGGTACTATCAACATCATCCCTCAGCACCTGAAAGCTACTTTACACTTCGACGGTGCCTCAACCACGCAAGGAGGTAGCGCAGTTGCTGTCATTATGTTTCCCTCTAGGGAAATGCACCTATCTACTTATCATTTTGCATTCCCCTACACCAAAAATGTGGCAGAGTATGAGGGGCTACTCAGAGGACTCTCAGTTTCCCAAACACTACGCATACAACACTTGGCAATTTGCCGTGATTCACAACTAGTTGTGAATCAAGTAACTGAGGTCTATGCCTACAAAGCTACGCACCTGCAACCCTACTGTGACCTAGCAAAAATCATGCTTAAGAAATTTGCAACCATAGATTTGCAACATGTTCCACACAATGAGAACACCATGGGAGATGCCTTAGCCACCCTTGCATTAAGAATTCCACCACACTTGTTTGCAAGTCTACCAACTTCGATTGTCAAATGTACTGATCCTATCACTCAGGCAGGACACGTGGCCTCTATCAGTGCTATGGATACCTAGGAGTGGTACGCTAACATTAAAGCCTACCTACAACATGGAGAACCCCCAAGTGGACTAACATCTACTCCGAGAGATGTGATCTGAAAGTGTGCCAGACAATATATGCTCATAGGGAATGACGCCCTGTGCCGACACTCCTATGACGGGATATTGTTGGCATGCATGGATGGGGATCAGGCATAGAAGGTAGTTAATGAAGTGCATGAGGGGCTTTGTGGTGGACATACAGCACCCAGGGCTATGGCTGTGAAGATCAGATGCCTAGGGTACTATTGGCCCCACATGGAGCATGACCTACTTATCGAAAGTCAAGACATGTGACACATGCCAGAGATACAAAAATCTCATACACATGTCACCTATGGACCTGCATCCAATGTAAATCACGTGGCCTTTTCAACGATGGGGACTAGACCTCATAGGACCTATCACACCTAAGTCCTCTATAGGGCATAGCTTCATTATCACTGCCACTGAGTATTTTACTAAGTGGGTGGAAGCCATTCCCCTGAGGAAAATGATGTCTCAACAAATCTTCCATTTCATCCTAGATAACATCATGACAAGGTTTGGGCTTCCAATGACTATTATAACTGACAATGGACCATAATTCAGTAGTACGGAAACCCAAACCTTCTATAGCAATCTAGGCATCAGGAAATCATTCTCCTCCCCGTATTACCCGCAAGAAAATAGATAGGCAGAGGCTACAAATAAGTCCATCATCAATTTGCTAAAGTGAATTCTTTGCAATAGCAAGAGGTGGTGGCATGAGCAAATCCTATACATTCTATGGGCCTACAGAACGACATGCAAAATTGTGACAAGTAAGACTCCTTACAGTCTTGTTTATGGATCTGAAGCTATGTTTCCTTTTGAGTTGCAAGTACCATCACTATAGATGATCCTCGCGGATGTCATAAGCGAAGCCTAGAACAATAAGTCATGGATCATCAACCTGAACTCAATAGAGGAGGAGTGCACATAGACACTAAGTCGCATAGATCACTACCAGAGCAAGCAATAGCAATAGCACTGTGCAGACCTACATCAATGGCCAGTATAGAAGGGAGACCTCATCCTCAAGGTCGTTTGTGAGCATGTGAGCAAATTCTCAGCCAACTGGGAAGGCCCTTACATGGTCACTAAAGCCTTCAGGAGTGGAGCCTTCAAGCTGGCAAACATGGATGGCTACGAGTTCACCAATCCGGTGAATCACTCGTACCTCAAGCCGTACTACATATGAAGCATGAAGACAACAAGCAGCATCTACTACGACATTAAACTGGCAACAACCATCTACTATGATGTAAAACTGGCACAGCTACTCCACTATGACTATAAACTAGCATAGCTAGTTCACTATGACTTTAAACTGGTATGTATGATCTATTGGGATCTTAAACTAGCACAATAGTCCGCTGGGACTCTAAACTAGCACACAGTCCACCAAGACATTAAACTGGGTTTGCGTCACATCCCTAGCATGCACCTATGCCAAGTACACATCAAACGAGCATGCATAGTGCCAACGTGGGGGTGGGACGTTGCAGCTCCAAAATGAAGTTCACAACGCAATGGGAACATGATCTAGAACACACGCGATGCTGCCACACTTGGCATTGTGCTGACCCTTCGAAGATGTCGTATGATGTCGCACTGGCCCTCCAGACCTACCATCACTATGGCCTATCACCTTGATGGTAGTTCCTTGGCCAGTGCCCGCCGATGGAGTTCCAATAGTGTTGTGGCCCAGCCACAATATTGTCATCCTCCAGCCCCCTACCAATGCCTTGGCTCAAACAACATTTAGCTATGTGGTAGCTGATCCCATAGCTGAACTGAGAATGCATGCCTTTGGTAGGGATTCTAGAGCATCCGCACTCATAGTACCTCTTGACGCCTTCGACGCCAGCTCCTCCACACTAGTGCTACCAAGGCCGCTGCTGGCCTTTCTACTTTGGACACTATGCACCAACATGGATGTCCAAGAGCTTCAACAATGTCTACAGCAAGCAAGACCTCTTTCCTTGCTTTGCATCATGGCTATTTCGCTCTCCGTCATGCTTACAGGGTGTAGCCAAAAGCACGTCCAAGCCACAGTAGCAGGTGCTACGGCATCGCAAAGTGAGTGCCTCAACTAGCTTGACTAATTCAAAGTGCAAATTCCATGACTTGCATAACACAGCTCGTCACATGGGAAGCATCTGTAGGTAGGTCAAAACCATTTGCAGATGTAACACAACTCATCCTACGATGGAAACACCTATCCTACAAGAAGTCAAAGGTTAGCAAGAGTAAAGATGAAAATGCAAACAAGTCCCTCATGAGCACTCCAACGAGGGACTCTACTAAACCTCATCTTTGCCCTTTGTCTAAACCTTTGCAAAAAACCAATGCAACAATCTTAATCATAGCCAAGCAACGTCTTGACAATCACCGAGCAGCAATGTTAGCATCGTGCCTTCTGTGGTATTTCATTTTCTTTGTCAACATCTCTCAAGCCCATCCTCCAGAGATCGACAAAGAGGGGCCAATGAAACACCCCGAAATTTGAAGGAATGCTTGCTTCACCAAGTCTTTGCAATTCGTGTAGCGTTACTATAGTTCTTCAGGAGATGGATGCTCTAATTTTCAGATTGTCTGCTTTAGCAAGTTTTCTAAGTCGAGTCTTTCTACGCTACGCTACACAGTGTAGCATAGCAAACTTCATAAGATGTTTGCAGAAGCACAGTGCTACTCTATGCTATGCTACGTAGCATAGCACAACGTAGCTAAAGATAGACAACTAGTCACCTTGCCCAACTTCAAGTCCTTCAGCAATGTCTCCTTCCATCAGAAAGCAGTGAACTTGGCAAAAAATAGGCCATGTTCACTGCTACGCTACATGGCGCAACAAGGCATAGAAATTCTATGAAAGTAACTGAAGGTCACTCAAAGGGTAGGATCAGAAAGTTCGCAAGCTTCATAGTGCAAAAGGCAAAGTTTGCAAATCGGCAACATTTTTTGCAACTAAGGACAGCTGCTATGCTATGATACGCTACGTAGCATAGCATAGTGTAGCAAATCCACAACATGCAACAAGACACAATGCAAATTCTTTGCATTGAACCGGTGGCTATGCTAAGCTGTGTAGCATAGCAACGCATGACAAGATGCTACGCCATGACAAACATGCTACAGTACAAAGCATAGCAAAATGTGGCAAGTGGTTATGTGACATTAATGCACTTCACCTAATTGCATCATTGCTCTGACAGTGTAATTATGACATGGTAGGCTTGTAATTACAACATGGTAGGCCCACCCAACAATCATGCAGGCACGTGCAGCATAGACAGGTCAACATAGGCCTAAGGCACGTGGCATCCAAACTGCATCTTTCGTGCATCCTTGGTCCTATAAATACCCCAATGAGAAACACTTAGAAGAGATCTAGAATCTTTGGCTCTTGGACATTTTTTTGGCTTTCTCAGCTTTTCTCTCTCGCGGCCTCCGAATTTTTAGCCCTTTTAGCTTTTCTTGGCAATCTGATCGGCTAACAAATTTGGTTGGCTAACAAGCAAAAAGTTAGCACTGTAACCTTGAGCATTGTAAGCTTTTTGTTTAACGTTGTAAATAGTTAGCACTATCAGTTGGCATTCTGTTCTATTTTTCTCTACCACCTTGGTAGCACTTTGCATTGTTGATGACTGAGTCCGCATTCAAGCACACAACCACCTTGCTCTACATGTCTTGGTTACTCTTGGGATCTCTACACTTCTCAACACTGTGCAACCGATTGTATCCATCTTAATAGAGTGAGGTCATAGCTTCAAAGTGGTGCATTTTTCTAACTGCATTTTACTTTGTCTCCTACTCATTATTGCATTTTACACTACTTTCGATCTTTTTTATTACATTCAAGCATTACTTCGCGCTATCAATCTTGTTTTCAAATCACACATTGCAAAAGGTTATATAGACACTGACTAAGTCCCTTTCTGATTGACCATACCATTTAGGGAGCCCCATTTCCATTCCATCCAACACAGCCCTCCCATGGAAACAGGGTTGAGATTGTCAACATCTGACAACCCCTCGGTGTTCTTTCCAGCCAACAACATTTTCGGTCACTACACTTAGTAGTTTATATGTCATTGATAGTGATATTGATCTTGAGTTCATCCAATGATATAAATAATATTCACTAATCCTAGATAATGCATTTTTTAATAAACAAAGTCCCTAGCAACAACACCAATGATGAGCATTGAGATACCCCTAGGTCCAATGATACAAATCACAAGCATTCACACATGATCCAGTCAAATTCTATGAACTTTATAGTTTCTAGTGCACTAGTCTTCTAGGAGGTGAATCTTGCCTTAAGGTCAATCATAGTCTTCCCAATTACACTTGTGATGTACACTAGTATGGTTAAGTGTAATTGAGGCATCTAGTTTTTATCATTTTGTATTTTATGATTTGGTGTTTAAATGGAGATAAAGTAATTGGATTAACTAATTTAATTTAACTAATTAAGTACTATCTAACTAGTCCTAACATAAGCATTCAGTCCCACTCTCCGTACACATCCTAAACCCACATATCCACTACTAGGTTACCAAGCACTACACTACTAGGCGTACCAAGTAATAACACTGCTAGGATTACCAAGTGAATACATATTACACTTGAAGTGGTCATACTTATGTGTTTAATTTATCTAGCTTATCTTATTTAACTACTTCATTATCTTAATTACTAGAAAACATATAATAAGTAAATGAAAACATTAAATGCATAAATAAAATATTTAATCTATCCATAATGCTACAAGGTTTATTAGAAAGCTCATCTTTATTGCTACACACACTGTCATGCTTAGGTACAACAAAGCTTGAATAAAGATCTATACACTCAATGACTCTTACTACAGGCACTTGAGAGAAAATTTTTAACTCTTAAATGAACAAACTACAAAAGCTTTGCTACTTCTAAAATTTTAGGCTCGAATAAAGATCTGTACACTCAATGACTCTTGCTGTGGATACTCAGGAGAAAAATTCTAACTCTTAAATGAAAAAATTACAAGAGCTTTACTACTTTTGAAATTTCAATGTCATTAATGAAGCTAGTAGGCATGCATTTATAGCCAAAAAGAAAACACTACATCGACAGGGCCTCATCAACACATGATACAATGCATCGATGAGGCCTTGTCGATGAGGTCTCATTGATGTAGTTAACAAAACTGCAACTCATTACTCATGTTTTCCCTTATTTCATTGTTGATGCCTTAAACATTAAAACAACAAAAATATTTACTTAATTTCTATTTAATTAAGCTACAATGATTCTTCCTTGTCCAAGTAGGTCATAACTGTACAAAATGGTGTCGAGCCATCGAGGTTATGACTAGGAACCATTTTATTACATTCCATGTGTGGTGTTGCACCTGACCCAAGAGGGATTGTGGCACAAGCATTGTGTCTATAACCAATATGGATTGTGATGCATGTGTATTTATGTTTATTTCACTTCATTTAAACATAAAATACATAAAAATTATAAAATATAAAATTATAAATATTTTCTCTACCTCTCATTGTGGCAACATGGTCAATCACTTATATCATATATATTATAATCTCTTTTATACTTTTTAAACATAACAATATACATGAGTGTTCTTAACAATCTACTCAATATCATCTTTCAAGCTTACAACCAAATTATACTACATTTTCTATAATAAATCCCATTGGTCAAAACTGACAAGACCTCTATAACAACGAAAATGTTGGTGGCTAGAATCACCAAGGGGTCCATAGTCGTATAGCCTTGACCCTGCATCTGCATGAGGGCCTGTTGGAAATAGATGTGGGATGCCAAAAATGATCTTGTTGATGGAACTGGGACTTACAGGGTGTTATGACAAATGAATGCAAGGGGTTTGCATGGTGTTTGCAACATCCACAGTACCTACTGTAGTGAGCGTAGTCAAGGTTTTCGATGCAAAAAGAGGGTGAAAACACACGAATATGTGCAAAAATAGCAAAAAATATGAGTAGAATGCTAAAACACAATAAAAATGCTAAAACACAATAAAAATCCTAAAAATGTGCAAGATGTGAGTAAGAGAGAAAATGGCACCACCTAAAATGGGGGGAGCACAATTAACTGCAAAGAAAGAGAAGGTAACAAGGTACGTGATGTACAAACAAGCATATAAGGTAGTGTAGTCATAGTCTTAGGGTGTTGATGGGACACGATATCACATGGGCCACGATATCGCATCTGTAGCGATATCGGGTACACAATATTGTATACGCAATATCGCATCCTTCCCTACGATATCACGTACACGATATCGCAGCGCGTCGCCAATTCTATAAATAAGAGGCGGTTCTCCCTTATTTCTCCATCTAGATCTAGACCCTTAGCAAAAATCTGGTAATTTTACCTCTCCAAAGATAGAATAATTTCCATGTGCCCACAGTAGGAGTCTCAAAGTGAACGGATCTTTATTCGAGCAAATATTATACCTGAGCACAAGTTTTTGTACAAAAATAAAGATGAACTTTTGGATAAACCTTGTAGTGCATGGACTAAGCTAAATAGGACTTTAATTATTGTTAATTGTTTAAATGCTTTATTACTCAATTAATCTTTCTTAACCCTCAACACTCCTAGTTATGTCCATTCAGTATGACCACTTCGAGCATGAGCATTACGTTTGGTAATCCCAAAAGGTTTCATTGGTTCAAGGTGTGAATGGCAAGTGGGACGGATACTAATGCTAGGCATTAGAAATTAGTTAGTTAAAGCTAGTTACTTAGTCTCTTCACCCTTTCCCTCATTAGCATAGGAGATAAAACATAAAAGATATAAAAATCACATACCTCAGACTTACTTAACCATACAATCGTGACAAATACAAGTAAGTCTGGGAAGACAACGAATGATTAACCTTAAGTGTTCCATAAGGTGTATAGGCACTTAGTCTATGGAGTTTGACTGGATCGTGCATGTAATGCTCGTATTCATATGGTTGAGTGTAGGGGTACCTTGCCACTCATCATTGGCACCGTTGTTGGGGACTAAGTTGTTTGTGCGCTAAGTAGAACATAGGAAATCATCCACATCATTGGGAAGCTTAATGAACCCTTAGGATTAATCAAAAGAAAATTTAAACAACTGTCAATAGCACACCAGCAAGATAACAATGTCTTCTTCTTCTCATAAAATCACTTCACCACCTAGGAATCACACAAGAGACACTCGGCGATCTAACACACATAACCAAGAACTGCCAGTTCCTCAACTATATCGGGTAGTATATACTCACCATGACGAGTATGTACCCAATTTTATTTTTATCCTCCAACAGGATGAACAACTGCATTGGAGAGACTTGCAAGGTAACATAGTGTTACCTCTAGATCATGCAGTCCCAAACATGCTCCTTCGTGCTCTTGCACAGATAGACACGACATAGCTATATGCTAAATACATTGCAGAAGATTATGACATAAGGGATTACCATCCCATAGCAGCATAACATTTAAGGGACTTGAGGTAGGAGAGCTATCATACATCGTTGAAGGGCAAAGGACCCCACAATGCTTCGCCTATCGTAAGAGAAATTAAGGGTGGTGAACGTATCTCAATAGGTTCTCCAAAAAATGATGTTCCCCCTCCTAACAATAGTGAGGAGGTGGTGTATCAAAACCTTCACTCTATGATACACAACCCTAGTTTTGATTCCCACAAACACCAAGTATTCAATGAGGGAACACAAACACAAGATAAGGGTGAGCATTCTAATTGTCATCACGATCAGGGTTGGGATCACCAAAGAGAAGGTAGGAAACATCATCATGGTGATGGTTCTTCTTCCACTTCCCCTTCATCACATCATTCACCCTCTCCTTTCACATCTGAACACAGTCACAAAGAGTACAACCATGAGGATAAGGGTAAGCAAGATGAGAACCCTCGACAAGAGAGTCAAGAGTGAGGATGAGGGCACTCTAGGGAATCTAGGCATGGAAGAAAGGAAAGTAGGGAACCACATAGGCATCATAAATGCCATGAGAGAAATGACAATGATGAACCCCTACTTTCCACCTGAAGTATGTTAGATATTATAGAGGCTATTAGAATACCTACAAGGCACCCAAAAGATAGCTGGATCAAGAGACTAGACATGAATAATATCTCACGATTTGAGGGGGGATACAACACTGATCTGGAAAATTACTTACAGGCATTTCATGATGCCTGTGCCTTGCAGAATATTAAAAATGAGTGGCAAAAGTTAAAGTTGTTCCCAAGGACACTCATAAAAGAAGCAGAAAGTTGGTACTAGTCCTTAGAACTGGAAACCATTAGGAGGTGGAGTACAATGCTAGAACTGTTTAATGATAAATATCAAATGTACTCTCGAGTGTCCAACTTGTGTAAGCAAATCCAATGATGGAAGCAAGGTAATCATGAACCCTTGGATGCTACCATGGGCCAATATTATGCATTGCTACATTGATGCCCAGGCCATGGTTATGCACAACAAGATCAACTATGCCACCTGGTAGATGGGCTAAGACACGAAACTAGGAGAACCCTTGGGACATATACCCAAGGGAGATTATCTGAACTTAGGTCCCATGAAGTTCATAGATTGTTGGAGCAAGTAGCTAAGGAAGAAGAAGAGCTACAAAAAAGAGAAAGTGTGGAAGAATATAACTATGATCCTTCCATCTGAAAGAAGGGAGTAAGATTCTGTGAGGAAGAGGATGAGTCACCACTCAAAGAGTTGGTCAATAGAAAAACCTTGCCACTTCAAAAGTTAACAATCAAAGTGTCAGCCAAGGTAGATCAAACGTGGGACTCCTTAGACAGTAGATTCAAAACTGTTTTGAAAATTGTAGAGGAGTTTAAGGAGTGAAGTAGTGACCATGATAAGAAAAAGCATAGAAATTTAGATCATGCACGTAACAAGGGTAAGGGGAAAATGACTATCACCAATGAGGTTGTGGATTCTGACATGAAAAATGATGGTGGATGTGAGATCTACCAATATGACCATCCTAAGGGATGTTGCCCAATAATCTCACATCTGCAAGAGTCCAGGGTGTATGCACTCAACCCAAGACTTAACAAATGGCAAGCACCCCGAAGGTTACCTTATCCCCAAAGTAACCTGAGGTAGTTCCACAAACCGTAAACATATTATCCAAGTGGAACTCCGCCAGAACCTATTGGACAACACCAGAAGTGGAAATATCCACAATCATGGGGGATGCCACCGTCTAGGCAACAATACCCTTACTGGCAACTAGACCCGTATGGCTATTATGTGCAACAACTGGTTTCTCCAAGTAACTCTATGGGTCATGTAACCCCACAACGTCACTACCAAGTTCAGGAGTATTTTAGGACTCCTTCTCCTATGGGGGAAGCACCACATACATACCATCCTCTGAATCCATCTGCCACTCTTACACCGATAGTTCCACTACCACCCGCTCCAATGATGCAAGGGGAACTCCCCACTCAACTGTAGCAACGTAATGCAACAGGAGCTGTAAACCTTCAACCCGTTGCGAGTTCTAACAACTGCACAAAAAGAAGACCTTTCTTTAGAACCAAAAGCCTAAACAAGCTTTCACAACCACAAGCAGTTAAGTCTGTGCACGCTCCTCCAACAAATAAGGCTTCGGAGCTCCCTTCACACCAACAACAGGGCTCAACTCATACAGTTATGTTAACACATATCATTACTGACTAGATCAAGGTGGGCCATCTTCCTAAGAAATTCTCTAACCCTGGAAGCCCCCTAATTTATCTCCAAGTCACTGGGAATGAACCTCATAAGGCTCTTCTTAACTCAAGTTCCAAAGTCAACTTAATCTCACAAGAAATGTATAAAGCCTGGAACCTACCTTCACTCAAGAAGAGCAATATTCAACTAGAGCTATCTGACCAGTCCATCACTATTCCTTTGGGACTGGTGGAGGACATCGTTACCACTATGTGTGGTTTGTCATACCTAGCTAATTTCCTAGTGATAGAAGTCAATAGTAACAAAGGGGACTTCACAATTATAATGGGGAGGGCATGTCTAAGTACCATAAATGCATATCTAGGAATCCATGATATTTCCTTGGAAATATCTAAGGAAAAATTTATGAAAAGATCGAGAAGAAGAAAGCTCCATGCATCACATACAGTGACTCAGAGGGTGATGACATGGAGGAATGCTCAACATCTCCTGCATGCAACTGGTGTGCCCAAGAAACTCAGATACAAAGCTGCTTGTATAACAACCACACAATAAGAGAACACCCAATGGTTGATAGCTAATCAAGAGAGTAGCCCACCAACATGCATGGAATGAACTAGGGGAATAACTTGCACCCACAATGAAAGAATAGATACATTGGAATATGAGCATCGCCAACTTCAAACCCTTAACCTGAAAACATCAATTGGAAGAAGTTGGACACTCTTAAGAAATTCAAAAAAATGCTCATTATTTTGGATCTCTCCCTTTCAATTCAGTCATGGGGGAGATGGCCACCTATGCTGATCATTCGGGGCCCTCAATTTCTTTTAAGTTTTTATTTTACACATTTTTGTTTTACACATTTTTTTTTGCACATTTTTGTTTTATAAATTTCTTTAATGTTTTTTGTTTTTTTTTACAACATCGTTTATACTTTTTCTTTTATTTTTGTGTGTGTCTTATCCATTTTGTTAAGTTTGTCACCAAATAAGTGCTCTTAATGATGGCATGAATTGTTTCTATTGATTACTAATATTTGGTTTTTACCTTTAAGTTACAATGTTGATACTAAGGTATGGTTCTTTTGATATAGTAGGCAATGAGTTCACTTCATCCATACATCCATAAATTTCTATGGTCTCTCTCGGCTTAGAAATGTATAGTCCGTTTCTAAGTAAGAACTATCAACGAATCGGTGACTGGGCATTTCTCAAACTAAGGAAGGACTCAAGGATTAAATAGGGTGTGACTTCAAGGGGATTTGATACCTTTGTGTTGGCCATTCTCTTGGGTGCTTAGGTATTTTATTCTTGAGTTTCTTACCATTCCAAAATTGCTTCATTATCGGGAAGCTAAGCTAATAAAAATAACAAGTCTTTGCATGGTGTGGTTCTCACATATAAACACAAAAAAAAAGTGACGATTCAAAGCACACCCCTTAGATGAAATAATCATCTAGGCTACAAGCACTGGTTATGGAGCTAAAAACATGTTCCCTCTAGCTAAGGCCCTTCTCACTTCCTATTCTCTCCTCCTTCGTTTCGTCGAAATGGTGATGGCTCTTTGGTGAAATCACTCTTGTTACTTCAAGTGGATGGCTTGGTCAAATGTATTAATGTAAAGTCACTGGATGTGGTTTGTTGAGGTTGGATTTGGAATGAGATTTACGAAGTCATATTAACCATGAAATACACAAGGGGCTGTACAACACCTTATTCTTGGGATTCCATTTCATTCTCTTCTCTCCATCCTTCTCTCCATTGTTCATCTCATTGCTAGTTGTATCATTAGCGTATATTTTAGTTGATGCATTTTTTCCTTTTTGGTAAATTCTTATGGTTAAGAATTTAACTCTTGTTCCAAATGAAATTCCCAGAGCCTACGGACTCTTTGAATGTGGGTTTGTCAGGACATTAAGGGCATGAGCCTGCTTTGGGGAGGATCCACTGGCATTCCTATTTGGTGCATTAGTTAAATTCTTTCCCTTATCATTTTTGCAATCAACTCTATTTTATTCATTTCCATCTTGACATCCATTTCATCGATGTTATAGTTGTCTTTTTTTCTCCATCTTTTTTCTTCCTTTTCTTTCTCCATTCTATCGCTACCGGAGGTTTGCTCTTAGTCATGGGGTTCTTAACCCAAATTTTTCAATTTTTTCCTAACCCCTACACCTTCGGTAGTCACCATTATTATATCTCCAGAATTTGCAATCATCCATGACACAACTTAGCCAATGGACCTTTCACCGAAGCAAGGTATCAACTGCATTATGATTGATTTACCCTTACTAATATAAGACTATGTTGTGTGTGAAAATGGCAATCATATAACAATGGATTGGATCTGGAAGAAACACTTGGAATGGATCGGTGTTGAAGAAGTTATGCAAGGAACAAGGTTGCTGGCGCGCTTATGGATGGACAACGAAAGGCGCAATCTTGGCATTGGTAGTAGCAAACTTCTTCTCTCTTCTCTCTTCTCTCTCAGCTGCCAAATAAGGCCTGATGTCAAATGTATAAAGTGTTCACTCTTATTGTCTTCAACACTAGTTTTTTCATGTTCTGTAATGATGATCCATTCACATATCATCCCATTCACCATTAGTTCCATTCAAGTCAATAACGGATGAGTTTTTATTCAGTCATGGGGGTATGATGGGACGTGATATCGCATCCTTCCCTATGATATCGTGTACGCGATATCGCAACGTATCGCAAATTCTATAAATAAGAGGCAGTTCTCCCTTGTTTCTCCATCTAGATCTAGACCATTAGCAAAACACTGGCAGTTTTACCCTCTCCACAGATAGAATAATTTCCATGTGCCCATAGTAGGAGTCCCAAAGTGAACGAATCTTTATTTGAGCAAATATTGTACCTGAGCACAAGTTTTTATACAAAAATAAAGACAAAATTTTGGATAAACCTTGCAGTGCATGGACTAAGCCAAATAGGAATTTAATTATTGTTAATCGTTTAAATGCTTTATTAGTCAATTAATCTTTCTCAACCCTCAACACTCCTAGTTAAGTGCATTTAGTACGACTACTTCGAGCATGTGCGTTACGTTTGGTAATCCTAGAAGGTTGCATTGGTTTAGGGTGTGAATAGCAAGTGGGATAGATACTGATGCTAGGCATTAGAACATAGTTAGTTAAAGCTAGTTACTTAGTTTCTTCAGCCTTTCCCTCATTAGCATAGGAGATAAAACATAAAAGATATAAAAATCACATACCTCAGACTTACTTAACCATACAACCATGACAAATACAAGTCTAGAAAGACAATGAATGATTAACCTTAAGTGTTCCATAAGGCGTGGAGGCACTTAGTCTATGGAGTTTGACCGGATCGCATGTGTAACGCCCATATTTGTATGGTTGAGTGTAGGGGTACCTCACCACTCATCAGGTGTCTAGGCTATAAAAATCAATGTCTACCATGAATTCTAAGCCTACTGGGTTGGTTTTCATGGTGTCCTATGAGCTATGGTGATCTATGGGATGCAACAATGTTGTGGTGGTGTGCAACGATGCCAAGTGTTATCCCAAAGTTTGCCAAAATTCCAAGTGCACTTGGGTGCCAAATGCCAAAATGTTATGGAATGCAAGAGTTGCCAACTGAATACTTCAAATGCCAACCCCTAGAATGTAGAACATTGGGATATTTATAGGGCTAAGGTTAGCCCAAATTTCAAATTAGGTGCCACATGGTAGAGGGGTGGTTGAGACTGCGCTCTAGGGTAGTTGGGACTATACTCAACCCAACTATGCTCTATGATGTAGCAAATGGTGTTGAGTGGTGTCATTTCTCTAATGAAGTCTATGAAGCTGAGAGACTATGACTACACTACCTTCTACATGAAGAAGACTACAAATGTACTTAAGAAATGCAAAACATTCCAAAAAAATGCAACTTTGAGAGACTATGCATGGGACTATGTTGTAGAATGTAGTTGTAATTTTTGCAAAAATGGGGATGCAAAAATGACTAATGCTATTACTAGAGAGATGCTAAAGCTGATGAAAATACTAATGCTAAGGTTTGGGGTCCTTTGAAGGCTATTCTTTCTATCTACACTGACTATGCTTTGGAGCATAGTCCCAAACTTCAGCAAAATCTTGTCAAAAACTAGCAAAAGCTAACAAAATGTGGCTAAGGATTCACTAAAATCTAGAAGAGGTTGACTATGCTCATGAGCATAGTAAGTGTAGGCATAACACTTAGAGAAAAATATACAAAATCTGGCCTCTGGATGGACTATGCTAACTATGCTCTAAAGCATAGTCCTAATAGTGAGAGTGTAGTCTTGACTGTTAGAAAAATTCTACAAAAAAAAATATTTCCAAGCTAACTATGCTAATTATGCTCTAGAACATAATCCTAGTAGTGGAGAGTGTAGTCTCAACACTTAAAAAAATCTATAGCTTGTATCATCATTTTGACACTTAGAAAAAATCCTACAAAACTAGCAGTTCTGTGTTGACTACATTGACTACACTCTAGAGCATAGTCTCAACACTTAGAAAAATTTGGAAAAGTGCCATCATTTTGACACTTAGACAAATTTGTGGGCAGGAAGTGAGAGCCCAAAATTTTATGGTTTTTTATTGATCCCTCTTTTTTGATGTCTAGAGGAGTGGTCCAAGAGACATTAACAAAGAACACAAAACACCATAGCAAATATGGCATCAACATTTCTCACTGGTACCTGATTGGGTGTTGTTCCACCACACTCAAGAGTGCTATAGATAAAGGTATGTTGGGGAAAAGGGTGTAGGCAATATGCTAGGGAGATGAAATGTAAACAATGGAGATGCAATGCAAATAATTTTTCATGATGTAAGATGCAAAGTCAGCATGGTTGATGGTGACCATGGCATGGAGTGGCTTGCCCCTAAAATGTTGACCTCTCGTTGAGGTGCTCATGAGAGAGCCAAAGTGGATTCAAGGCTAGGTTGGTTGGGAAATTGCAGTGTTGCCAATTTTCTTGAGGATGTGCTTTCCTCACCTCCCCCCCCCCCCCCCCCCTTTTTTTTTACTTTTTACTTTGCTATGGGACAAATCACCGTTGGGTTCTACACATTGCGAAATGTAGCTACAAGGTGTTGGTCATTGAGTAGATGGGCTTTACTTTGATGCAACCATGTCACGTCTATAGGATAGGTGTTTCCTCCTAGGGATGAGTTACATTACATCTGCTTGGGCTTTGACTAGCCAACATAGGCTCCCCATGGGACAAGTTGCATTACATCCACCATGGGTTCTACAGTTGACGTGAAGAGGGAATGCCATGTGTGTTATAGTGCATATGCATTAGAGGGTGTTCATGTAGGGGAATGCGGGAAATGCAAGAGGATATTGGGATGTAAGGGACATGTGTAGACTATAATGCAAGAATATGCATAGGCTATAATGAGGTGAAGGGGATGTGCACTCTTGAGTGGCTTAGCTAGCCTTTACACAATTGCCTCCAAGGCTTCATATTGCAAACACAACTTTGAGAAGACAAGAAAACCACAAACAAGAAGTGCAAGTGAAATGCCAAATGCAAAGATGCTACAAATGTGTGAAAGGATAAACTAGTTGCAAGTGCTTAGGAAGCTAGTGAAATTGCTAGGCATGATAATGTAGCAAGTGCTCCAAAGGCCAAAATGATGGCAAGTGCTCTAAAGAGATTAGCAAAATGCTAGTTTAAAGTCCTAGTAAACTGTGAACCCAATTTAAGGTCGTAGCAGACCGTGATGCACTAGTTTATAGTCCTAGAAGACTACTATGCACCAGTTTAGCATCATAGTAGACATGTTGTTATGCTAGTTTAACGTCATGATCAAGGATGAGTTGTGCCAATTTAATGTCATGGCAAACGAATGCTATGGGTGCCAATTTTAGCATCATGGCCCAAGGACAATCTGTGCTAGTTTATAGTAAAAGTAGACTACTATGCTAGTTTAATGTCATGATGAATGAGTTCTTACCTTACTATGTCAATGTGGTATGGTGCTGCATGCTTAGTCATGCTGTGTGCCTACAAGATCCTACAAAGATCAACTAGAAAAACAAAATCAAGAAACACCTATCATAAACAAAGTTAATGCATAAATGAAAGGAAAGCAATGTAAAAAGTGATAGTTTTAGGCTATTTTGGACCATAGTGGTAGTTTTAAGGTCATTTTGGGTTGTGTGGTGCTAGTTTAAGGCTATGGAAAGTCATGTGCTTATTTAAGGCCTTTTTAGGCCACATGGACCACTAGTTTTAGGGACATTTTGTATGTGTTGCTAGTTTTTTGATTGTTTGATTTTTATGGATTTTGCAATTTTTTAAATGCAATGCATAAGCTAAGTATGCTAAAATGAACAAAGTGAAACTATGCATAAGCTAAGTAAGAAGGAAAAATGTAAACACATAAACAAAGGCAATGCAAGCAAAAACCAAAAATACATGGCACGTGGAGGCAAGGGGTGGGTAGGCACCTAGCACATCTTTGGCCAAGGGGGTATCTTGGTTATGTAGTTTCTTCCTAATCAGGCATGGACTAGGGGGCACATAAGACCTAGGGTCCTCTAGGAGGCTATTGGCTTCAACCGCTTGTTTAGGTATGTTAGCTTTAGGCATTGCATTGGTTATCGTAGGTAAACCACCAAGAAACTCCATCTTTGACATTTGTCCCATGTTAACGTGATGGATGGCCAGAGGGAAGACATTATCATTGTAGATGATAACTTGACCACCTTTGTAGGGAAGGTAGATTTCTTAATGGATTAGAGAGGAGATGTCCTGTAGTTGAGCTAGTGAAGGCCTGCCTAGGATTACGTTGAAGCCTAGCATCTCCTCTATGATGGTGAAATCTACAAAGGTGTGGAATTGCTCCCCTACCATGAAGGCTATTTTTATCATGCCCTTGATAGTGACACATGATCCATCAAAGGATTTTAGACACATAATTTTGGTTCACCTAATATCATCTACTAGGCCTAGTTTGTCGATGATGGAATATAGAACTACGTTTGTTGCTACACCATCATCGATGTGCACCCTGTAGATGGCACACTACCCAACATGTATGCTAATGGATAATGGAGCTATAGTGACCTCCCCTCATTCAGGGTTTACCTTGACTACATCATTGTGAAAGGCTAGGGATGTTGAACCTAATTCCTATGGTGCAAGAGGCAAGATGGCTACATGAATGGTATTCTCATCTATAGGGATGACCTTCGTGACAAGAATGGAGGCCAACATCTAGGTTAGTGCTTAGTGGTGGGTAGATGAGGTCATGACTAGGTCATATAAGCTCAACGTTGTTTTCTTTTGCTTAAGCATTTTTTGTACCTAGGTTAGTGGAACTGTGAAGTCCTTGTCATCAACCGTTGTGTTGGCCTTAACCTCCTCCATGCAGTTGGAGAGACAAATCTCTCAAAAATGGGACTTGGGCTTAGGTTACTTAGCCTATTTAGGGGCAGTGGCCCTAGTGTTTGATTTTGGCTTGTTCATTATGGCCTTTCCTTCAACCATGGGGGTTGTGAGCTGCTTGTTAGGCCTCTTGCGTTATCATTTGGTAGGCCTACTTGGGTTACCAATGGGGTCATCCCTTAAAGGAGAAGAGACTAACATGTTTCCCACTATTGGGCTTTGGGTAGGAGAGGGAGTAATGTGTTGAAACACCCTAATGACAAATAGCGATTTTGCAGTTGTTGCAAGGCCAACTCATTGTGACACCTTAATGACAAATGATTGCTTAGTGGTTGTTGGTGCAACTTACTAGTTTAACATCTTACTGGAGGGGTTCTATTAGTTTAATGTCTTAGTAGAAAAATTTTGCTAGTTTAACATCTTAGTAGATGATTTCTATGGGACCCTGACCACAAAGAGTATTGTGGGTGCCCATGATGGCACTTTAACCACAAACGGAGGCCTCTTGCTTATGGAGGCTGAGGGGATCCTTACCTTGCTAGGAGGCACTCAAATCACAAATGGTTATTACACAAGTTTATACTGGCCACCTACGTTGATGGATTTTTTGATGTTGGGGGTGTTTTTTATGTTGGATTGGCTTGCTGCATCGAGCATAATTGGTTCCTTTCTATCATTCTTTACAAGTCATCTTGCAAAGCCTGATAGTTGTTCGTAGTATGACCGGATAGCTAGTGGTAATGATAGTATTGGTCCAGTCTAAAGTGTTCAGGAACTAGGGGTTTATTTGGTAGTGTTGAGGTGAGGTTCCTTAGTAGTTCATAGTACATATCATGTCATTGGTAGGTGATGTCCAACACTTATTAATGTTGGATTTTCCTAGCTTTCAAGAGTTGATCCCGCAACTCTGAGGATCTCATCTGAAATGGGGTATACCTTGAGTGATCCTTACACTCAAAGTGGGGCCTTGAAGTGGCTTCCACTATGGCCTCTATAGATGTAGGTGGGTTGGTGCTAGAGTTGGTGGCTTTGTGTGCTAGGGCCTTAGGCTGCTTAGCCATCTAGCCCTAGTTGGTTGCCTTTACATTTGTGGCTACTATTGTCATTGTTACGTTTTTCTTACTGGCATGTTTTTTTCTTTTGTAGGACATGTAGGCCAAGTCATTGCTAGCTTACACTACCTCCTCTACACCCTTCTTTTGTGCAAATTCTAGGCTAAGAGACTTCAAGGCTAGGTAGTACAGTTTAGACTTGATGAAGTCATTAATTGCCCCCTTGAAGATGGCCAAAAGGTGAGTCTCTACTATGGGCTCTTGTATTTCTTGTAACGAGAAGCTCCAAGGTTGGATAAATTTGGGCATGGGCTCTAGGGACCCCTACTTGACCTACATGAGCTAGTTAAGGGTTGCTTTAGGTTTCAAGTTGTACCTAAAGCATGTCACAAACCAGCTGAGGAGGTCCTCTAGGGAGGAGATTAAGGCCCTAAGTAGTGCATGGTACCAGTTGAGGGCTTTGCCAATGAGTGACATGGGAAAGACACAAATGATTGCATGTGGTCATGCTTGTAGTAGCATGCACTCAGACCTAAATGTGACCAAGTGCACATTCAGAGCATCCTCATTGTTGTACTTGGTGAGTTGAAGTAGTAGGACCCTAGTTGGGAGGTTAGTGGTCGGACTACAGAACTTATGAGATCATCTTGGTAAAAATCCACCACCTTGATGATTTCATAGGAGGCATATTTGAGCCAATTAATCTCCTCCGTCAAGCTTTTGATCAACTAGAATTCCTGATCCAAACTTGAAATTGTGCCAACCAATTGCATTGGCTAGGATTGTGTGGTTTACACAATGAAGGGCTGGATTGTTGGTTGTGGAGTATGCCAGTTTAACATCATAGTGGATGAATGCAGTTGATGCATTGGCTGAGGGATGGGTATGGTGACTAAGGTAGGCCACATGTGCATGGGTTGGATTGACATACAGGGCACCAAGGAGAGAAGTGAAACATAGGATTCCTAAATCATTTGGGATAGGGAGGTGGCCCCAACATGAGTGTAGGATTGGGCGAATGCAACGGTTGCTTGCAAGGAAGGCTGAGCTAGCATAGTCACCATCTCAAAGAGGATGGGTGAACTGAACTAAGGGGGAACTGTACTAGGAAGTGGTTGTTGGAAGACGATGTAGAGGGGGCTCTTGTGTTTGAAGCAGGCCTCAAAATCATCTTCCTCCTCTTGTGAGGCTTCCTCGTAGGTTGTCCCTGCATCATGCTCATTTGCATGAATGAGTTGGAAGAACACTTAGTGGTAGGACTCCATGGGTGAAATGATATTGAATAAGGTAGGTTTATACTCTTGTCCATCCTGGTGAATTCATTCATGGTCTTTTTTTGCCTCTATGTCAAGACTATCCATGGGTAATCCTACTTGGATTTTTACACAAACAAAGTTATACTATTCGTGGCTTCACGTAGCATGCTTTAGGTGGATGATGGTGTCAACTGTGTTAGACACCAATGCAAAAGGTTGATTTGGATTCATGTTCATAGATCATGTTGTGAAAGTTGTTGTTTACAAAAAATAGCTAACTCTGGAAATGTAGAAAAATGACCAAGTCTACTGATAGCAGAAAATGGCTAAGTCTAGAATATGTAGAAAAATGACTAAGTGTGAAAATGCATAAAAATGGCTAAGTATGAAAACTACAAAAAATCAACTAAGTATGAAACTACAAGAAAAATGGCTAGGTATGGAGACTACACTCCATACCTACACTCTCTATGCTCAAAGAACGAAGACCTAGATAAAAGAGTGAAGAATAGTAAGACTTTGGTTGTTACGTGCGGTCTTGGGAAGACCAACAATAGGGACGAATCTACACTGACAATGGTGCAGAGAGCACGCAAAGACAACACCAACGAAGAAATTGGCATGACCCTCCTTCTAGCACAAGAAACTATAATAAGTAAAAATGTCAATGGCTGGAATCATCAAAGGGTCCCTAGTTGTATAGCCTTGACCCCACATCTACATGAGGGCTTGTTGACAATGGAGGCAAGGTGCCCAAAATGGTATTGTCGATCAAATTGGGACCTATAGGGTGTTACGAAGAACAAATGCGAGGGATTTTCATGGTGTTTTCAACATCCACGGTGCCTATAGGCATGAGTGTAGTCAAGGTTTTTGGTGCAAAACAAGGGCACAAATGCATGAATATGTGCAGAAATGGCAAAAAAATGTGAGTAGAATGCTAAAACATAAGAGAAAATGCTAAAAATGTACAAGATGCAAGTAAGAGAGAAAGCGGCACCACTCCAAATGAGGGAAGCATAGTTAATTACAAATAAAGAGAAGGTAAGGAAGTACACGATGTACAAATAGGCATAGAAGGTAGCATAGTCATAGTCTCAGGGTGTCTAGGCTATGAAAACCACTGTCTACCATGAAGTTTGAGCTTGCTAGGTTGGCTGCCATGGTGTCCTATGAGTTGTGGTGGTCTACAAGGTGCAATAGTGTTGTGATGGTGTGCAATGATGCCAAGTACTATCTTCAAGTTTGCTAAAATGCCAAGTGCACTTGGGTACTAAATGCCAAAACGCCAATTGAATGCATGAGTTGCCAACTGAATGTTTCAAATTCCAACCCCTAGAATGTAGAACATTGGAATATTTATAGGGCTAGGGTTAGTCCAAATTGTAGACTAGGCACCACATGGTAGAGGGGTAGTTGGGACTACGCTTTGGGATAGTTGGGACTATGCTCATCCCAACTATGCTCTATGGTGTAGCAAATGGTGTTGAGTGGTGTCATTACTCTGACAGAGTCTGTGAAGCCAAGATCCTATGACTACACTATCTCCTGCATGGAGAAGACTGCAAATGTACCTAAGAAATGCAAAACATGTCAAAAAATGTAACTTTTGGAGACTATGCTTAGGGACTATGCTCTAGAGTGTAGTTACAATTTTTTGGAAAAGGGGGATGAAAAAATGACAAATCCTATTGTTGGAGAGGTGCTGGAGCTAATGCACATGCCAATGCTAAGGTGTGGAGGCCTTTAGAGGCAATTCTTAGTATCTACACTGACTACACTCCAAATCATAGTCCCAAACTTCAGCAAACTTTGGCCAAAAATTGAAAAAATGTGACTAAGGGTTGACTATGCTCTAGAGAAGGCTGACTACGCTCCTAAGCATAGCAACTATAGGCTTAACACGTAAAGAAAAATCTGCAAAATTTGGCTTTTGGATGGACTATGCTCTAAAGCATAGTCTTGAAAATGAGAGAGTAGTCTTGATAGTTAGAAAAATTATGTAAAAAGAATGTGTTTACAAGTTGACTATGCTCTAGAGCGTAGTCCTAGTAGTGGAGAGCATAGTCTAGGTACTTAGAAAAATTTTGGTAGAAACTAGACTTCCAAATTATCTACACTCTGACTACACTCTAGAGTGTAGTCCCAACAATTATAAAAAAATTTGCAAAAACTGGTGTTCCATGCTGACTATGCTTTAGAGCATAGTCTTGGAAATGCAGAGTGTAGGCTTAGCACTTAGAAAAATCTGCAGCTTGTATCACTATTCTTACACTTTGAAAAAATTCTACAAAAATAGTAGTTATGTGTTGACTATGCTAACTATGCTTTGGAGTGTAGTCTCAGTAGTGGGAGCATAGTCTCAACACTTAGAAAAATTTTGGAAAAGTGTCATCATTCTTAAACTTAGCCAAATTTGTGAGTGGAAAGTAGGAGTCCAAAATTTTATGGTGTTTCAACCCCTATCATTAGTGTCATTACTAGGAAAGACATTTGTAAATTATCTATAAATAATTATACACTTTTAATCTTATCACTTATTCAAACCAAGTGTATTTTTCTTTAGTGTTATGTGTAGATTTCAAACATGAAAAAGATGGAAGATAATGCCATAAGCCTACCAAAGATCTTAGAAAATGCAACAAAACAAGAAAGGGCTTTTGTTATTTTTAAACACTCTAATGATATGACCCTACCATCATTTATCTTGATCTATTATTAGGACAAGTGAGAAGATGATGTGACACTCATGGGTAGTTCTCAAAGAAAATAGTTGTGATTATGACATGAGATCTTAAAGAGACCCTTATCAATCTTGAATTACAAGAGTTTCATGCATTCCACATGGCTTTGGAGCCAATGTACAATGACTAGGAATCCCAATAGAGATAAGAGATTTGAGACTAGATGGCAGAAGAGGAGACCCACTATAGCTTTTCATTTGACCATTCAAATGAAGAGTAAGACTAGAAAGTGAACATCAAGGATAAAAGGCCAATATGATATGAAGGCCCATGATCAAGAATTGTCAATTCAAATGCATCCAGAACCCATCAGGATGATCTCCTCTACAAGTTCTAGCATCTTCACCTGTTAGGATTATTCGATGATGATGATGCCCCTTTGTTTGATTAAGATAATTACCATGAGCTTAATTAATCTTTCTACATTCCACAAGAGCATGTTTGTAATAATAAGATTAAATGAACTAACATGGCTGATGTTCTAACTTATAGAGGATATACCAACATTGATTCCCAACTTCACATGTAGGCATTTAATAATTCTTGCTATTTACAAGAGATCATTTATGATTAGTGATGAGTCACCAAATAAGTGATCCAATATCGAACCCCCAATATCATATACACGATATTAGATCAGCCAAGCAACATCGAACACACAATATCGAAGCCTGTCTCATTGTCTATAAATAAGAGACAGGGGTGCTTGGTTTTGAGTAGTATTTTTTTAGTCCTTTAGCCAAACTCTTGCAATGTTTATCTTCCAAAGTTAGAATTATTTCTGAGTGTCCGTAGTAGGAGTCATAAAGTAAACGGATCTTTATTCAAGCATTGTGTACCTGATCATACCTTGTGTCCAAAAATAAAGATGAACTTTGTGATAAACCTTGCAACATTTAGAATAGCCTAACTATTGCATATAATGTTATTTACTATTATTTGATGCTCTCATTAGTTAATCAATGTTATTTCTATAGAATTGTTAATTATCAACGAATTAGCACACTCAGTACGACCACTTCGAGCATACGTGGAATACTTGGTAACCCAATAATGACTAGCATTTGGTAATCCTAGTAGTATTACACTAGTTCAAGATGTGTCCGGAGAGTGGGAACGAATGTTGGTGTTAGGATTTGATTAAATATTAGAGTTACAAAAACCCATTAGTTAACTAAATATTTTCATTTCATACACTTAGGAGACCAAGATAGAAAATATAATAAAAACATAAAAAAATCACATACCTTGAGTTTACTTAACCATATAATTGTGCCTTACAAGTAAGCCTGGGAAGACAATGAATACATAACTCATCCTTGTTCTGTGTAGGTGCATAAGCACTTAATCTTTGGAATTCGACCAAATCATGTGTGAACACTTGTATTTGTAAGGTTGGGCATAGGGGTACCTTGCTACTCATCATTGGCACCATTGACGAGGATTTTTTTGTTTGTGTATTGATTAGAACTTAGGAAATCATTCCATTGTTGGAAAAAACCCTTAAGTTTAACTATCCTACAATCACTAGAACATAGTACTGCACACTAAGTAATCAATCATATCTTCTTCTTCTTATGAGAGTGCTTCACCAACTAGGTCCAATACCATGAACAATCAGAGGTGGGGTGCACAAGATGATCTACCAATGCCCCAATAGTTTCGCATGGTATACGCTCATCTTGATGAGTATGTACCAGACTTTACCTTTATCCTCCACCAAGATGAACAGCTACGATGGTGTGATTTAGAAGGTAACATAGTGTTACCTCCTGATCACTCAATCCTGGGCATGCTTCTTCATGCTTTCACATGAATTAGTATGTAGCACTAAAAGCTAAAGTACATTGTGCATGAACAAGATTCGAGAAATTATTGATCCACAGAGGCACAATGCCAAAGGGATCCACAACAGAAGAGACATTACAAATCCATGAAGGGGAAGTGGTCTCAAGATGTCCTATGTGTCCTAAGAAAAAACAATGGTGGTGAACTTTCCTTGGGAGGTTTTCCACAAAACGATATTCCTCTCTTTGATTTTGGTCAATAAGTTAGGTATTAGAATCTTCACTCAACTATTCATAACCCAAGTTTTGGTACCAACAGACATAAAGGATCTAGAAAAGGAACATGAACACATGATAATGATGGACATTATGATCATAACTACGACTGAGGCTGTGACCACCGAAGAGAAGGTGGTAGGCACCAACATGATACCAGTCCTCCTTTCTCTTTACCTTTATCATCTTCTTCCACCTCTCCCTTGGGATCTGAACGTAGTTACAAAGGGCAAGACCATGAGGAAAATGGTAGGAAAAGTAGAAATCACCAACAAAATAGTCAAGAAAGGGGACGAGGGCATTCCAAGGAGACGCATCATGAAAGAAGGAAGAGTAGGGAATAGCATAGGCATCATAGATGCCATAGGTAACATGATCACAATAAACCCCTACTCACCACCTGAAGTATGTTAAATATAGTAGAGGCTATTAGGATCCCAACAAGGCACCAGAAAGATAGTAGGATCAAAATACTAGACATGAATAACATCACACGATTTGAAGGGGGATAAAATGTTGATCCTCAAAACCATGTACAAGCATTCCATGATGCATGTGCCTTGTAGAATATAGAAAATGAGTGGAAAAAGCTAAATTTGTTTCCATGGACACTGATCAAGGAAGCACAAAGTTGGTACTAGTCCTTAGAACTAGAATCCATTCATCGATGGAGTACAATGTTCAAGCTATTTAACAATAAGTATCAAATGTACTCCCGAGTGTCCAACCAATGTAAGCAAATCCAAGGATGGAAACAAGGAGGACATGAACCCTTGGATGCTATGATTGATCAATATTATTAATTATTACATAGTTTCCCTAGCCATGGTTACTCACAAAAGAAACAACTATGCCATCTTGTCAATGGGCTTAGGTATGAAATGTGAAGAATCCTTAGGACTTATGTCCAAGGAAGGCTATCCAAGCTCATAGTCCATCAAATAAAAAGATTTTTGGAGTGCGTTTCCAAGGAGGAAAATGAGTTGAGGAAAAAAGAAAGTGTAGAGGAGTACAATAGAGATCCTTCCCTCCAAAAGAAGGAAGTTAGATTTTGCAAAAATGAAGAAGAGTCACCACTTGAAGAGATGGTGAATAGAATGACTTTGCCCATTCAAAAATTTTCATCAGAAGTATCAAAAAAGGTGGATCAAATGTGGAACTCTCTAGATGATAAATTTTAAATTATCCTAAAGATAGCAGAGGAGTCTAGAGAACAAAGTAGTGACTGAGAGAGAAGGAAAAAGAAAGAAGTTGAGTATGCATGTAACAAGGGTCAGGGCAAGGTTTCCATCAGTGAAGAGGTTGTGGATTTGGACACAGACAATGATGGAAAATGTGAGATTTTCCAATATGATCATCCTAAGGGATGTTGCCCAGTAGTGTCAAATCTATAAGAGTCTAGGCTATATGCACAAAACCCATGATTAAATAGATGACAAACACCAAGAAGGTTACCTTATCCTCAAGGTAACCCAAGGTAGTCCCACCAACCCTTGACATATTATCCAAGTGGAGCTCCACCACAACCAAATGAATAGTATCAATAGTGGCAACACCCATAGTCATGGGAAATGCCACTACTAGGTCAAAAATACCCCTACTATTAACCTAACCCATACGGGTATTATGTTCAATAGCCAATCTCTCCATGTGACCCCACTAGTCACGTTGCTCTTCAACCTCACTACCAAACCCTTGAGTATTATAGAACTTCTTCTTCTTCTAGGGGTGATGCTTTACATACGTACTACCCTTCTCATCTGTCTATAGCTCTTCCACCCTTAGATCCATTACCACCTACTCCAACTATGCAGGGCGAGCTTCCTCCCCAATCGTAGCAATGTAATTCTATAAGGGCTATCAATCTTCAACCTACTGTTGGTTTGAACAACCGATCAAACAAGAGACCTTTCTTTAGAACCAATAGTCCAACCAAGTCCTTGCAACCACAAGCAGCTAATTATCCAAATGCCCTATCATCGTTTGAATCTTCAAAGCTTTCTTCAAACCAAAAATCATACTCAACGCACATTATCATGTTAACTCATGCCATCACTGATTAGATTAAAGTTAGCCATCTTCCTAGGAAATTCTCTAATCCTGGAAGTCATCTTATTTATTTACAAATTGCTAGAAACGAGCCTTGTAAATCTCTTTTAGATTCAAGTTTTGGTGTTAATTTGATTTCCTGGGAAATATATAAAGTCTAGAACCTGCCTCTGGTAAAGAAGAGTAACATTCATTTAGATTTGGTTGACTAGTCCATCACTATTCCATTGGGACTAGTGGAGGACATTGTCACCACTATTTGTGGGTGATCATATATAGCTGATTTCCTAGTAATCCAGGTCAACAACTGCAAGAGGGACTTCCTAATCATAATGGGAAGAGCATGGCTAAGTTTGATTGATGCACGCCTAGGAATTTGTGATCTTTCCCTATAGATATCAAAAGAAAATGCATTTGGAAAGATCGAGAAGAAGAAAGTTCCATGCATCACATATAGTGATATAGGGTGTAACTATGTGTAGAAGTCCTAGTTTGTACAATGCTTAACATTGCCTACATACAACCAATGTGCACAAGTATCTAACATACAAAGATGCCTATATGCAATAGCCACAAGATAGGAAGGCACCCAGTGGCTGACAGCTAACCTAGAGAGCAATTCAACTTTATGCATGGAACCAACTAAGAGCTTGACTTGTGCCTATATCAATACCATAGATGCATTAGAGCAAGTCCATCACCAACTTCTAAGTGCTAACACCAAAGATATCAACTAGGGGAAGTTGGAAATCCCTAACAAGTTCAAGAAAGAGCCCCTTGAATTAAAACCATTGCCCACTGGTATGGAGTATGCATTTCTCAAGAATGGAAAATCAGTAATCATTAATGCTAAGCTTGCACCTCAACAAAAATAAAGACTGCTAAAGATGGTAAAAAATGGTCAAAATCCTTTACTTGGTCATATCCTACATTAACCAGAATAGATCCTAGGATATGCCAACATAGAATTTACACTAATCCCTCTATGAAGCCTCAACAACAACTACAAAGATGACTGAACCCAAAGCTTAAGCAAGTAGTTAAGGAAGAAATTGAACAACTTCTAAAGCTGGGTTCATCTACCCCATTGCTAACATTGAATGGGTTAGTCCATTATTTATTGTGCCTAAAAAAGGTGGTAAATGGAGGATGTATATAGATTTTAGGCAATTAAACATGACAACATTTCAAGATCATTTTCCATTGCCATTCGTTGACCAAGTCTTAAATATCATTGCAGGGCATTGTTATTATAGTTTTTTGGATGGTTACAGTGGGTATAATCAAATCAAAATAGTACCAAAAGAACAAGCCAAAACTACATTCACGAGTCCATGTGGGGTTCATTATGTTGGAAGATGAACAACCATTAAAATCCTGCTTGCAGGATATTATTGGCCTACATAATTTCGGGATGCCCATCATTTTGTCCAATCTTGTGAGCACTACCAATGCAATGGGGGAATGACTACTAGAATGGAGGGTTCACAATAATGAATTCAACCATTAAAACCCTTCAACATATGGGGTATTGATTTTATGGGCTCTATTACACCAATGTCTAATGGAAAAGCATACATTGTTGTTGCTGTTGATTATTTTACAAAATGGGCAAAAGTAGTCGTCGTTATCGATTGTACATCATCTACCACTACACAATTTGTTCAACAACAAATCATAAATAGGTTTGGCATGCCTTGTGCACTTATTTCTGATAATGGTACACATTTTACAGGTGCAACTTTTCAAAAGTTGATGTAATGCTTAGGCATTGAGCATAAACTAACTACACCATATCATCCTCAAGCGAATGGTCAAGCTGAAGTCACCAATGGGGAAATCACAAAAATTTTGATATGAACCATTAGCAGATATAGGCAAGACTGGAGCACCAAGCTAAATGATGCTCTTTGGGCTTACTACTCCACATGGAAACTCCCTATAGGCTATTCTCCCTATGAGTTAGTGTATCGTAAACTTCGAATGCTTCCTATCTAGGCTAAGCTCCATACATTATCTAGAACATGTGACCTTAACCTTGACCTTAGTCTAGAATAGAAAGAATAGTTAATGAATCTTAACTTGCTAGATGAAAATTGATTATCCACCCTATCATTCAATAAACTGCACAAGGCCTTCAACAAACAACATCATGACCTAAGAATTAGAAATGTTAAATACCAATCAAGAGATAGGGTTTTTTATTGGAATCCCACACATGTGCCATAACAAACTAAATTTCAAAAACTATGAGAAGGACCTTATATCATTCATGAAACTTCTCCTTCAGGGGCCATGATGATCTATAAACCTAGAAGCCTGAATAAGAAATTATTGATCAAAATCCAGCAAACCAAACCTTTCCATGAGCCCAAAATGACTAGTACTAACACTACCTCTATTGATGGATAGCCTTACTAATTATTTCAAATGTCCTCCTTCCAAATCAATCATGGGGAGATGGCCACCAATGCTAATTATTCTAAGCCTGTAGTTTCTTTTTTTTTTTGTTTTACACATTTTTCATCTTTACTAATTTTTTTTACACCATTGTTAACATTTTTAGTATTTCTTTCCCTATTACATTTTGTTTGTTTTATTCTCACTCATCACATAAGAAGTGCTCATGGTGGTGGGTTGCACTATAATGGTGTTGATTGCTAATGTTTGGTTTTTACCTTTGACTTTTAATGTTGATGCTAAGATATGGTTTCTTTTGATAAAATGGGCAATAAGTCCACACCATCTATTCATCCATTCAACTCTATGGTCTTCCTTTGTTTTGGAAATGTACTATCCCTTTTCCTAATCAAACCTATTAATGAATTTGTGGCTTGGTATTCTTCAAACCAAGGAAAGATTCAAATGGATTGAAAAGGATGTGACTTCAAGGGGATTCAACACATTTGTGTTAGCTATTCTAATGGGTACTTGGATGTTTTTCATAGGTTTTCCACCATTCCACTGTCGACTAATATTAGGAAGTTGAATGAATCAAATAAGTCTTTGCATGGTGTGGTTCTCACTAAAAAAAACTAGTAAGAATTTAAAGCACACTCCTTAGACATAATAAAGGAACATGGGCTACAAGCACTGGTTATGGCACTGGAAAGACATGTTACCCATGCCTGAAGGTTCCCTCTAACTAAGCCCCTTTCTCACTTACTACTCCTCTATTCTTCTCTTTTTGGGATGGTGGTTGCTCTGTGGAATCATTCTTGTTGCTTCAAGAGGATGGGTTGTTCAAGTGTGTTGATGCAAGGTCAATGGATGTGGTTAGTTTTAATCTAGAATTGGACTAAATTTTATTAAGTCACCTTAACCACATAATACATAAGGGACTTTACACAACCTTGATTTCAGTATTCCATTCCATTCTCTCTTCTGTTTTTGTATTACTTCCCGTATTCTACCTCATTGCCGATTTTATGATTAGTCTATATCTTGGTCAATGCATTGTTATTCTTTGGTAAATTCTTGTGGGAAAATTCTTAACTATTGTTTCCATACATCATTCCTAGAGCCTATGGACTCTTTGGTTTGTGGGTTTGTCAAGGCATAAAGAGCATGATCCTGCTTTGGGGAGGACCCACTAGCATTCCTTTTTGGTGCAATTATTAAGTTATTTTCTTTTAAACATTTCTTACGATGAACTATTTCTTGTTTCACCCCATCCATGACATCTATTTTTGTTTTTCTCTTACCCTTCTATGCACTTTTATTGGCTTTACCATTTTTATTTCTTTTATATTTCTTTTTCTTTCATTTTACATCCTATTGCTACCAAAGGTTCACTCTTAGTTGTGGGGGCCTATTGCAAATTTTTCCACTTCATTACTTATCTCACCCCTACACCTTGGGTAGTTATCAATACAAACCTCTAACCCAGTATCTACCATACCCACAACCTAGCCAATGTGCTTCATATCGAGGCAAGGTATCAACTACATTATATCATATCTATCCTTGCTAATTTGTGATTGTGTTGTATGTGCAGATGGTGATCACATAAAGAATGGACTGGGATAGGAGAGATCACTCAAGATGGACTGGAGCAAGAGCATTTACACAAGGAACAAGCTTATTCATGCGGCCATGGATGAACAACGGTGTGCATATTTTTGACATCGGCAACAACGTGCCTCATCTTTCTTTCTCTCTCTCTCTTCAAGCTATCAAATGAGGGTATAGATATCACCAATGTATATTTTTCACCACAATGGTTATGAACACCAATGCTATAATATGTTTGTCAATCCATTCACTAGGCACTTTAAGTCTATCATTCCATGTCACCATCAATTGTTGTTTAGTCAATAATCCCATACCTTCCAAATATTTTGTAAGGAACTCAAGGATGATTTTTCATTCTATCATGGGGGTATGATGAGTCACCAAATAAGTGACATGATATCATACCTCCAATATCATATACACGATATCGGATCGGCCAAGCAACATTGGACACACAATGTCGAAGCCTGTCTTGTTGTTTATAAATAAGAGATAAGGATGTTTGGTTTTGAGTAGTATTTTTTTAGTCCTTTAGCTAAAATCTTGTAGTTTTTCTCTTCCAAAGTTAAAATTATTTCTGAGTGCCCACAGTAGGATTCATAAAGTGAATGGATCTTTATTCCAGCATTGTGTACTTGAGCACACCTTGTGTCCGAAAATAAAGACAAACTTCATGATAAACCTTACAAAATTTAGAATAGCTTAAATATTGCATTTAATGTTATTTATTATTATTTGATGCTCTCATTAGTTAATCAATGTTATTTCTCTGAAATTATTAATTATCAATGAATTAGCACACTCAGCATGATCACTTCGAGCACACGTGGAACACTTGGTAACCCAGTAATGACTAGTGTTTGGTAATCCCAGTAGTGTTACACTGGTTCAAGATGTGTCTGGAGAGTGGGAATGGATGCTAGTGTTAGGATTTGATTAAACATTAGAGTTACAAAAATCCATTATTTAACTACATCTTTTCATTTCATACACTTAGGAGACCAAGATATAAAATATAACAAAAACATAAAAAAATCACATACCTCAAGTTTACTTAACCATACAATTATGCCTTACAAGTAAGCTTGGGAAGACAATGACTACATAACTCATCCTTATTTTATGTAGGTGCATAAGCACTTAATCCTCGAAATTCAACCGGCTGACACATGAATGCTCTTATTCGTATAGCTAGGCGTAGGGGTACCTTGTCACTCATCGAATAGCATAAGTTACAATTATTTTCCTACACCTTCATTAAGAAAGCATAAACTTGGTACAAATCCTTACCAACTAAATCAATTTAAAGGTAGGTAGATATGGTTAAAATTTTCTACACCAAATTTTAAATTTATGCTTACATTTCAAAAAACTAGAAGAAGATGACTGGATGAAGGCAAGGAGGCCATGAATTACCAGACATTGCCATGGAGAGGTACCTAAAAATAGCTCATCATTGTCTAAACCATGGTTTCAACCAATGAGAATAGGTGATGCATATTGTGGAAGTCCTAAGGTAGGAAAAAAGAGAGCAAGTATCTATATATGCAATGGGCTAGGTACACAAAAATTTTGTAACCCAAATCAAAGTGCTCCTTGACATCATAATTAGCATGGAAGGTGAATGATGAAAATGGCAATTATCCAAGCTGTACAATCATGATCCTATAAGAAAAAAGTAGATAAAAATCATTGAAGGTACAACTAAACCTCCTACTATTGTTGAGGTCTTGGCAAGAGAGCAAGTAAAAACCAATAAGGCCTTGATAGACTTGGCTTACAGCATGGACCAAGTTTGAAATATGATAGATGAGAAGATGATAATTATCCTTAAGGACACTAAAGGTATGGTAGCTGAAGTTATGGCAAAAGTAATTGTATCACTTAAATGTAGAAAAAAGTACAATGGCAAGGGTAAAGTGTATCTCTCTTACTCCAAGAGCACAAGGAAAGATTCAGATAAGGCTTTCCCATCCTCAAGTGATGAGGATTCTTGTGAGTATTATGTAGATCCTCATAACTCATAGTGTTACCTAGTCATGGTCCACATGATTGCTAAAATGGGATAAGCTAGGATGCATTTGAATCCTAAGTTTGCTAAGAGGCCAACAAGGAGGACTTCCTACTTTGGCCCAAGTATACTATCTTGAAGGTGTGTATCCATAAACCATGCAACTATATCAATAGTGGCAAACTCGAAATCCTTGGGGTGATACTCTATGAAATTTTCCAACTCCAATGTAGTAATAGATGATGCTTCCTTCCAACCCATACTCTCAAGGTGCCCAAGAAGGCACTTATTCATTTCCATAAATGACACTTTAATATTAGCTACCTACATTAATCAATCGTACCTTACAAGCTTCTCAATAACAATAAACACAACTTCTACTTTCTGATCCCATTCAAGATGAGATACAAAAGTTGAATATCTATATAATGTTTTTTTTCATGATAAATTAAATTAAACTTGTTAATAAAAATGAATGCAATGGTGAGGAAATAGTAATGATATAATAATTTGATTAGAAAGAGGTACCTAAAAACTTCTCTACTATTACATTTTCGTAAGCATGCACTGGGTTTGCATATAGTATGTCTTTGAATAGCATTAAGAAAATGAGAATAATCCCAACATTGGTTAGAATTTTAAGAACTTGAACATTTATAACTACTGTTTTAATGATAATTAATAAATTAAATTCAAAGGCTAAATTTCAAATGCTTTGGGAGGGACCATATATCATCTAGACGACTTACCCATCTAATGCTATGTACATTCACCATCAATCTAGCCCACAAAAGCTTATCCTAGTAAACATCCAATAGGTCAAACCTTACCATGAATATTTCAACTCTACTAAGGATTCTAGCTAGCCTGTATGAATTTCCTCTACCAATTCACTTTTCTGGTTGACTAGTCCTAGTCATAGTCGTGGGGATATCCACTGTGACACATAGGTACCTTCTAAATTTTTTACTTTCTTACAACTTTTTCCTACTTTCTTGAAATATTTTCCTATTATTTTATAATTTTAAATTTCTTGATAATTTCTTAATTCTTTGATATTTTCAAATTCTTGTATAACTTTTCATTCTTTTTATCTTTTCAATTCTTGATATCTTTTATAACTTTTCATACTTTGCCTTCATCTCACTTGTACATGTTTTTGTCAATTGTCAATAAAGCACATTGAATAAAGCAAGATGTAGTCCCAATAAGGTGAATATTTTTCCTTATTATCAAATCATAAGGGATTGATTACCTATACATTGAGACCACAACTTCCATCCACCCATTCCAATAACAAGAGATTCTTACCATGGCCATAATGACATTCTTCTCATAATAAAACTAAGAATAAACCTGTGATCATTATGCTTGGATAGAAGAGTGAAGAACTAAGTGGGAATGCAAAGGATGTGACATCAAGGGGATTTGTGGATTCTATTGGATTACTATTGAAAGTTCTATCCCATTACTAAGGATGTATTATATGCTTGTAAATCTAATGAAAAATGGGAGTAAGAGTACAATAAGTGTTGCCTTCCCATGTCATTGGAAAGACATGTTACCCATGCTTGAAGGTAGTCCTCCAATATGGTTGACATAGTTAAAAAAATAAAATCCATGTACAAAATAAATTTCTAAAGGTCCCATTGGAAAGAAATGTTACCCATTCCTAAAGGTAGGTGGCTTCTCAAAAATCTCAAAAATAAAGAGTGCAATGAATAAACTCCTTCCTTGGACAATACACCAAGTGGTAATTCTCCTTGCAATAGTGGTAGTCTTATGGTTGTGAATCCTAGGGATGAAGTAATGTGATGTCACTGGAAATTGGTTTGGACTTGGTTTGAATCTTGAAAAGAAGGGCTAATGATTACCTTAACCACAAATCACACATAAAGATTCATTATGCCTATGGTAAGATACCTCACATCCCATATCACCTCAATATATATTTAATCATAACTTGTGGTTTCATATAAGGGTTATTTTTATAATCTAGAAATACTAACATGTGTGTTTTTCTAGATAGGTATGTCTCACATTCAACTCCTTGAGTTCCTATGGACACTTTTAAATGTGGTTATATAAGGGCACTAAGGTTTGGAGCCTACTTTGGGGAGGAACCACTTATATAACTCTTGTATTTCATACTTGACAAGCAATTTCACATTAGCTTGTGCCTTCCAAAATAATCCAAACTTAATAAATACTTCCCATAACATCTAATAATTTCTCAATACATCAGAAATTCATAACCCATCTCCTATCCATCCAATAAACTTTTATTGCCTGAGATTCCTTCATTATGAACTTTGAATGCCACATTTTTAAAAATTGTGCATCATTATTGGCCCAAGATCATTTAGACAAGCTTCACATCTTCCAAGAATTCCATTTAACTCATTTTTTCCTCTCATATTGGAGTTAGTAAATTTTCTCATTCCTCTCATATGTAGCAAGAGAATTTTTTGCAATTTTTTCTTAGAGCTCTTGCACACTAACTTCCAAAGGCCATAATTTCACCCCCATAGCTTTGATTTTCAAGATTCTTAAACCCTATTGACCCTAGATTACTCAACTTAATCATGGAGGGGGGAGGGGAGGGGGGGGGGGGCACTGCGCTATGCTAACATCAAGAAATTTGAGCCAAAATTTTCCAAACACCCAAAAGATACCATAAAGGGTAAGTATAAGAGATAATAAGAACCTTATAGGTAATCAATCAAAATTAAGCTATAAAGACTTTGTTATTTTTCCTAATGGACCATACCAACCATTTTAAGCCATAATAAGTAAGAAAATGTTAACTGTAGAAGGTCATAAGCAAGTAATGATGTAATACTTAAGGGGTTTCTTTTTGAAAATTTTTCTAACTCTACAATCATAATAAGATAAGAACTTGATCTAACCAAGGGTATAAGGAAAATTACTATTAATAATTGATATAAAAAATTTAATAATTTCAAATCCTTATTAATTGTAAATGGTCCCAAAGAGGCCAATAGCTGAAGGACCCTCCCAACATGGAAGCAAAAGACCAAGAGGCCATGGGAGAGGCCAAGTGGAAGAATGAACTCCTCAAGTGAAACACGCATAGTAAGAGGCTCAATTGTATAGCACCCATTAACAAACCCTTGCTACTGAGCACTCAACCCAAGGAGAGGTAGAAGTTCAACCAATACCTAAACAAGGAAAGTATCTCACACTATCACAGGAATGCCTTTAGGTCATACAAAAAAATTCCATCATGGCCATAGTTATTATGGAATTAAACTTTGGTCCTTTCATGGAGTTTGCTCTAGAAGTAGTGAAGATGCAACTCCAAGCATCTCCTTTATTGCCTACATTATCCAATAGTGGTAAATGGTACTTAGAAGAAACATACCAATTCTAGTAGAATAAACAAGTTGATGCTACAATCAAAATCGAAGGATTCTTTGTACCTTACTCAATGGAGGTGATCGCCAAGGCCCTGAACATCTCAAATGAAGGGGAAAATGTGACATAGATCTCAACAAGATTTGATACTAATGCTAAAATATTGTGGTTGTATAGGGCATATGCTAAAGAAGATAAATATTATAGCAAGTTCATAGCTAAGGAAAAATAATATTTTAAAATTGACACCTACCACTTGTTTTAAACAAAGAGGCTCAATAGGATATCCACATATGTGGCTAGAGGAAGTGCCATTCTAATGGAAAAATTTAATGCTAACATTTCCCATCTATTCTTCCTCAAGATTCAAAGGTGGTTTGAAGAAAAATAGGTAGGGAAGCTAACACTTAAATTCCCTTGCCTCATCAGGAATTTGTGTAAGTAAGCTAGAATCCTAGGTACACCAATGATGTCCCTAGGAAAGCCTAGAATACTTCTTATGCAGAAATGTTCAATTTGATGCCACCAAAGAAGGATCAAGTAGAAAAATTAATAGGAACCAAGGAAGATACAAGTACCACCTTTACTAGTAGCATTCTAGCTACTAGTCAGAAAGAACAAGCATGACCTAGTAGCCAACCACAATAACAATAGCAACAACAAGTTCTACCACTATCACAAGACTACAAATCATTCATGAGACATCTGTAGAAAATTGTAGAAATAATAAGTTTGGGAACAAGAGAGAGGGCTAATTTGTATAAAGTAAGAGAGAGCTCAACAAGGCCCAAAATACCCATAGATCTAACTAGTGGACAAGTATCACTTCAAGTGTAAGGAGAGGATGATTGGACACAATCGGTATTCAGAGATGCTTCATCATTCCAACTCATGCTTGAAACTAGTAAAGGTGTCACTATTGTGATCATGCAACACCAAGATGCAAAAGGATCTAAGAAGATCATCACTGATCACATCAAGAAATCCTTCAACATTCCTATTGTGCCATCAACTAATATCTCTAGAGCACGAGATACTTAAATGCTTGCTAGAACCTCAATGACTCCTATGGAGCACAAAGATATTCTAGAAATATTTTTGCATATAGGTCAAGCGATGTAGAATATTTTTGATATCCCTATTGATATTGTTATAGTCTAGTATGATTTGATAGCCAAAAAAGGAAAGTTGGTCATGGCTAAAACCAAGGCTAAGCATGTAGAGAATGAGGTACAGTGATTGCAAGAGGAGTTAGCCATCCTTAGAGCTAAAAGAAGAGACCCAATGCAATTCATAGTGCTAGACCAACTAGATCAACTTAGAATAGACCATGTGAGGTGATTGATTAACCATAACATAGAATGGAGAAAAAGAAGGAAAAGGTAGTGTGGGAAGCATTTTTTGCTAAAGCACAAACATATGCATATGCTAAAGTTCTCACATCCTTACAAGAAGAAAATAAATAGTTAGCTACTAACAATTCTTGGTTGAAAAACATTGAAAAGAAAAAGAATGTTCTTAAGGAGAGCATCCAACAACTCTAAGAATAATTGGTCTATGTCAACCAAGATGTGAGTCTCTTGGCCTGAGAAAATAGAACCCTATCAATGGAAGAGGTCTACACCATTTACTAAAAGTCTATAATTGAAATAAGTGCATGGAAAAATGAGGCCAAGAAGCATGAGTGACTCAAAGAGCATTTTAGAGATTAGGTGGAAATGTATCAACAAATTAACAAAAAATAAATCTAGATGGAAAAGGCCATAATTAGTTCCATCTTTTCACAAAACCTAGATTGGTAGCCAATTCTAAATAGCCTTACTCCTATCTACCAGGCCAAGGTAAAGAATAAATACTTGTATCTAATAGAATACATAGGGATAGAAAACCTTCATTATGCTATTCTAGCCATGTTAATAGTAGGTAGATCTTGGAATGAGTTAGAGTTGCAAGTAGTAACCATCTACGCAATGTATGAGAAGAAGTTTGCTGATAGAAAGGATGCATTATAGAAACTACATGTAGTAAACTCTAAACTAGAAATTATCAAAGATAGCTACTAGGGCCAAAAGGATGTAGTAGTGAACCTAACACATAAAATGTCATATTATCAAGAGCTAAGAAAGATGGCTAAATCTTTTAAAGAAGAGATGCATAGTTTGTAGCTTGGCATGTAAAGGCCAACAAAATATTTTCGTAGCTACCATCACTCCATCTAACATTACTCAATAAGCATAGATGAAACATGATCCAAGGACAAAGGAAGAAAAGCTTTAGGAACTCCTTAATAGATACTAATACAAAAAGCCTTATGAAAAAGGGAAGTAGCTAATGGAAGAGCCTTCACTTCTGGGAACATGAGCTACATCATTCTACTCTAAGGTTTTTTTTTATTTCCTTTTATTTCACCTTCTCATGTAATTGTGTCATTTTGTAAACACCACTGCAACATTCTAAGTCATGTAAATAGTTAGTAAATCATGTATAGTCAAGTCTACCTCCCAATTTTGAAAGGGACTCCATGCTCATTTTGTTTTAACTAGAGGGTGAGTTTCACATTAGTCATGGGGGTATGATAAAATCAATTTCTATTGTGATGTGATACCATAGCAACAATATTATAGTACATGCTATGTCATTGTTCATGTGATGCCTTGGGATGCATGTAGCCCTTTAAATACCATCACTTAGGTGCACAATCCATAGTTTTTCATTCCACCCTTAGCAAGATTCTTGTAGTTTTTTTTTGTAGCCTTAGTGATAGAGCGAATGCCTATAGTATGATATTTAGCAATTGTTTGATGTCTTTATTTGATTTGATTGTACTTGGATATAGTTCATGATGGCCATAAAGATTGAGATTACTTTCCATCATTACATCATTCCCTTAGTTTCACTTTTTTACTTAGCATAATATTTACTATTTTCTTAGTTAATCATTTGCATTCCAATCACTTTATTTTACATGTCATTAGTAAGCAGTATGGATACAATTAGTTTTGAGTGCTAAGTATAGTTATCTAGTAACCCAGTAGTGGCATTACTTGGTTTTCCCACTAGTAATTCCACTTGGTAATCCCAATAATAACTACACAAGTTCAAGGTGTGAATGGTAGACCACAACTGAATGTCCATTACATTAGGCTAAGATAGGTTTATGTTTTCTTAGTCAAATAGAATTTGAATTATACTTTCAATCATGTTTACTTTAGGAGCACTTAAGAGCCTCTTAACATTAGTTAATCATGTGCCTCACCAAGAGCTAAACCATACACTTGAGCTTGACTAGCTCAAACTAAGAAGACAACAATCTCAAACTTAACATCAACTATTTGTATAACAACATTGTCCATTCATGAATTATGATATAATCATGCAATGACACTCTTGACTTATATGGTAGAGTGCTAGGATACTCCACTGCTCATCATAGTTGCACTTCAACTATGTAATATGCAAGTTGCAATTTGCAGTGTTAATTGTAGTTTTGATGAGGAACTACATCTAGCATTGTGGTGCACTATGAAAACCTTATTTATGTAAATGTTAACACTATGAAGATTTACATCTTGCATGCACTCGCAGAACTATTATAGTGAGCAGTGATGTCTCGCAATATTTTTATGTGATTTAAGAGTGATTCACATGGAATTCAAAAACTAAAGACTTTGATAAACTACAAAATTCATGTTCATGCATGTTTTTAACAAAACAATGTGAGGTCATGCTACTCACATGTGCTTGCAATTTTTTGGAATTAAAAATGAATGTTTGAATCTTACATATACATCTGTTGTGAATCAATTCTCAAAAGAGTAGTGTTTAAAATAAAGTAATGAAACTAGATATGAAGTTAGAGATAAATAATTATGATAGTTATACTGACTTATGTGGAAGGCATTTTCAAAAGTATTATTGTTTGATAGTTATAGTGATGTATGTGGAGGGTTATTTCATTTTTTTGCATTTTCTCAAATTACTAGTATAAAAGTTGATGAAGAAATATAGGCATCATTATCCAAAATGTAATTAAAATACACCATATTCAAATAGGCAACACATATACAACATGTAGTCTTGCAATAACGTGTTAAGACATAGAAAACATAGTTTGATCTAAAAAAAGAGTGTAACAAACATGTTATCTAGTAATCTATAACAAATACATGATATATTTCAATCATAATTTCCTATCCAAGGATGTTAAACAAAAAATAGATTCACAAGAATATCATCAAATGAGCTACTATTTTAGGGTAGATATGTGATCAAAGGATTGTCCATGTTTCTCTTAGCCTTCTTCACTCCAATTTGTAAGTAAAAGGAAACAAAGTAAAAATAATAGAACACAATGTACATTATTTTAATAACCATATACAACCAATGAAATACTATCCTTACCTTCTTTAAAAAATTTTCTTACATAGTTATGGTTAGAGAGTTTTTGTGCAGTAAGTTTGGAAGGACTATTCTAGCCAGAAAATCTATTTTCACTCACTAGTCCATCTACATTACTTGAAATTAAAAACTTCAATTCCAACAATTCCACATGTTTTTTATTTCTAAAATACTTTCCTTGTTTGTAGGTAATGTCTTTGCCAATTTTGTTAATATCTTTCTGAGCTTAGGAATTTTAGTTTTCTACTATGCCTCTCTATTATCTTTTTCCAACTCAATTTGTTGATTTTTATTACCCATCATGTCCACCTCATTAGTTACATACCTCTACTTAGTTGATCCCAATGTCTCTAGTTCCATTCTAAGTTCTAAAGCATCTTCTTGGCTAGGGAACTAATGTGGTTCGAATGAATTTAGTTCCATAGGCACACATGAATCGTAAAACTTATCTTGGAAGAAGAACTTGAATGAATTAGTAAGAACCTTTACCTTAATAAGAACTTTCATTAAGTACTTGCAAAAATTGCCAAGGCAAGACCATTTATACCCACAATATATACTAAAATAAAACACCTTTGAAACCATGTACTAAGTATTTGGCCTCAAACTATTTTGACTTCACATAGCATATTCATCTTCCTTTTCCATGACTTAGAAATAGTCAACATCAAATATTTGTAAAGTATTTTCCCATGACTTCTTATTGAAATCTCTATCTTTCTTATTTACAAAATATCCTATAGCTTTAATTTTTGAATTGTTCCAATAATATAGTTATACTTTTGCCAAGCTTTATATAAGCCAATCAATTCATCGGTATTTTCTATTTCTTATATCTCTTACAAATTTCCCTCTCAAAAATCCATGGTATGACTCAACAACATTATTTGTGTGTTTTTGTGCATGGGGAACATCATGAAATGCTTTAGCCCACATTCTTATAAACATATTATTAAAGAAAAAAATTAGTAATAAACAAATAGGCAACAAGTTCATGACTATGAATATGAACTTCTATGTAATGATAATAAGGAATAGAAGCTTACTAAATTTGTCTGCATTTAACCACTACTATTTTAAGTATTTAAAGAAATTTAAGTTCTCCTAAAACCTATCAACAAATTTTCTTATTTCCACAACAACATCTACAAAATTTTTGCATTCATTCATAATATGATTAAGATGATCATTCATTGCTTTTCTCTAATTGGAATCTCTAACTTTGGTTACCAAGTTCTTCCTCCATGCCCTTCAACCATGCCAAATGCATAGAAAAATCTTTCTGCCAAAAATAGAACTAATAAATTATTAAATTTTAGCACATGTTAAGATATCTCAAACTAAGGTAGCATGATTTCAAATAGGTTTTTGAATGCCTTTAAAGTTACCTCACTACATTCATTTTTATCTTTGAGTCATCTAGAATGAAAGCATTCACTATCTAATCAGGATCCTTAGAATTGCCTCTTCGAAGCAACTCCAAAATCCAACCTTTGATATCAATTTTAGTGCACCATGAGGATATCATCCATGCAACAACTAGAAGTCCATTATAGTATGAATCAAAAGGCATCATCATATGAAGATGGAACTACAAATATAACCACACATTTTTAATAAGATAATGTCTTATTTTATTATAATACCAATAACTTTTAAAATGGAATAATATATTACATTATTTAAATTACACCATATTTTTTAGTTTTGAAAGTGAAATCCAGTACAAGGATACTACATTGAGATACAGCTATCATCTTTTTGAGCATCTAATGTGATTGCAACCCAATGATCAATGAGATACCTTGTTCTTAGTTCTCTTTCTGGTAGTAAAAGTAAAAATCACTTGTTGTTTGGTACCATAGTGAGGTACTGATTTTATCATTCTCACTTTTCTTATAATTAGGAATAACATTTTTGCAAATGTTGTAAATGTCATAAGAAAAACATTTCTCTTTCTTGATAGCCCAAACTCATCTCCTCCCTTTAAAAGATCTTTGATTGACCTCTCATGGATGAGATCTATTGGTAATCCTTCCTTTCATAAACACAATATCTTCTGATAGGCCTCACTAGAAATATGTATGAATTGTGAGTTTCTTTTATCTATCATGGGACCTAGTAAGCCATCATAGTAAGCTCCTAATGTCTCAACATGATTCATTTCTTTATATATAGTACATGCAACATGATCTTCTCCTTGCATATAGCAAACTATGAAATGACATTGAAAACTAGTCTTTCTTCCTTTCTTATTTCTTTTTCTACCTTTCCTAGGTGCTATCCATATAGTAACATTTGATCCATGCTTGCAATGATAACTAATACAAAAAACATATTCAAACAAGGGTCGTAGTATTCTAGATTGTAAATCTTTCTATTATAAAAAATTAATAGATAAATACAAAATAGTTTTGAATAACTTATAATATCTGGCATGTGTAATGGTTTTCTCATGAGCAACTCTTCTTTCTTCATATTTGTTGGTTTTTAGTTTTATAGAAAAATTAACAAGGAAAGATCTCATTCTTTTGTTCCCCTCAATAAAATCTTCCACTATTTATTTATATATCTAAGTAAATTCATCATCATAGAAATAAAACCATTGAATATTATCTTTTGAAAAATGCCCTTTTGGTAGATTTTTTATTTCTTGTTACCACACTATTTCCTAGAAACCTGCATGCTCTCGTCTTCCTTGCATTCTTCAAAGATTTTACACACTACATATCCAACATATTTATATTTGAGATAGCATATTCAACACTTACGCAATATAATATGCCTATAATGAGAGCAAGTAGTGTACCTTATTAGTAAATGCTATTCTAAAAGTCTTACACACCCTACAATCCATTTTGTAGAGGTGCATCTTCAAGGCCTTTACATTCTTAATGAAATCTCTTCACCAAGATTAGCCTTGAATGACAATGTGATTTCTCAAGAAATTCTCTTCACTTCCTTTTCATGCTCTATGTCCTATTGGCTACTAAAGAAATGCTAAAATTGAGGTAGTAAAGTTTTTGCAGTGGTTTTATTTTTTACCTCATACCATGCGATGCATCCTTATGAGTGTAGCACATATTAGCACTTACTATGAGCCGAACATATTAATGTGAATTGTAGTTTATCAAAAGTTGTGAGGGACTACAAGTAGCACTATCACATAATCTAGAGAGTGTGAGCCAATGCGAATAGCAGTCACATGTAATTCCAACTAAACGATAGTCAAACCTTCTAGAAGGCTAAAAACAGTTGAAATTTTTTCCCACCAGAAGACACGATACCTTTCAAAAGTCTTCAACATGTGGACTACAACATGTTGTGAGTGACACTATCTCACAATCCTTAAGGCAATGATTGATATGAAAAAAAAACCTCCTAAGGTATAATAGCCAAGACTAAAAATTAACACCCAAGGCATAATAATCTCTTGGGATACCACCACCTCTAGTGTAAACTTAGTATTTAATTGGAAAACTTATGAATGATCATTAGATGATAGTTAAGTATGATAACTTGGAAACCTAACTATGACATTAGGAATCATAAAATTTTTCATGTTTAATGTTTGATAGAATATGTGGTTTTCTTTTATGATTTAATGTTAGATCTTCATTTAAACATTATGTTATGTTGGATTTGAACACTTATCTTACTTTAACTCAAACCATAATGTTATGTATTATGAAACTTGATTATCAAGTTTGTGAATAATGTATGTTTAATCCTTTAAGTTTTAGAATAAGGCTATGTTTTCTCATACTCTATTATATTCCTTGGGAAAAAATTAAGTTATTTTACTAAGGTATAATATAAAGGTTAAAATTTTGGTCTACTAGAAGGCACAAAACCTTCTAAAAGCTCGATTCAAGTGGAGTACAATAGGTTGCAAGTAGCACTATCTCATAGTTTCATCTAGAAATCATAATGATCATCAAGTATATGAAAAAGTTTTGTAATTTTGGCCTACATGAAGGCACAAAACCTTATGGAAGCACAATTGATAAAGAGTGCCATTGATTACAAGTAGCATTGTTTCATAGCTTCACTAAAACTCACAATAATAATCTGGTTGATTAAAAATGGTTGAAATTTTAGGCTACCGAAAGGCACAAAACCTTCTAAAAGTTCAATTCAAGTGTAGTGTGAGTGATTGCAAGTAGCACTATCTCATAGTGTCATCCAAAAGTCATAATAACTAATAGGTAGATGAAAATTGGTTGTAATTTTGGACTACTGGAAGGCATATAACCTACTGGAATTCTGGTTTAGTTGGAGTGTAAAAGGCTACAAGTAGCATGGCCTTGTATTATAACCATCTAATAGATCAAAAATAGTTTTAATTTTGGCCTATCAGAAGGCACAAAACCTATTGAAAGCCTAGTTCAGGTGAAGTGCGAGGGGCTATGAATAGCACAACCTCATAGTTTAAACCAAAATACATAATGACCAACTAGAAGATAAAAATTTGTTGTAATTTTAGGCTACTAAAAGGTGCAAAATCTTCTAGTAGCATATTTCAGGTGGAGTGTAAGCAATATTACCTCACAATTTTAACCAAAAGTCATAATGACCATCTAGTAGATGAAAAATGGTTGAAATTTTGACCTATTGGAAGGCACAAGACATTCCAAAAGCTTAGTTCAAGTGGAGTGCAAGTGGCTGCATGTAGCATTGTCTTGTAGACTATTACATCCCATCCAAATACATTAGGTATGATCATTCACTTCCAATTTATACATTACATGTGGAGTCCTAGTGGGTTATCAAGGATGAGTTAATTTAATATAAATGTATTTTCTATTTTATAAGGCTTTGTATTTATGTTCCAATTATGATGTCTTTGCATGCTTGACTAACGTGATTACATACACTAGCCTTGTGTGATGTGTTAGATAGGTGAGGTTTTTGGTAGGGGTGTTGGATTGGGGTTCAAGAGCACCTATTTGGTATTCCTTTATGCTTTATGTGTGATTTCAATATTTATGCATTTAAACTATAGCACTATGTTGCATGATGTTCATGTGTGATTTTGGCATATGAATGTGTAGAGCATTTGATAAGGATTTCATAGGTTCAAATGGATTTTAATTTGGAGTCCCAGTGTGATTGTTATGCACATTGGAAATGTAGGATATTAGTTGGGAAAGAAATAAAAGAAATAAACTTATGAAAAAAAAGTAGAAGTAAAAAGTAAAATTAAAAATCAGATGTTGCATGTTATGTGCAAAAAGGAAGCCACTTATGTATGTGTTTTTTAACAAAATGCATATGCTAAGAGCATACGATGAAAAAACATAGTTTATAATGTTTTTTTTTTTACCACTGCTCTTTTTCTACTACCACCCATAAAAATTGGGTTTTGTTCATTTCTTTCTATCTCTCAAAATAGAAACTGATATCACATTTATTCTCTTTTAGTTTTCTTATGTTTCATTCTTTTTTTCAAGAATTTTAAGCTTTGTAAATAATTTTTAATTACTCTAAACCTTGATTTTGGATTGCTATAGTCACATATATGTGGGTGCAAAACTTATTTGGAGTGAAATGGAGTCCTACCAGATTTTTGAGGATTTTCTCCTCACTTCGGCCTTTCTACCCTAACAATTTTAATTGGTGGGCTATCTTTATCTTTTTCTTATATTTTTTTGCTAGATTAGTATATATGATCATGTGATGTGGGCATGTGGGGTGGATAGCTTAAAGATTGAGCTTAGGCATGTTATTTTGCATATTTCCTGAAATTGTATAGTTTCGGTTACAAGTTGTTATTGATATATATCCGATGTTTGGAATGATGTGGACTTGTGGAATATGATATGTGGTGTTGATGAGATTGTTATGATGGGAATATTGTATTTTTGGGCCTATTGTGACATGAGAATTTTTGGGAGTTTCAATCCTTCCTAGCAGTAATTAAATATTATTAATTATTATTTTATTAATTAAACTTTGAACCCACATAACTTTGCTTCTAGGAGTCTGATTTAGGTAACATTAGTATCATTGGGATTGTTTTGGGAAGTACTTTCTAATCATGGGATTGGTTTTTTCTTTGGGTATATATCATTTTGAAGGTTAGTATAGTGATCATTTGCTTGGAATTACATGCAGTTCAAGAAATATGGTATTGTTTTATCATATCATGATATTAATTTTTTTTGTCGAATTATGGTATTATTTTCATGGAATGAATATGATTGTTAGGTGTGAATATATGTGGTTATGTTATGTTTTTTTAGATGTGTTGTGCTTGTGACATGCATTGGCTTAAGCTAGCTGGAATGTGTACATGTCTTCACAACAACGCTTGTGACAGTCGTTAGTGGGTGGTGCTAGCATGAGGATGCAAACCAGTTGGTAATGAGGCACCCTAGAGGTAGTATGGATTGACCCACACTATGATGCATTAGTGAGGTTCCTATCTCAAGCCTCATCCTAAGAGTGGGAGAGTATAGGTGTGTTCATCCCTACGGCTAGTATGTGGCATAGGTATGTTCATCCCTATCGCCAGTCCTCTAGAAGGCTAGTGGTTGTAGGTCACAGGTTGTTAGACCCTAGCATCGATTGGATAAATAAAAGACTAAGAAAAGGCCTACAAGAAATGGCTATTATTAGTGCTCATGGAAACATTTCACATGCTACATTGGATGTGGATATGCTAGCAACCACATGGGCTATGTATATGATAGTATTGATTTGTGAGTCATATCGTGGATAATATGTATAATGATTGGATTATGATTGTGTGGATCATTGACTGTTTAACGGTATATCGTGGGTATGATGCCATGGGCATGATAGTGGAAATGCATGTGTTGTGGTGTAATGAATATATGATAGATGATGTCAAATCGTGGATTTATTTGTGATTGTATGATAGTCATCTATCATCTTTAATAATGATTATGTTAGCATTATGGGTGATATGGTGTGTGTGTGTTTTTTAGCATGCGTAAGACTAATAGTTATTGTAGGTTGTATTGTACCCCACTCCTCTCCTCTAATGCAGCACTTGTCAACCATCTAGCAAGGGAAGTGTAAAATCTTTTCACTTAATTTTGTACTAACTTTATTTAATAATAGGTGAAAGGCACAAAAGCCTAGATGAGCATGGAGAGGAAGAGTAGAGGAGGGGAAAATCTTCAATGCTTGGTTAATGTATATTTTCATGTATAATAGTATGGACTATGTATATTTGTATGAAACTCTCTGTACTCTTATATATATGATGATGATGTTTATGTATTTTTGTATTTTAGCATAGTAAAGCATATTTTCATTTATGTAGAGACATGAAGTTATATAAATTGAAATTTATATTTAATTTTTAATTTGGTATGAAATTTGTGTGTAGTTTGAGCTTCCTTAATATCATGTATTCTACACATCATTGATTTTTAGTTATCATGCTTCTATTGTAGATTACTAGTGATCCTAGGCATCACCCTACCCTAGATAGGGCAGGGTGTTACATTGTGGTATCGAAGCTAGTTTACGCCAATGTGGTATGAAGGTTGGAGTACTCATCCATTTGTGATTTCAAGTTACAAATATGTATAGTAGACATGGTCATGATGCTAGTGGGACTGATAGACCAAAACAGCCTAATGATAGACAAGAGCAAACTCCTCAAACATCTAGTAGTAGTCCTAAAAATGGGTAACCAAATCCTATAAAATAGTTACAAATCCAATAGTAGTATGTTGTAGCTAGTAATGCTCTCATTTCCATGGTTAAGGACGTGGGAAGTGGTAGTGGTAGTAGAGGCTCAGAAGAATCAAATAAGCAGCCTATCAATACGGAATTGGTAGAGTAGTTTTGGAAGTTGGGACCTCCTAAATTTGGTGTCATTGAGGATCTCACTATAGCTATAGAATGGTTGGAGGAATTAAAAAATAATTTTGATTTGATGTGTTGTTCATCAATTCAGCAGACTCACTTGGTAGTCTATCAGTTGGTTGGTACTGCCCAATGTTGGTGGATGACTAAAGAGCAAGCCAAGGGATGAACTAGCCAAGAGGTAACTTGGGATGATTTTTTGATCTCTTTATTAGCCCATCACATGTCTACCCAATATGCATAGGCCATGGAGGACGAGTTCTACCATTTGTATCAGGGTAGTTGATCTATGACAAACTATGATGCTCATTTCTCTAAGTTGAGTAGTTATGTACCATAGATGCAAATAGATGCTCAGGCACAAGTGAATAGATTCATTTGAGATTTGAGGTAATCTTTGAACAATCACCTATTACCCCTCAAATTGACATCCTATGATGCAGCTAGAGCAGTAGCCATGGATTTAGAGAGGAGTCAGCAGAAAGATACAGCACATGGAGAGAGGTGGTAGGGGCATAAGAGAGGATCAACATCTAGAGAGAGGCTTGGCCCCTCTAAGCAAGCTCACAAGCATGGGGGAGAGTGTCCAACACCCACTCGTGGTCCTACTGTTGGAGCTGGTCATGGAGCTATTATTTGTTATAGATGTGAATAGCCTAGTCATATGCAAAGGGATTGCTAGAATTATTTTGCATGTGGGTAGCTAGGGCATCAGGCTTAGAAGTGCCCAAAGTAAGTAGGTAGCAGTGGAGAAGGCAAAGATTGAGCATAATGACCTTCAATTTAGGGTGGAATGGAGTACTGGTCACTCAACCCAAAGGAAGGGATCATAGGACTTAAGGACAAGTGTATGCCTTAATAGACTAGCCATTGAATGTGCATCCAGACATAGTGATGCAATGAGAGGTATGAATTTGGGCTTTGATGTGTTGATTTTATTTAATCCAAGTATTAGTCATTCTTTCATAGATCCTATGATTGCACATCATGTAGGTCTTATATGTCATTCTCTTTCTCCTAGGTTAATAGTATCTTCTGCTGGGGATCATGAAACTCAAGTTAATCATGTGTGTATAGGTGTGCCAAAAGAATTGGAAGGTGTGTAGTGGGCTAGTGATTTACATGTCATGGATCCTAGGGTATATGATATAATTTTGGAGATGGATTGGTTTTCATATTTTAATACTAGTTTTAACTATTGACAAAAGCTCCTATGACTACAATTAGTTAATGGTGCTCCAATTGAGGTACAAACTCATCCAAGGACTATGCATCTAGATTTAGTCTCCTCTTAGATGTACTATGGGATGCTTCAAAAAGGGCATGAATGCTTTGTGGATATAATATATAAAATAGATATGGTGGAGATATATCAAATTCCTATGGTAGAGAATTCTCTAATGTGTTCCAGTCAAAATTACTAGGTTTGCAACTAAGGAAAGAGATTAAGTTTGAAATCAAACTTAAACCTGGTATAGAACCTATTTCAAAGGCTCCAAATAGGATGTCTCCTGTAAAGCTAGCAAAGCTAAAGATTTAGCTACAAGAATTGCTAGACAAAGGCCTTATTCAACCCAATGTATCCTTGTGGGGTGCACCAATTCTTTTTGTTAAAAAGAAGGATGGGGGTTTGTAGCTATGCATAGATTACAAGTAGCTAAACCAAGTGACTATGAAGAATAAATATCCTCTACCATGCATTGATGACTCATTTGATCAACTTTGAGAAACTCATTTATTCTCAAAGATTGATCTCAAGTCTAGGTATCATCAAGTGTGGGTTTGTGAATAGGATGGGTCAAAGACAACATTTAGAATACAATATGGACATTATGAGTTTTTAGTGCTTCCATTTGGGTTGACAAATGCATCAACATTTTTCATGCATCTCATGAATAGTGTGATGTGGCCATTCCTCAATTAGTTTTTGATCGTGTTCATAGATGATATCTTAGTATATTATCTTGATGAGCAATTGCATGCAAAGCACTTGTAGATGGTCTTACAAACTTTAAGAAAGTACTAACTGTATGCTCATTCATCCAAGTGTTCATTTTGGTAGTCAGAGATTCAGTTCTTGGGACATGTGGTGTCAGGAGCTAGTATCTCTATGGATCTTGCAAAGATTGCAATTGCTCATGATTGGCCTATGCAACAATCAGTAGTCGAGGTGCAAAGATTCTTGGGATTGGTAGGATATTACCGTAGGTTTGTGAAACATATTTCTCGCATAGGATCTCCTTTGACTAGATTGTTGAGGAAGGAGACTACCTTTACATAAAGCCCAGCTTGTCAGGTTGCATTTGAAGAGTTGAAGCATAGATTGTTGATTGTTCTAGTGCTAATATCTCCTACACTAGGACATCCATATGATGTTAGTGCTAATTCTTTAGGGGATGTCTTTGGTTGTGTGTTAATGAAGGATGGGTTGGTTGTGGCTTATGCATCCCATCAATTAAGGCCACATGAAATTAGATATCTTGTGCATGATCTAGAGCTAGGTGTTGTGATCTTTGCATTAAAGATTTGGTGAAATTATCTATATGGGAAGAAGGGTACTATTTGGACTAACCATAAGAGCCTCCAATATTTAATTTCACTATTAAATACAGACTTGGAAAGATTAATAAAGTAGTAGATGCATTGAGTAGGGTGGCGAGTAAATTTAATAGCTTGATAATCCAATTAGATTTGTAGGAGCAAATACGAGAGCAACAATGACATGATCCATGGTATCAAGAATTACAACAATAAATCACCTCTGATGGACCACTCTCTATGGATAGTCATGGAGTGTTACAAAGGGATGATCGAGTATGTGTTCTAGAAGCTCTACGAACTCAGTTGATGGATGAGGCCCATATGAGCAAATACCAAATGCATCCAAGTAGTCAGAAAATGTACTAGAGTTTACAATGGATGTATTGATGGCTTGGTATGAAGAGGAATGTAGGAGAGTATGTATCTTGATATTTAATTTACTAGCAAGTGAAGATAGAGCATCAAAGGCCTAGGGGATATTTGCATTTCCAAAATATTCCTCAATGGAAAAGGAATGCCATTGATATGGATTTCATTGTTGGTCTTCCAAGAGCTTGTAGTGGCCATGATGCTATATTAGTAGTTATTGATTTGTTAACAAAGTCTACCCATTTCCTTACCACATGAGCATTGACGAGTGCAATAGAAACTACACATCTCTTTCTTGTAGAGATAGTGTGATTGCATTGTGTGTCATGACAAACTATTAGTGATAGAGATGCTTGATTCATGTCACATTTTTGGTAGGCATTTCAGAAGGATATGGGTACAAAGCTAAATATGAGTTAAGCATATCATCCACAAATTGATGGTCAGAGTAAGCGGGTGAAGTAGATTTTAGAAGACATGTTGAGAGCCTATGCTTTGCAGTATAGAGAAGGTTGGGATTGGATGCTACCATTAGCTAAATTTACATATAATAATAGTTATTAGGAGAGCTTGTGGGTAGCACCATATGATAGTTTATATGGTAGGACATGTAGAACACCTTTATGTTAGGAGAAGATCATCAGCAAGTGAGCACAGATTTGGTGAGGCAAACTATAGGGCAGATTCAAGAGATTTGAGATAGATTGAGAGCTACACAAGATAGGTAGGTGGTATATGACGATTGACATCAAAGGCCACTAGATTTTATAGTCAAAGATAATGTCTTTTTGCATGTTTCTTCCTTGAAAGACATTATTTGATTTAGCTGAAAAGGGAAATTAGCTCCTAGATACATTGGTCCTTTTCAGGTGTTACAGTGGATTGGGAGAATGGCTTATCGAATAGCATTACCTCCTCATTTAGCACATGTACATGATGTATTTCATGTATCTATGTTACAAAGTTATGTGTATGATGAACATCATGTGATTAACCATTTAGGGATATAACTATAGTTTGATGTTAGTTATGTTGAGTAGCTAGTAGAGATTGTTGATTGTATGTTGCAATAGCTACACAGTAAAGTTGTACCTATGGTTAATATTTTATGGAGTAGAGATGGAGCTTTAGAGGCTACCTAGGAGGTGGAGATTGAGATGCATGTAGCTCATCCTAAGATCTTCTAGGAGAAAGATTCTCAAGGATGGGAAAGTATTACATCCCATCCAAATACATTAGGTACATTCATATGCTTACGATTTATACATTACACGTGGAGTCCCGATGGGTTGTTGTGGACAAGTTAATTTAATACAAATGTATTTTCTATGTTATGAAGCTTCATCTTTATGTTCCAATTATGATGTCTTAACATGCTTAACTAACTTGATTATGTACACTAGCCCTATGTGATATGTTAGACAAGTGAGGTTGTTGGCAAGAGTGTTGGATTAAGGTACAAGAGAACCTATCTAGTATTTATTTATGTTGTATGTGTGGTTTTTATATTTATGCATTTTCACTATAGCGCTATGTTGCGTGATGTTCGTGTGTGATTTTGAAATGTAAATGTGTAGAGCATTTGATAAGGAATCCATAGGTTCAAACAATTTTAATTTGGAGTCTAAGTGTGATTGTTATGCACTTTTGAAATGTAGGCTATTAGTTGGGAAGGGAATAAAAGAAATAAACATATGAAAATTAAAAGTAAAAAGTAAAATTAAAAATTGGATGTTGTACGTGACGTGCAAAAAGAAAGCAACTTGTGTATATTTCTTTTTAACAAAAAGCATATGCTAAGAGCATATGATGAAAAAAAACCATAGTTTATAATGTTGTTATTTTTAGCACTGTCCTTTTTCTACCACAACCCATAAAAATTGAGCTTTATTCATTTCTTTCTATCTCTCGAAATAGAAACTAATATTTTGTTTACTCTCTTTCAGTTTTGTTCTATTTCATCCTTTTTTTCTAGAAGTTTAAGCTTTGTGGACGATTTTTGATTCCTCTGAACTTAGATTTGGGATTGCTATGGTTACATCTACGTGGGTGTAGAACTTGTTTGGAGCAAAATGAGGCCAAAATTTTTAGGGTTTTTTGCTTATTTCAGCCTTTTTGCCCCAACAATTTTAATTGGTAGGTTGTCTTTACCTTTTCCTTGTATTTTTGTGCTAGATTAATGTATATGATAATGCAATGTGTGCATGTGGGGCAAATAGCTTGAAGATTAAGCTTAGGCATATTATTTTTTGTATTTCCTAAAATTGTATAATTTTGGTTATGAATTTTTTATTAATATATATGCGATGTATGGTATGATGTGGACTTGTGGAATATGATATGTTATGTTGATGAGACTGGTATGATAAGAATATTATATTTTTGGGATCTATTGTCACACAAGCATTTTTTGGAGTTTCAATCCTTCCTGGCAATAATTAAATATTATTTTATTAATCAAACTTTGAACATGCGTAACTTGGCTTCTAGGAGTTTGATTTAGGTAAAATTAATGTTGTTGGAATAATTTTGGGAAGTACTTTCAAATTTTGGGATTAGTTTTCTCTTTGGGCATATATCATTTTGAAGGTTAGTATAGCAGTCATTTGTTTGGAATTACATATAGTTAGAAAAATATGGTATTGTTTTGACAGATTGTGGTATTAATGTTGTCTTACCAAATCATGGTATTGTTTTCATGGAATGACTGTGACTATCAAGTGTGGACGTATCTTGTTATGTTATGTTTGTTTGGATGTGTTGTGCTTATGACATGCATTGGCTTAAGCTAGCTGGAATGTGTACATGTCTTTGTGACAACACTTGTGATGATCATTGGTGAGTGGTGCTAGCATGAGGGTGTGGACTAATTGGTGATGAGACACCTTAGAGGTAGTATGGATTGACCCCCACTGTGATGCATCAGTGAGGCTCCTGTCTCAAGCCTCATCTTGAGAGTGGAAGAGCATACATGTGTTTGTCCCTACCGATGGTATGTGGCATAGGTGTGTCCATCTCTATCACCAATCCTTGAGAAGGCTAGTGGTTGCAGGTCACAAGTTGACAAACCCTAGCACTAGTTGGATAAATATAAGACTAAGAAAAGACCTATAGGCAATCACTGTTATGAGTGCTCATGGCAACGTTTCACATGCTACGCTGAGTGTGGATATGCTAGCAACCACATGGGCTATGTATATGATAGTATTAATTTGTGAGTCATATTGTGGATAATATGTATTATGATTGGATTATGATTATGTGGATCATTGACTATTTAATGGTATATCATAGGTATGATGACATGTGCATGATAGTGAAAATGCATGTGATGTGGTGTAACGAATATATGATAAATGATGTTGGACTGTGGCTTTATCTATGATTGTATGATAGCCATCTATCCTCTTTGATAATGATTATGTTAACATTGTGGGTGATATGGTGTGTGTGTGTTGTTTTATGCATACGTAAGCCTAATAGTTGTTGTAGGTTGTCTTGTACCCCACTCCTCTCCTCTAATGCAGCACTTGTCAACCATCTAGCAAGGGAAGTGTAAAAGCTTTTCACTCAATTTTGTACTAACTTTATTTAATTACAGGTGAAAGGCACAGAAGCCTAGATGAGCATGGAGAGGAAGAGTAGAGGAGGGGAAAATCTTCAATGCTTGGTTAATGTATATTTTCATGTACAGTAGTATGGACTATGTATAGCTATATAAAGCTCTCTATACTCTTATATTTACGATGATGATGTTTATGTATTTTTGTATTGTAGCATAACAATGCATATTTTGATTTATGTAGAGATATGAAGTTCTATAAATTGAAATGTATATTTAGTTTTCAGTTTGGTATGAAATTTCTATGCAATCTAACCTTCCTTAATATAATGTATTCTACACATCATTGGTTTTTAGTTATCATGCTTCTATTGTAAGATTACTAGTGATCCTAGGCATCACCCTGCCCTAGCTAGGGTAGATTGTTACACAGTGTCATCCAAAAGTCATAATATCTATTGACAAATGAAAAATGGTTGCAATTTTGGCCTACTAGAAGGCACGAAACCTACCAAAAGCCTAGTTTATGTGGAGTGCTAGAGGTTGCAAGTAGCACAACCTCACAAGTTCACCTAGAAGTCAAACTAACCATCAAGAAGATGAAAATGGTTGTAATTTTGGCCTATTGGAAGGAATGAAACCTACCAGAAGTCATAATGAATAACTGGAAGTTGAAATTTTGTATTAATTTTGGCCTACCAAAATGCAAAAAAACCTTCTAGTAGCATGGTTCAAGTGGAGTGCAAGTAGCACTGCCTTGCAGTTTCAACTAGAAATCACAATGACCATCCATTATATGAAAACTAGTTGAAAATTTAGCTTACTAGAAGGCATGAAACCTTTCAGTAGCATGTTTCAAGTGGAGTGCAAGTAGCATTGCCTTGCAGTTTCAACCGGAAGTCATAGTGATCATCCAGCAGATTAAAAAAGATTGAAATTTTGGCCTACCAGAAGGTATGAAACCTTTGGAAGCTTAGTTTAGGTGGAGTGCAAGTGGCTGCAAGTAGCACTATCTCATAGTGTCATTTAAAAGTCATAATAAATATCTGGCAAATGAAAAATGGTTGTCATTTTGGCCTACCAAAAGGCACAAAACCTATCAAAAGCCTGGTTTAGGTCCAATGCGAGAGGGTGCAAGTAACGCGACCTCATAGTATCTCGCATTTAAATTCTAAAAATTAATAAATTATTTCAGGTGTGATCATATGGGAGTTGTAATCATTGGTTGACAACACGAATATGCATGCATATCAACATGTTAAATTCTTAAAATTAATAAATTATTTTAGGTGTGAGTATATGCAAGTCACAATCATTGGTCGACAACATGAATATGCATGCATATCAACATGTTAAATTCTCAAAATAAGGCACAAGCATATGCGAGTCATAATCATTGGTTGACAACATGAATATGCATGCATGTCAACATGAAATACATTTGTGCACATTATGACACATTATCCATTAGCATCAATATGAAATTCATAACATACATACCCATGGCCACACCAACCACATCATAGGCTTGGTAACTCCCTAAAGAGACCAACTATAAGCTTTCCCCCTACTACATGTGACTTAGCCTTGATACTCTAGATCATATCAATCGTATTTTATTGATATTTATCTTGCGTACGATTTGGTTCCATATTTTATTGATATTTATCTTGACATGCAATTTGGTTTTTGTTAAATAAGATCATCCATGTTTTGGTAGCTATTTTAAATAATACCACCAAACCACCAACAACCATGTACCATGAAAAAAATGTATTTTTTTATGTTGTCATTGCATATCATGGCATGTATGTTTTTTTTTTGTTACGGATCATTGGATGATTGCATATGATGATGTGGGAGATTATGCAGGAGCAAATGGGAAATGTTGTAGATTAGGTTGAAGCCTTGGAGGAAATGTCATGCCATAACATGATGCAATGTATAGCCATGATGTCTCCACACATACAGGAGTGTAAGCCCATTAGCCACATGAGCAAATTCAACCCATTCAATTTTTTCCCCTTTAATCTTTTCTATAAAAATGCAGTGTTGTTGCAGGTTTGAAAACGATAGAACAGTTTTAATAAATATAGGTAAAGAGGGGGACATCTGATGCTGCTTATTGTTACTGAGTGTACAAAGGGTACCAGTTAGCAGTTGTGGCTTACGCGTTCGCTCTGTTTGTAAATGAGATCGTTGGTATTTTATGGATCGTTCGAGTTTTACCTATATTTATTTTGAGGTAAGTTAGATATTTATTTGAGGTAAATACCGTGATTTTAATGGGTCGAACTTTATGCTTCCGAATCACTTTTAAATAATACCAACCAACCAACAACCATTAAGTAACCATGGATAAACGACAAAAATATTATTAAGCCAACAACCATCAAGTAACCATGGATAAACGACAAAAATATTATTAAGGTTGCGGAACATTGCAGATTTCTCAAACTATGGTGGGGCCCATCTTTAACGTACAGTTTGGTTTGATTTAAATGAGGGGTGTTCGACCCCAAAAGAGAATTTTATTATTAATTAAATGAGATTAAGTACATGATCAACATCGTTAAATAGGGAGAAGAACAATGGGTTTGGTTTAAATGAGAATAATGAGAATATGGGATTACTGATATTTTCCTTCACGTAGGCTGCTATAGTTTTAATGTGTCCAGGTTAATGCTCGGCTGTACTTTTTAAATAACTACTCAACAACAGCAAGATACATCAACCGTTTCATCATAGGTAGCAAGATGAGGCGATGTCCATGTTGTCCACCTGGCAAGACTAAATCGAACCGTTAACCCGCAGAGTAATGCGTACAAGTTGATGCTGGTATCGTTTTTAAATAATACCAACCGACCAGCAGTCGTTCATGGTATCGTTTTCAAATAATACCAACATGCTACGTTATCTCTCTTTGGAATAAACAAGAATCAGAGGATTTTTGGAATCAAGAATTAGAGGATTTTTGGAATAAACAAGAATCAGAGGATTTTTGGATCTCTCTTTTCAACTAAATTTGGCATCTCTAGACTCTTCCCAAAATTCAACAATTCCTTTGGTGTTTTCTTCATCAAGGTCTCCCTATCGGGAAACGTTTAGTATACCTTGGGATTCACTCCCCTAAGTGCCCTTTATGTAATGACCCTGAAACCTTTGTCCATGTTTTCTGGCTTTGCCCATTTGCTCAGCTTGCATAGGAATGGGCTTCTAAGGTGTTTCCCTCATGCACTCTTACACAAGAGGCCGTAATGTTTGGTTTCTTACCTACCAGGTCCACAAACTCTCATTTCCTATGGAAGATCCTTAGGCCCATCATCTTATATACTATTTGGAAATGTAGATGTACCACTCTTTTTCAAAAGAAAATTATTTCAAACTCCTTACAACTAACTACTTCAGAAAAAATGCAAATTCTTCGGCATGTTCACTTCCAAATTATATCTCAAGCCCCAAAATTCAAGATGAATGCTAACCAGTTGTTTTTCTTATTGCAGCCATGGAGTCAAATCGGAGATCCAAATAATCACCATCTTCAAGCCTCGCTTCAGAAGAAAGTCTCCTAATTATGCCATAGTTTTCTACACCATTTGGCCTTTTTCCTCTTTCTCCCACCTTTGTTCTCATTTGACAATCCACACCCTGGAAACGATACACACATTTCAGTGAATGGTTGATCTCTGGAATGCATTTCCACACCCTGTGGAATGCTAAGTTTAACATGTTTCCTCTATAATAGTCTTA
>MNCI01030643.1:74105-248200 GCA_015680685.1 Gnetum montanum | reverse complement strand
TCCTTTCTTTAAACACGGCCGTAGGAAGGGACAACATAAATCTGAGGCCACTGCATCTTCCAACACAGCACAAGTCCAACAATGTGGTGTATCCTTACCTTCGAACCCAATGCCTCATGTGCCTTCATCAGGGCCACCAACTAACACTCCAACAACCATAAGGCCCAATGAACACAACCATGGGAGGCATCAGCCCAATCCTTGCATACCACCTAACGGTCCTGACCATCATAGTGGGTCAACTCGTTATCCGGGAACTACATCGTATGAAGTGCCCCACTGTGCTTATTACAAAGTGTGTAAAATAGAAGGGGATAAGTTTGTACCGGTGTCAATAATTCCAATATGCATGGATCCTCATTCTTCATTTATTAATCCTTGTCATACTCAACCGTTTAGTTATGGGGGATATCCCCCATTTCAGTAACAAGCAGGATTAATAAATGTTTTTAATTTTCTTTAATTTTGCAACTTTTTGTTTTCCAGTTTTTCATCTTTTAACTTTTTGTTTTATCTTTTGGTGTGTTCGTATTTTCATGTTTTTGTAAGTAATCTCATCTATGAATAAAACACTCATGTGGATCGTTGGTTGAGATGTGTTTTATGTTATTAAGTCATGAGTGATCAGTTATTTGAAACAGTGAGCCCACTACATCCACTCATCCACTCTATAAATAAAGAGGTTCTGTTCGAGGGTACAGTGATATTCTTGAAATTTCTAAAACTTAAAATTAATTTTGTGTTCATTGTACCCAGAATGAAGAAGGATGGACCAAGAGGGAATGATTAGGGTGTGACATCAAGGGGACTTGTGGATTCTCTTTGGTGACATCTGTGGGAGTTATCATGCAATATGGTTGTACTAAGATCCTTGTAGATCTAATGAAAAATGGGAGTAAGAGTAATCAAAAGGGCACTCGAAAATCAAAAGCTGTTCTAGGGGGTCCCACTGGAAAGACATGCACCCATGCCTGAAGGTTGGCGGCTTCTCTGGAGTCAGTAAAGTGAAAGAGAAGTGAAAAAGAAAAAAAAAAGAAGTGCCATAAAACAAAAATCACTCCTCCCTTGTACTAAACGCCAAGTGATCGTACGCCTTGTTGTTATGGTACTCTCATAGTTGTTCATCATGGGATGAAACAATGCGATGTCACTGTTTAGAGGAATGGACTTGGTCTTGATCTTGGAATGACGGGTTAATGACACGTTAATCATGCTTTACACGCAGGATTCATTGTGCCCTGCGACAGTTACCTCATGTCCTGATCTCTACGATCCCTTTCTCTACTTCATCTCATCTCACTGTTCGTGTAATTGTAGCTCGTGTCCCGTGTAACATAAAATTTTCATCTCATTCCGGTGATATTTACATGTGTGTGTTTTGTGGAGTTAGTGCAGATTACATTTAACCCTTCTAGTGCCCACGGACACTTTAAGTGTGATTACACAAGGGCATAATAGGTTGAAACCTGCTTTGGGGAGGACCCACTTGTGTAATTTTGTTGTAATCTTCATTAATTCTCTAGCTAGAACACACAATCTCTTACCCTCAGCTTAATTTTTCAATTGATTTTCTTTCCCTTATTACCATCACATAGCCTTTTTCTCTACCATCTGAGGTCCTTATTGATAGATTCCACACCATCATAATTTTCATGCCTTCCTAACTAGTTGAATTACCCTGGAATCCTTTAACAATCGTTCAGATGTCCTTAGTTTACAATGTTTAATTTCAAAAATATATATATATAAAAAAACATTCGGTACATTCTCTAAGTGCCCTCACTTCAATATATACATGACCCCGCGGTGCTAATCAATGCAGGGGAAGTTTTTCAAATTTTTCTCTATGACTTGCGATTGTGTGTCCCTTGCTTTCATATCCACAACTCGCTTGCTGGTACTCCGATTTTCATTCCGTTTGAACCTACTTGAACCTGGAGTGTTCAGCTTATTCGTGGAGGAGGGGGCACATGCCGAATAGCGCATATGCTGAATAGCGCATAATTTTTTTGAAATTCATCATCGCCCAAAGGACATTATTAAGGGTAATTAGTTATAACATATAGAGTGGAATGTGTCAAAAATAATTTCATCCCCTTAGTATACCAGAAAATTAAATTGGGAAGCCACCTAAGTCACAAGATCCATTATTACAATTTTTGGGCACGATCACACGCTAGAACATAAGATCTTTAATTAAGGCAAGCAGTAAGGTATAACTTGATTTCCTAAACAACCTTACTAATGCTTGACCCTTGTGATTGCAGATGGCTCTGAAATGTGCACAGCAGGAGGGTCCTATTCAAGGTGGAATGAAACGATCTCAGAGAGGTGGACGACACGATCCTACGAAACAACATGCAGAATAGGAGGAACAATCATTCAACTTTCATCAAGAAGATCCTCCTACCATACGGTCTAGGCAGGCAGAAGTAAGAGATACCCTCTCTGAAAGCGGTGCTTGGTACTTAGGGGAAATGTATCAATTTTGGCACAACAAAGAAGGAGGCACCATGGTTAACATTTGTGGTGTGACTATTGACTTCTCTATTCAAGCCATTTCAGAAGTATTAAACCTTCCGAACATAGGGCCAAAGGTTGCTCAGCACCAGTTGGACACTTTCAGAACCGAGCAACTTAATAAACTGTTGACAGAGAATAAAAGGATGGTAGAAGAAAAAGAGAAGGCTATTTGGGTTGCCTCTATGGCACAAGTGCAAACTTACATGCATGCTAAGGCACTCAAGGCCTTACAAGAGGAGAAACTCCAGGCTGTACTTCAATGCTATCAAATCCCAGACCTGGAGCACAAGAAAAGGGAAAGACACCTATGGAGGAGTCATCGCCACTAGGAACTACATGAGTTCCAAATTTTTGTAAATATTCTGTGTGTTGTGTCTTTGTTTTGTTTTCTTCCCACACTGCGGCATCATCCCATTTTTTCCATCTAATAATCCCATACCTATCCACTGTGTAATCAATGTAGCTTGTTCTCACTTTAACTCGAGGACAAGTTTTCATTCAGTCGTGGGGGTATGATGAGACCTGAATTGCTCATAGTGCTGGCGGCCGCGTTAAGGCACCCATGATAAGGCACCCACGTTGTATCATGGGTTGCGATGTATCATGGGCCGCGATATCGCGTACGCGATATCGCAGTCAGCTGCAATTTCTATAAATAAGAGGCGGCTCTCCCTCATTTCACATCCCAATTTTAGTGTAGCGAAGCTCTGGCAGTTTGATCCCTCCAGAGTTAGAATTTTTTCCGTGTCTGCCCGCAGTGTGGTGAATGTGATTGTAAGGTGTCTTTATTCGAGTGTGCCATACTTGGACACGCACATGACCGGCAATAAAGATCGAGATTACTTCATCATTGCAGCATTCACTTAGTTTATTTTATTGTTATTTATTTCATGTTATTTATTGCTTTTATAGCGCGGTGTATGTACGACTTGACTACGAGCATCTACGGGTGTGTACGGCTAGTTAAGGAATCGGTTACTTATCGCGATTAGTTTCTCACCCTTTCACTCCTAGAAGAGGAACGAGTTCGACTTGATTACGAGCATTTAAGTGTGACTGCTTGGTAGCCCAGTGGTGTAGCTAGGGGGATCTACGCTTGGTAACCCAGTGGCGTATTTGGGGTCTGCGCTTGGTAATCCCAGTGGCGTACCTAGGCCTATGCTTGGTAGTCCCAGTGGTAGTCGTGCACGAAGTCCAAGATGTGTACGGTTGATCAAGGAATCAGTTGCTCATCGCACTTAGGCTAGATTAGATTTTCTTACCTTTTCCTCTTAGCTTAGAATTAGTTAATATTATTTTCCACTGCCTTCAGGAGTAGCATTAGATTAGAACACATCATACACCTCATCTAGACTAAACCATAGGTGACATATGCAAAACTAGTCTAGATGGGAAGACAACGAACTGCGACCTAAGGCTAACTATCTAGGTGCCACAACTAGTCCATCTGCGGAGTTGGACCGGATCGCGCGTGCGACGCTCGTTTCGTATGGTTGAGTGTAGGGGTACCTTGCCACTCATCAGTTGGTATGGGTATTGGACCTTTAAATTTTATTGATATTTATCAATGTGGTGGTTTCAATTTCATATATATATTCATGTTAATGTAACCTACATTCATGTTAATAAAGATAATCATTATCCAGAGGCAAAATGTTCATATGGTCAAGGCAAGGTCTATTAGGAGCAATAGATGAGTGAAAGCCTAACCTCTTTTGAGACTCCATGTCTAGGCACGAATCCATGTCTTATAATTTAAGAAACAAGTACCTTATCATTACTTCAAGTAGTAGTCCCTTAGTTGCTATCATAAATTATGATGTCCATTCTCCACATAAGGAAATGGTAGAAAAACCCTTCCCAAGTGCAACGAAAGTTCTCTTTCTATGCCATTGGCTTTTCTAATATATATTCATGTTAATATTATTTTAAATTGATTATTGGGATTTGAAAATTGTAACCTATGAAAGAAGCTCAAATAGAGATTGAAAGGGCATAGTAAAATGCCCTTTCTAAAATGAATACTCATAACAATCTTCACGCACCAAGGGGTGTGGGGCAAGTGGTCAGGACAATCATCTCTTAGTGGGTAGATTATGTGTTTGATTTTTTCTTCCCCTTTTGGGTGTAGCAGTAATGGAGTAGGCTTGTGGTGGGACCCTTTTTGTTCGTAGATCACATCTAAATTGTTGTGTGGGTAGTAGGGGTTGTGCTACCAACCTCCAGTTGCCTTGCTATAAAAAAAGAAAAAATAACCCCAAGTTGCCTTGCCTAGAAAATAAAAAAATCTTGATAATTCTGTGGGTAGTAGGGGTTGTGCTACTAACCCCCAATTGCCTTGCTTTAAAAAAAGAAAAAATAACCTTGAGTTGGCTTCCTTAAAAAAAAAAAAATCTTGACAATCCGAAGTCACACTAACCTTGCCTAAAAAGAAAGGTCTAAAAAAAACCAAGTCTTCACAATCCTAAATCACATGTTGTATTCTTGAATTTCAATTTCATCAGTAAATATACAATAAAATTGAAATTTTAATTAAGCTTCTTATTGGTAAGCGAACACCACATCTCATCGTCCAGGTGTGTTAATTCGGAAATTTCATCGGCACCAAAATATTACATCATATTTGTTTAACAATAAATATCACAGCAGTTTAAATACCTAAACAACACAGCACCATCATGTTGGCTATAATCCAATGCCAGCACCCTAACAACAGAACACGAACCCTAACAACAGAACAGTAAATGAAGATCTATCGCGGCGGCGGCGGATACATTCTCATCACCGCTACGCCAGGAGTCGGTGTGAAATTCCTTCCAATATTACAGCAGCATAACACACACTAGACCCTGGGGAGGATCTGGGGCGGTGTTGCAGGATTGTCACCCTTCTCCACGGCTTCCAAATACTTAACAATGGGGTGGCAATAGTCATCCGAAAACCGGTTCCTTGTATCACACGGGTAGCGATCAATAACATCATCCCAAACATTATTATCAGTGTCAGCCTTATCGGGGTGGCGGGATTGCTGGTGCAGCACCTCCCACACAGCCGAATTGCACTTGAACCCGGAACCCAGAGCAATCTGCCACAATCTGTCTCCGGGCCGGAGTCGCCGCTTGGCGTCCAAGTAGGCCAATTCGTACCAGATGCCGGAAACGGAGGCATTCCCAAATCGATGCAGCGCCATGCGCGACGCCTCTGCATCATATTCCGTCAACCCAAGACTCTTGGCCACGCCATTGATCACGGCGCGCCCTCCCGGATGAATGCAGAAGTGCTCAAACGCCGACCGAAAATCCGGAACATACGGCGCCGGCGCGGAGCCGGCCACGGTTTCCCGGCGGAGAGGACGACGGAGACGCGGGAGCAGCACGTTGTAGTAGGCGTAACGGAGCTGCTCGCGGAGCGGCAGAACTTTGGGTCCGAGCTCCGTCAGGTTCCTGCGGACGGCTTCGCCGGCGACGCCGGTGAGGCAGGGCTGGAGAGATATTCCGTAGACGCCGGCGTCGTCCTCCTTCGTAACGACGCAGCCGTGAGCGGCGTCGTCGGCGGCGTAGGTGGTGCGCACGGCGTGCCGCAAGCGGAGCCGCGAGCGCCGGGACTCGTCGGCGCGGTTGGAGAGCATAACGGCGTTTCCGCCGACCCGGAAGATGGCCTGCGTGAGCATCATGCTGTGGTCGCTCCCGGCGTAGTTGGCGTTGACGGAGCAGCTGTCGGTGCCGACGAGGAGGGCGTACGATTCGGGGCTGAGCGATAGGAGGTCGCTGGCCATGGATACGGCGATGACGTTCGCGGCGCAGCCCATGCCGGAGAGATTGAAGGCCTTCACGTCGTCGCGGAACCCGTAGCGGCTTACGAGCCACGCCGTCCACGACGGCGTCGGGCTGAAAGTGCTGACGGTGACGATGAGGACGTCGATTTGCGCCGGTTCGACGCCGGTCTTGGCGAACAGATCGCCCAGGACGGCCTGGAAGGCTTCCTCGGCTTCTTCGCGGCATTCTTCCATGGTGGCGTGGCGGTGCTCGCCCGAGAAAACGGATCTGGAGACGTAGGTTTCGTCGCCCAGGCCGGAACGCAGGAAAATGCGCCACTGCAGATTCAGGCGTTGGGCCGTGACGGGTTGCGCGTTGCATGTGAAGTAGAGGTAGGACTCCGAGTTCACTTTGCGATCGTCCGGTGGGCGGTAGCAACTGTAATCTACCAAGTAACAGCACTGGCTCCGGCTCCGGCGCAACAGCGCTTTCAGAGACAAGGCCACCATCACAGCGCAAACCACGGCCACCGGCACGAACACTTTCGCGGACACGTCCATTTTGGGTTTGGAAGGCAGGCACGCATCCACCCTTGGCCGTGGAACTGCGATGGGGTTTGGCATGTTTAAATACTAATGGTGCCGGTACTCCTACTTCATTACGTCTCTCTAGACCTTAAGGACGTCCAACAAAACTGTTTAATAGCAATAAATCCTTGACATTGTTGGGCGGTGCTCGGATACCGTAGCTATCTTACCAACTGTTTCACAATGATTTAGTGTAAGAATTGATTATTACTTTAGAGAGAAATTAATATGTAACTCACCTGTGTAAATGTATGTATGCCATGCATACCCTTGTTTACCATGCATCCACCACATAAGTCAATCTACATGGGTCATTTCATGTAACCAATACATGGGTCATTTCATGTAACCAATCCATGTACATGATTATCTTGACCATGCTTATGTGTGTCCCTCGCAAGGGTGGGACTCAGAAACACATGTTTAAATAATACAAAGAGTATTTTATGTATCAACTAATCTGCATAGGACAATGATATGCAATTATAGTAACAAATGTAAGGTTGAGTGCTGAATTACTTGCTGTTGCAAATTTTGTATATATTGTCACATATAGTAAGAATTTTTTCCACGCATGCACATGCTAAATCACTTCATGTAGACATGTATATATGCCATGCATACCCTTGGATACTATGCATCCACCACATAATAGATGTAAACCAGCTTATGGTTTGCCTGTAATTAATACATGAGTTACGTGAGTTAGAGTCACACAGAGGTGTTATGTGAGTCAGAGTTGCACGGAGGTGTTACGTGAGTCAGAGTCACATGACTCCATGTAATGAATTAGGAGGAGTGCTTTGCTAGTTTGGATGACTGCTTAAGTGACCTGTGATACAATATGATTCCTGCAAGGAGTGTGTTGCCAATTTGAATGACTGAAGTGACTGGGATGTGATTCCTATATGGAATTCTAGGTTGGATGAGTAGGAGCTCTTGCAACATACCAGCTTATTATCTTATTTGTAGTCCGTAAAACTAGGGAGGGTAAACACTGTAAATGCCCTAACCCTACACGTTACACTCATCACCTACAATAGCAAGAACTGGTTCTTTGTGACAGTAAACAAGAATTGTAGCATTCATGGTGTAATACTTAGGATTGAAATTTTAGATTCTGTTAAATCATTCATATATAATGAAATCTATATATATTATTTTTTGAAAGCTCTAAGTCATAAGTTAGATTTTAGTGGATAATGTTAAGTTATAAAGTGCTAGTTGGACTATTTATTTTGGAGCGTACCTTATATTACAATTATTTCAAGGTTTCCACCACCCCTACCAAACTATTCTTTGATATAAAAACCTTTGGCTAGTTTCCGCAATATCATGGTAATGATGTTACACATTAATGCTAAAGAACACCATAACAAATCCTTGTCCCTTTTTTACAACACACTTTACCTTAGAATGCCTTAGCATCTACAAACCCTTCTCCATATCTATCTGATGAGTCACGATATTGGGACCGTGATATCGCATCTATGATATCGAGTCCATGATATCGAAGCTTGACAAGAAATATCAAATACCTGATATCGAAACTTGTCTCATTGCCTATAAATAAGAGATTAGGGCATTTGGTTTTGGGAGTATTTTTTTAGTCCCTTACCTGAACTCTTGCAATTTTCCTTTTCCAGAGTTAGAATTATTTTTGAGTGTCTGTAGTAGGAGTCATAAAGTGAATGGATCCTTATTCGAGCATTGTGTACCTGAGCACACCTTGTGTCTAGAAATAAAGATGAACTTTGTGATAAACCTTGCAACATTCAGAATAGCTTATTTATTGCATTTAATATTATTTATAGTTATTTGATGCTTTCATTAGTTAATTGGTTGTTTTTATTGATTTGTTGATATTCAACAGTAAGCACACTTAGTATGACCACTTCGAGCATATGTGGAACACTTGGTAACCTAGTAACAACTAGCGTTTGGTAATCCTAGTAGTGTTACACTGGTTCAGGATGTGTACAGAGAGTGGGAACAGATGCTAGTATTAGGACTAGTTAGAGCCTAGTTGATTAGTTAAATTAAATTCATTATTTAATTATTTCATTTCTCCCTTTTGAGCACTAGGAACATAAAACATAAAAAACCATAAAAATCACATACCTCAAGTTTACTTAACCATACAATTGTGCCATACAAGTAAGCTTGGGAAGACAATGATTGCCTAACCCATCCTTGTTCTATAAAGGTGCATAAGCACTTAGTCCTTGGAGTTCAACCGAATCATGTGTGAATGCTCGTATTTGTATGGTTGAGCATAGGGATACCTTGCCGCTCATCATTGGTGCCATTTTCGGGGACTATGTTGTTTGTGGGCTAATTAGAACTTAGGAATCTTTTCATCATTGGAATGAACCCTTAGGGTTAGTTATCTTAAAATTATTCAAAACAAAGAAGAAAAAAATATTGCACACTGAATAATCAATCATGTCTCCTTCCTCTTATGAGAGTGCTTCACTACCTAGGTCTAACACAATGCACAATCGGAGGTGTAGTACACATGATGGTTTGCTAGTGCCCCAACAATTTTGTGTGGTATACGCTCATCTTGATGAGTACATACCAAAATTTACCTTTATCCTCCACTAGGATGAAAAATTGTGTTGGCATGATTTAGAAGGTAATAAAGTGTTACCTCTCAATCACTTAGTCCCAAGCATGCTTCTTCGTGCTCTCACATGAATTGGTATGCAACACTTATAGGTAGAGTACGTTGTGCATGAACATGACTTGAGAGAGTATCGACCCATAGAGGCACAATGTTAAAGGGACCTACAATAGGAGAGACATTATAAAGCCATGAAGGAGAAGTGGTCTTAGGATGCCTCATATGTCCTAAGTGAAAATGAGGGTGGTGAACCTACCTTGAGAGGTCTTCCACAAAACAATGTTTCTTTCGTTGACTTTGGTCAAGGGGTTGTGTATTAGAATCTTCACTCAACTATCCATAACCCAAATTCTAGTACCAATAGATACAAAGGGTTCGAGAAAGGAACACGAATGCATGACAAAGATGAAAATTCTTATCATAACCATGACCGAGGCTGCGATCATCGATGAGAAGGTAGTAGGAACCATAATGGTGCTAGTCCTCCTTCCTCTTCACCTTCATCATCTCCTTCCCCCTCTCCTTAAAGATCAGAATGCAATTGCAAAGGGAAAGGCCTTGAGGATACTGGTAGGAAAAATAGGAATAATAGAAAAAATAGTCAAGAAAGGAGATGAGGGCACTCTAGAGAAACACATCATGAAAGGAGGGAGAGTAGGAAACAACATAGGCATCATAGACGCCATAGACAATATGATCACAATGAACCCCTACTTGCTACCCAAAGTATGCTAGATATAACTAAGGTCGCTAGAATCCCAACAAGGCACCAAAAAGACAGTAGGATCAAGAGATTAGACATGAATAACATTTCACGATTTGAAGGGGGATACAATGCTAATCCTCAAAATCATCTATAAGCATTTCACGATGCATGTGCCTTGAGAAACATAGAAAATGAGTGGCAAAAACTCAAGTTGTTTCCACGGACACTGATCAAGGAAGCGGAAAGCTGGTACCGATCCTTAGAACTAGAATCCATTTGTTGATGGAGTACCATGTTAGAATTGTTCAATGATAAGTATTGAACGTACTCCTAAGTGTCCAACCTATGTAAGCAAATCCAAGGATGAAAACAAGGAGGACACAAACACTTGGATGCTACCATGGATCGATATTATGCATTATTACATCATTGCCCTAGCCATGGATACTCACAGAGGTAACAACTATGCCATCTTGTAGATGGGCTTAGGCATGTAATGCGAAGAACCCTTGGGACTTATGCCCAAGAAAGACTATCTAAGCTTAGAGCCCATCAAGTACAAATATTTTTGGAGCAAGTTGCCAAGGAGGAAGGTAAGTTAAGAAAAAGAGAAAGTGTGAAGAAACACAATAGAGATCCTTCCATCTGAAAGAAGGAAGTTAGATTTTGCGAGGATGAAGAAGAGTCACCACTTGAAGAGATGGTGAATAGGAGAACTTTGCCCATTCAAAAATTTGCATTAGAAGTATCAACAAAGGTAGATCAAATGTGGAACTCCCTAGATGATAAATTTCAAATTGTTCTAAAAATAGTAAAGTAGTCTAGAGAATAAAGTAGTGACCGAGAGAGGAGAAAAAAGAAAGAAGCTAAATATGCACGTAACAAAGGTAAGGGCAAAGTTGCCATCATTGAAGAGGTTGTGGATTCAGACATAGAAAATGATGATGGATGTGAGATATGCCAATATGACCATCCTAAAGGATGTTGCCCAATAGTGTTACATTTGCAAGAGTTTAGGATGTATGCACTAAACCCACAATTAAATAGATGGAAAACACCTCTAAGGTTACCTTATCCTTAAGGTAACCCAAGGCAGTTCCACCAACCCTTGACATATTATCCAAGTGGAAATCCACCACAACAAAATGAAAAATATCAACAATGGCAACACACATAATCATGGGGAATGCCACCACCACATCAACAGTATCCTTATCATCAACTTGACCCATACAGATACTACGTGTAGTAGTTGATCTCTCCATGTGACTCCACTAGTCCTGTCACTCCTCAACCTCACTATAAAACCCATGAGTACTATAGAACTCCTTCTCCTAGGGGTGATGTTACACAAACATACTATCCTTCTCATCCGACTGCACCTCTTCCACCCTTAGCTCCATTACCACCTGCTCTAGCTATGCAAGGTGAGCTTCCTGCCTAGCCATAGCAACGTAACACTACAAGGGCTATCAATCCTCAACCTACTATTGGTTTAGACAATCGTACAAAGAAGAGACCTTTCTTTAGAACCAACAATCCAACCAAGTCCTTATAGCCACAAGATGCTAATTTTCTAAATGCCTCACCATCATTCGAGACTTCAGAACTCCCTTCAAACCAAAAATCGCACCCAACACACATGGTCATGTCGACTCGTGCCATCAATGATTAGATTAAAGCTGGCCATCTTCCTAGCAAATTCTTTGATCCTGGAAGTCCTCTTATATATTTACAAATCACTGGGAATGAGCCTTGCAAAGCTCTTTTGGATTTAGGTTCCGATGTTAACTTAATCTCTCAAGAAATGTACAAGGCCTGGAACCTGCCTCCACTGAAAAAGAGTAGCATTTGTTTAGAGCTAGCCAACTAGTCCATCACTATCCTATTAGAATTAGTAGAGGACATTGTCACCACTATTTGTGGGTGGTTGTATCGAGCCAATTTCCTAGTGATTCAAGTCAACAATTGTAAGGGAACCTTCCCAATCATTATGGGAAGACCATGGCTAAGCACAATTGATGCACACCTAGGAATACATGATCTTTCCCTAGAAATATCAAAGGAAAATATGGTTGAAAAGATCAAGAAGAAGAAGGTTCCATGCATTGCATATAATGACACAAGGTGTAATTGCATGCAAAAGTCCTGGTTTGTACAACATTTAACATTGTCTACATGCAACCAATGTGCACAAATAACTAACATACAAAAATGCCTGTATGTAGTAGCCACAAGATAAGAAGACACTTAGTGGCTAACAACTGACCAAGAGAGCAATTCAACTCTATGCATGGACCCAACTAAGAGATTGACTTATTCCTACATTGATAGCATGGACGCATTAGAGCAAGTCCATCACCAACTTCCAAGTCCTCACATTGAAAATATCAACTGGGGGAAGTTAGAAATCCATAACAAATTTAAGTAAGAGCCCCTTGAGTTAACATCATTACCCATCGGTATGGAGTACACATTCCTCAAGAATGAAAAACTAGTAATCACTAATGCTAAGCTCACTCCCCAACAAAAAGAAAGATTTCTGAAAATGATAAACAAATGGTTAAAAGCCTTTGCTTGGTCATATCCCAAATTAACTAAAATAGATCCTAGGATATGCCAACATAGAATTTACACTGATCCCTCCATGAAACCTTGATGACAATCGCAAAAGTGATTGAACCCAAAGCTTAAGCAAGTGGTTAAAGAAGAAATTGAACAACTTCTAAAAGTTGGGTTCATCTACCCCATTGCTAATAGTAAATGGGTTAGCCCATTAGTCATTGTGCCTAAAAAGGGAGGTAAATGGAGGGTGTGTATAGATTTTAGGCTACTAAACTTGGAGACATTCAAAGACCACTTTCCATTGCCATTCATTGACCAAGTCTTAGATACCATTGTAGGGCATTGCTACTATAGTTTTCTGGATGGTTATAGTGGATACAATCAAATTCAAATAACACCAAAAGACCAAGCCAAGACCACATTCACAAGTCTTTGGGGAAAATTTGCATATAGGTAGATGCTTTTTGGCTTGTGTAATGCCCTAGCAACATTTCAATGTTTGGTTCTAAGCATATTTCAGTAGCAAATAGGAAATGGTATGGAGGTCTTTATGGATGGTTTCTCCACCTATAGAGTGGACTTCGAATAAGCATTGGAATGATTAGAGTAAGTACTAAAACGATGTGTTGAAACCACCTTAAGGCTCAATTAGTAAAAAATCCATTTAATGGTCCAAGAAGGCATTATATTAGAGCACAAGATTTCACAAATAGGGATAGAGGTAGATCTTGAAAAGATTAAGGTCATCCAAGGAATCACTTGACAACCTGAAACTATAAAAGATATCTGATCATTCCTTGGACATACTGGCTTGTATAGACTCTTCATTGAGAACTTTTCAAAGATCACAAAACCATTGGTAGAATTAATGAAGAAGGACGTATGCTTTGAATGGACCAAGGAATGTGAGCTAGCCTTTCAAATCTTGAAAAAAAGGCTCATAGAAACACCAATTATACAAGCTCTTAACTGGTCCTAACCATTCCATATAATGACTAACATGTCCAATTTTGCTTTAGGAGTTGTACTTACATAGTTAGATGACGAAAAATTCCCCCACTACATTCACTATGCAATTCGAAGTATTGTTGGTACATAACTCAACTAGACCACAATAGAAAAAGAGTTAATGGCTATGGTGTTTGCACTAGAAAAATTTAGGCACTATGTATTGGGCTATAAGATATTTGTACATATGGATCATAGTGAAATTCAGTTCCTAATGAATAAACCAATGGTGAGCCCTTTCATCATTTGATGGTTCATGATCTTACAAGAGTTCAATCTTACAATGATTGATCATAAAGGCACCAAGAATGTTATTGCTGATCATTTATCTTGATTACGATGAGACAACAAAGAGGATGAATATCCAATCTCTAACCATTTCCTTGATGAACTCCTCTTTGTAGGTGTGATAAACAATCACCTACCCACTGATAAGAATTGGTATAGTACCATTGTCACTTATTTGCTTACACAAGAAACACCACAAGGGTTAGATGTTAAAAAGAAACAATAGTTTCTTCACCGAGCCAAATATTTCATGGAAATTAATGGACATATTTATAAGGTATGCTTCTATGGATTGGTCTGATGGTGTGTTCCCAATGTGGATCAATTGCAAGTTCTCCAAGATGCTCATAAGGGCCTTTGTGGGGGTCATTAGGCTAGGATATGAACAACCATTAAAATCTTACTTGTAGGATATTATTGACCTACATTTTTCGAGACGCTCATCATTTGGTCCAATCTTGTGAGTGCTGCCAATGTGATGGGGGAATGACTGCTAAAATGGAGGGTCCATAACAATGGATTCAACCCTTAGAACCCTTTGACATATGGGGTATTGATTTTATGGGGCCTATCACATCAATGTCCAATGGAAAAGCCTACATTGTTGTTGTTGTTGGCTATTTTACAAAATGGGTAGAAGTAGCCACTGTTATGGACTGCACATCATCCATCGCTACACAATTTGTTCAACAATAAATCATAAATAGGTTTGGCATGCATCATGCACTTATTTCTAATAATGGTACACATTTTACAAGTGTGACTTTTCAAAAATTGATGCAACGCTTAGGAGTTGAGCATAAGCTGACTACACCATATCATCCTCAAGCGAATGGTCAAGCCGAAGTCACCAATAGGGAGATCACAAAAATATTGACATAGACCATTAGAAAATATAGGTGAGATTGGAGCACCAAACTAAACGATGCTCTTTGGGCATACCTCTCCACATGGAACCTCCCTAGAGGCTATTCTCCCTATGAGTTAGTGTACGGTAAACTTCCAATACTTCCTATCCAAGCTGAGCTTTGTACATTATCTACAACATGTGACCTCAACCTTGACCTTAGTTTGGCATAGAAAGAATTGTTGATGAACCTTAACTTGCTAGATAAAAATTGATTAGGCACCTTGTCATCTAATGAATTGCATAAGGCCTTCAACAAACAATTTTGTGACCTAAGGATTAGCAAAGTCAAATACCAATAAGGAGATAAGGTTCTTTATTGGAATCCTACACATGTGCAACAACAAACTAAATTTCAAATGCTGTGGGAAGGAACTTATATCATTCATGAAAATTTTTATTTAGGGGTCATAATGATCTATAAACCTGAAAGCCCAAACAAGAAATTATTGGTCAACATCCAACAAACCAAACCTTTCCATGAACCTAAAATGGATAGTACTAACACTACCTCTATAAATGGATAACCTTGCTCATTATTTCAGATCTCCTCCTTCCAACTCAGTCGTGGGGGAGATGGCCACCAATGCTGACCATTCTGAAGCCCTTAGTTCCTTTGACTTTTTTGTTTTACACATTCTTCATCTTTACTTGTTTTTTTTACACCATCATTAACATTTTTTACTATTTCTTTCTCTATTACATTTTTTTTGGATAAATCTCACTCATAATATAATAAGTGCTCATGATGGTGGAGAATACTATAATAGTATTGATTGCTAATGTTTGGTTTTTACATTTGAATTTTAATGTTGATACTAAGATATGGTTTCTTTTGATAAATTAGGCAATGAGTCCACATCATCCATTCAGCTCTATGGTCTCCCTTGAGCTTGGAATTGTACTGTCCCTTTTTTTAAGTAAACTTATTAATGAATTGGTGGCTCGGTATTCTTCAAACTAAGGAAAGGTTCAAATGGATTGAAAAGGGTGTGACCTCAAGGAGATTCAATGCATTTGTGCTGGATATTCTCTTAGATACTTGGGTATTTTTCATATAGTCTTCCACCATTTCGCTCTTGACCAAATATCAAGAAGTTGACCAAATCAAATAAGTCTTTGCATGGTGTGGTTCTCATGCAATAAAAAAAATAAAAATAAAAATGGTGAGAATTCAAAGCACACCTTTTAGACATAATAAAGAAACATGGGCTACAAGCATTAGTTATGGCACTAGAAAGACATGTTACCCATGCCTGAAGGTTCTCTCTAACTAAGGCCCTTTCTTACTTCCTACTTCTATATTTTTCTCTTGTTGGAATGGTGGTGGCTCTATCGATGCATTCTTGTTTCTTTAAGAGGATGGATTGGTCAAATGTGTTGATGTGAGGTCACTGGATTTGGTTAGTTTTAATCTAAATTTAGAATGAATTCTATTAAGTCACCTTAATCATACACTACACAAGGGACTTTATAGAATCTTAATTTTGGGATTCTATTCCATTCTCTCCTCTCTTTCTGTATTGCTTCCCATATTCCACCTCATTTCCAATTGTATGCTTAGTCTATATCTTGGTTCATGAATTTTTCTTCTTTGGTAAACTCTTGTGGGTAAGTCCTTAACCATTGTTTCCATATGTCATTCCTAGAGCCTATGGACTATTTGATGTGTGGGATTGTCAAGGCATGAGCTTGCTTTGGGGAGGATCCACTAGCATTCCTTTTTGGTGCAATTGTTAAGATTTTTCCCTTAAACATTCTTACAATCAACTATTTCTCATTCACCCCATTAATGACATCTATGTTTGCTTTTGTTTTATTGGCTTCACTATTGTTATTTCTCTCATCTTTCTTGTTCCTTCAAGTTTTCCACCCTATTGCTACTGGAGTTTCACTCTTAGTCATGGGGCCCTTATCAAAAATTTTATCTCACCCCTACACCTTGGGTAGTCATCAATTATAAATCTCTAACCTAGTATTTGCCATACCTAGAACCTAGCTAATGTGCTTCATAGTAAGGCAAGGTATCAATGACATTATGTCTTATCTATCCTTGCTAATTTGTGATTGTGTTGTGTGTGTAGATGGTAATCGCACGAATAATGCACTGGGATAGGAGGGAGCACTTAGGATGGATTGGAGCAAAAAGAATTTACACAAGGAACAAGCTTAATCATGTGGCAATGAATGAACAATGGTGTGCACATTTTCAACATCAGTAGCAATGCACCTCATTTTCTTTTTTTTTTCTCTCTCTCTCCAAATTGTCAAATGAGGGTTTGGATGTCACCTATGTATAGTTTTCACCACAATGAGTATGAACACCAATGCTATAATATGTTTTTCGATCCGTTCATTGGGCACTTTGATTCTATCATTCCATGTCACTATCAAATTTTCATTCAATCAATAATCCCATACCTTTCCAATATTTTGTAAGGAACTCGAGGATAAGTTTTCATTCAGTCATGGGGGTATGATGAGTCGTGATATTGAGACCGTGATATCACATCTACAATATTGGGTCTATGATAATAGAGCCCAACAAGTGATATTAGACACCCGATATCAGAACACGTTACCTATAAATAAGAGACTGGGCACTTGGTTTCAGGAGTAGTTTTCTTAGTCCTTTATCCAAACTCTTGCAGTTTTCCCTTTCTAGAGTTAGAATTATTTCTGAGTGTCTACAATAGAAGTCATAAAGTGAACAAATCCTTATTCAAGCATTGTGTACCTAAGCACACCTTGTGTTTGGAAATAAAGATGAACTTTGTGATAAACCTTGCAACATTCAAAATAGCTTATTTATTGCATTTAATGTTATTTATAGTTATTTGATGCTGTCATTAGTTAATTGGTTATTTTTATTGATTTTTTGATTTTCAATAGCAAGAACACTCAGTATGACCACTTTGAGCATATGTGGAACACTTGGTAACCTAGTAACGACTAGCGTTTGGTAATCCTAGTAGTGTTACACTAGTTCAGGATGTGTATAGAGAGTGGGAACGGATGCTGGTGTTAGGATTAGTTAGAGCCTAGTTGATTAGTTAAATTAAATTAGTTATTTAATTATTTCATTTCTCCTTTTTTAGCACTAGGAACATAAAACATAAAAAACCATAAAAATCACATACCTCAAGTTTACTTAACCATACAATAATGCCATATAAGTAAGCTTGGGAAGACAACAATTGAATAACCCATTCTTGTTCTATGAAGGCGCATAAGCACTTAGTCCTTGGAGTTTGACCGAATCACATGTGAATGTTGGTATTCATATGGTTGAGTGTAGGGGTACCTCACCACTCATCACTATCCATAATGTGGAACCCATGCCCACTTTTCATAATATCAAGGTGACAATGTTGGACGTTGGAGAATGCCTTAGCAAGCCTTTGTCAATGTTTCACAATAACACATTGCATCTGAAATGCCCTAGCATCTACCAAATTTGAAAAATAATAATATAAAATATTCTTCATATTAAAATAAGAATATAAAATATAAGTGATGGTGACCAACTCAAAAAGATATCTAGCATTTCAACAAGTCACTATGTCTATATCAAGATGCTTCTTTTACTAGTTAGATTGAATGTAGCATTAAGCAAGTAAACATTTTACTAACTAGATTAAAGGTAGCCTTAAAAGAGAAAGCATGAAAAAGGATTATTTCCCAATTAGTAGTTGTTTTTTATGTGTTTACTATGATCCTTTCACTAAAGGGTGTGGTGGTGGAACCCCAAAATAATTGTAACATAGATATACCCCAAGATATATAACTTGGTATTGCCCATTAGAATTGAACCCATGACTTGGATTTGTCAAATCAAGAGTCTTACCTATAGAATAATGTTTCATTGTTTATGAAGATCATTTGGATCTATTTAATTAAATTTAAAACTCCTTTTATGGATTTTTTAAAAATTTATATCATAGTGCTACCCAATGTAATCAAACTTGTAACCTAGGTTAGTATGCCTTGAATCTTACCACTAAGGTTGTTGGAACTTGAAATAAGTGAAACATAGGCATACCTCAAGATTTATAGAAGTTTATAACTCAATGCTACCAAGTAGAATCGAACCTATGACTTAGGGCTATCAAGCCAAGACTTGTACCACTAGGCTAACATCTCATTGTTATCACAAACTTTTTTTGACGTACAATAATACCATTTTAATGTATAGAGTTTCATGCTCCAGTATACTTTTTAAATAATACCAACCTACCAACAACCATGTACCATAAAACATGAAAATATATCTTTTCCATGTTGTAGCTAAGGGTCAAATTTGAAGGGCATATTACATTTTTCATTTGAAGGGTGATTTTTGACATGCCTAACCAATATGATATGCAAATATTTTTCTCCTTATTTAAGGCATTTATTTTAAATAATATGTAATTAATTAAAAATAATTAATTACTTTTTCAAGATATGTAGCATTAATGTAAAGTAAATCTTTGAAATTTCATCCTCTCCATGATGCCCACTATTTTATGGAGAATTTTAATTTTAAGATATATGAATTGAATAGTGCACATAAAAATTAATTTTAATTTATTTTAACAATTCCTATATTTTACATTTTATCTTTTTTTAGCAAATGAATTATCCCTTATTAGGTAAGGTATACTTAGAACACTCTTCTTAGATGAAGGGTACTTTTTGTATTAAGATTTTTATTTATAAGATATTTTTTAAATTACCCTTTATTGAAGGATAAAAAAGGTCTTTGAAGATCAATGCAACTTGCAAATTTTATCCTTGAACCTATAAGTTGAATTTATCTAACCAAGAGTCTTACCACTAAACTAACACCTCATCATTATAATGCTACATATAGTTTCATGCTTTGGTGTAATTACTAAAAAGGGGCCATTTAAATTCTTCAATATTTTATTGGTTAGTTGGTTATGTGCATATATGATGTTTCTAGGTTAAATTAAATTGGAAATTTTTATTTTATAAATATTTATTTTTATGTGATGGTTCCACTTTTTAATATATAGAATTTTAAATTAATTATTGGAATTTAAAAATGGTAACTCATGAAAGAAGCCCAAATAGAGGTTGAAAGAGCATAGTAAAATGTCTTCACTTATAGATGTGGCAACAATAGAGTAGCCTTGTGGTAGGACACTCTTGTTTAATGGGGATAATTTAGGGTTGTGTTATTAGTCATAATGTCCATTTACTAAAAAAAAATCTTTCAAAATAAATCATGATTATAATAATGTCTTGTAATATAATCATATGCTAGACTAATATGACTACTTAGAGGTATAGAATCATTGCATAGAACCTAAATTCTCATCCACCAAGATGAAGCTATGTAAATTAGGAAATTCCATGGAGTTGTAATATCATTGTGCAGAGCCTTGATGCCCAGTAGCCAAGGGAATGCATGTAAATTGCTAAATTCCATCCAGTAATAACAAACTATATAGCACTTTAAAATTCTAAATAACATGATTAATGAGCGATGAATACCCCTATGCTCAACCATATGAATCACTACGCATTCATGTGTGATTTGGTTGAATTCTGTGGACCTTTTGTATTTTGATACACTAGCCTCTAGGAAGTGAATGTTCCCTAATAGTCATTTGTTGTCTTTCTAATTACACTTGTGATATGCAAAGGTATGGTTAAGTGTAATTAGGGCGTATGATTTTATTATTTTAATGTTTTATGTTTTGAGTGCTTAAAATAAAGGATGAAAGGAATGAAGTAATTTAATTGCTAATTTAATCTAATTAACTAACCAATGTCTAACTAATCCTAACATAAGCATCTGATCCCACTTTTCATACACATCTTGAACATGTATAATGCTACTAGGTTACCAAATGTTAAGTGTTACTAGGATTACCAAGTGTCATGCGAATGCTCAAAGTAGTCATACTTATGTGCTTAACTAATTACTATTTGATCTAGCTTAATTTAGCTTAATTACTTAAAAAATTAAATAAAATTTCATGAAACATTAAATGCATGAAGAAAATATTTAATCTAGCCAAAGTTTTGCAAGGTTTATCAGAAAGCTCATTTTTATTGTCGCACACATTGCCATGCTTAGGTACAACAATGCTTGAATAAAGATCCATATACTCAATGACTCTTGCTACGAACACTTGGAAAAATATTCTAACTCTAGGAAAGAAAAACTGCAAGATATTTGCTACACTATGACAAAAGATTACTCCAAATTGTGCATCTAAGTACTATATTTATAGGCTAACACACATCCCACGATATTAGATATTTGACATCACTTCTTAATTTCCAATATCAGGTATTCGATATCAAGGCTTCGATATTGGAGCCAAACAAAATACACTTGATCATACCCCCATGACTAAATGAAAATTTGTCCTTAAGTGAACAAAAGAAGAAACAAGTCCCTTACAAAATATTTGGAAGTGATGAATCATGTCTTGACTAGCTTTGATATCAGGTACCTGATATTGGAGCCTCAACATCGAATACCTAATGTCGGAGCCCAAGATGCAATGTTGAATATTTGATATCATGGGGTATATGTTGGCCTATAAATATAGTTCTTGGGCTAATAGTTTTCATAAGTTTTTAGTTGATTTTTTCATAGTTCTTGCATAGAGTAGAAAAACTTTTGTATTTTGTTTTCTTCAAAGTTAGAATATTTTTGAGTGCCTGAAACAGATGTCTAAGTGTGTATGGATCTTTGTTCAAGCACTAATGTACCTAAGCATAATAGTGTGATGGGAATAAAAATGAATCCTTTTGATAATCCTTGCAACACTAAGAATAGATTAATGTTTTCTTTAATGTACTTTATTTTCATGCACTTTACTTTAATGCATTTAAATTAAGTAATTAATTTCTAGTTATTAATGAACACAAGCACAACTACTTCGAGCATACGTATAATGCTTAGTAACCTAGAAACACTTAACATTTGGTAACCTAGGAGGACTATATGTGTTTAGGATGTGTCCAAGAAAGTGTGATGGGTACTTGTGTTAGGCTAGCTAAGCAGTAAATAAATTAGATTTTAAATTAATCTACCTTTCATTCTTATTGTAGATGATTAAATTTATAAAACATAGAATGATAAAAATCATGTACCTCAATTACACTTAAACCATATCCTTGAGCTTCACAAGTGTAGTTGGGAAGACAATGAACATTCTCAATGCCCATTTCACTTCTTAGAAGAACCAGTGCACTGAAAAACCATAAGTCCATGAAATTTGATCAGATCACGTGTAAATGCATTAGTGATTCATATGGTTGGGCATAGGGATCCTTACCACTCATCATCAGCATCGTTGTCAAGGACCATTTAGTTATTACATGCGTTATCTAGGATTTAGTAACAGTTCTTCAAAATCGTTGGACTGAACCTTAGAGTCATATCACGCTTTCAATAACTACAAAAATATTTAGAAGCACATTGCATTTTGATTTTCTAATATAAAATGTCTTCTTATCACAATAGGGATTCTCCACCCAAGTTTGATAAAGTACATTAGCCGATGCCTCAACAATACTGAGTGGTATATGCTCATCTTGATCAATATGTATCTAATTTTACTTTTATCCTACACCAAGGTGAATAGCTACGATGGCATGACATGGAGGGCAATATCATGTTGCTGCCCGATCAATCCATTCTTGCAATGCTCCAACAAATGCTTGCATGATGGGATCTCTAGGAACTTTGTGTTGAGTATATTATGTAAGATATTGATGCTAGGGATTATCATCCCACTAAGGCACAACATTTATAGGATTGATAGCTAGAACAACATCATGAATATATGAAGGGAAAAGGATTTAATGATTCCTCATTCTTGTTGTACCAAGAAGATGATGGTGAGCCCTTTTCTAGGGATTTTCCATTTAGTGAAGTTTTTCTCTTTGACCTTGGTGAAAGAGGTTAAAACTAGAACCTATGGTCCATAATTTGCAATCCTAGTTTTGGAAAGAATGGATCCAATGAAAAAGAAGGACCCAAAGAGGTAAGTTAAGGTAGGGATGCATATAAGAAACAAGATTGTGATTGTGGCCATGATCACCGAAGAGGTGGTAGCAGGCACCATGATGATGCTAGTCATCCTTCATCTTCACCTTCATCAAAATCTTTTTCTTTTGGACTTGACTGCAACCACAGGGGGCAAGACTATGATGGGTTCAATCAAAATGATTGATAGGATGGAAATGATCGAAGTGATCCTCAGGCAAGGCAAGACCAAGGGCATGGACATTCGAGAGAGGCACATTGCCATGGATGAAGGGGTAGTAGAGGGCATTGTAGGCACTATAGCCATGGCCTCGATAAGCCTTTTCTTGCTACCTAAAGTATGCTCAATATTGCAAAGGCAATACAAATTCCAACAAGGCATGTAAAGGATAGTTGGATCAAAAGGCTAAATATGAACGATATCCCTCGATTCAAAGGGGGATATAACTTGGATCCATAGAACCATCTCCAAGCTTTTCAAGATGCATGTGCCTTACAAAATATAGAGAATGAGTGGAAAAAGCTTAAGTTGTTTCAAAGGACACTGATTAAAGAAGTAGAGAACTGGTACTAGTCCTTAGAACCAAAATCTATTAGATGATAGAGTACAATGCTTGAATTGTTTAATGATAAATATCAAATGTACTCTAGAGTGTTGAACTTGAGAAGGCAGATCCAAGGATGGAAACAAGGAACACATGAACCTTTGAATGCCACCATTAACCAATACTATTCCTTAATGCATAGATTTTTTGGCCATGGTTATTCTTAACTGGACCAACTTCACCACATTGTAGATGAGCTTCGATTTGAAATGAGGAGAACCCTTGGTGTCTATGCCTAAGGATGGCTAGCATAATTAAGCACATGTAAGATCCAAAGATTGATTGAGCAAGTAGTTAAAGAAGAAGGTGAATTAAGAAAAAGAGAAAGTGCAAAAGAGTACTATCACGATTCTTCCACTTGTAAGAGGAAGGTTTGATTTTGTGACAATGAGGAAGAATCATCACTTGATGAGGTAGTAAATAGAAAAACCTTGTCATTTCAAAAATTTTAATTTAAAATCACAACCAAGGTTGATTAGTTATGGGACTCCATGGATAGTAGATTTCAAGCTATCTTAAAAATTGCTAAAGAGTCCTAAGAACAAGGTAGTGATCATGAGCATAGAAGATGGAAGGAAGCTGAACATACCTATCAAAGAGGTAAGGGCAAGATTGATAAAATAAAAGAAGTTGCAAGAACCAAATCAGATAATGATGGTGGGTGTGATGTTTGCTAGTATGAATATCCTAAGAGATGTTGCCCCTTCATGTCACACTTATAGGAGTTTGAGGTGTACGCTTTGTATTCATGACTTGCACAAAGGAAAACACCCAGAATATTACCTTATCCTCAAGGTAATTTTAGACAATTCTACTAGCAACAACAATATTATCCAAGTGGAATTCCACCACAACCATATGAGCAATATCAATAGTGGTAACAACCACAATCATGGGCACTGGCACCACGAAGGTAGCAATACCCTTATAGACAACCTAATCCATATGGGTACTACATTTAGCAACCATTGTCTCCACATACTCTTCCAATCATGTTTCTACTTTCCAATCTCACTATCACCCTTCTAATTATTATCAAACCCATTCTCCACATGTAAGAAGGGATACCACCTCTTACCCTTATCCTTCTCCTATTCCTACACATCTTCCTCCTTCCTCCAGACAACTACCACCTACTCCACCTATGTAGGATGAACTACTAGCTCAACTGCAATAATGCAACAATACTAAGGCTATTAATCTACAACCAATTCATCAATTAAGTGGGTTGAAGACTCAATCAAAGAAAAGATCTTTTTCTCAACCCCATAGTCTACCTAAGCCCTCAAATACACCTATGGTTGACAACCTTGTTCCTCTGTCTTCCTCTGTATCAACTTCCTTTGAGTCCCCTTCAAACCAAAGATTGCCTAGGATCCATCTTGTGATGGTTACTTATATCATATCTGATTGGATTCACACTGGAAACCTTCCTAGGAAATTAGCAAATCCTAGAAGTCCTCTTATTTACTTGCAAATTTCTAGGAATGAACCATGCAAATCTCTTCTTGATTCAAGTTCTATTGTTACTCTAATTTTTCATGAGATGTACATTGCATGGAACCTGCCTCCTCTAAAGAAGAGCAACATTAGATTAGAACTGGTAGACTAGTCCATCATTGTTCCATTGGGACTAGTAGAAGACATTGCAATCACTATTTGTGGGTGGTCTTATCTTTCTGATTTCCTAGTGATCAAGTTGGAGAATTGCAAAGGGGAATTCCTAATCATCATGGGAAGGGCATGGCTAAGCACCATTGATGCAAAAATGGAAATGAAAGATATTTCCTTTGGAAATATCTAAAGAAAATGCATTTGGGAAGATTGAGAAGAAGTGAGTTTCATGCATTGCATACAATGATATAGGATGCAATTATGTGTAGAAACTTTGGGCAGTGAAACAAGCATCCATTTTTGCATGCAAGTAGTGTGCACCAGAAGTAAAAATTCAAAGGTGCTTGTTTGGAGCAGCCATAAAACAAGAGGGTACCCAATGGCTGACTATTAATTCCAAGATAGCATACTTTGCATGGAATTGACTAAGAGCCTAATATGCAAATATGTCGTAGGCATGGATGAACTAGAGCAAGTTCATCACCAACTCTCTAATGATGCAAATGATGATACGTATTGGGAAGAGTTGGAAATTCCTAAAAATTTCAAGCAAGAGCCCCTTGAATTAAAAACTCTATCAGCTCGAATGGAATATATGTTCTTAAAAAATGGGAAGCTGGTCATAATTGATGCCAATATTGCTCCAGAATAGAAAAAGATGCTATTGAATGTAGTTGAAAAAATGGTCAAAAAATTTTACTTGGTCATATCTTGAATTCATAGGGATTGATCTTAGGATATGCCAACATTGCATCTACATTGATCCAATGATGAAGCCAAAGAGGAAACTACAAAGGCTATTAAACCCCAAACTAAAGTAGATCATCAAGAAGGAAATTGAACAACTCCTCAAGGTAGGGTTTATCTATCCCATTATAGATATCAAGTGAGTTAGTCCACTCATTATTGTGACCAAGAAAGGTGGCAAGTGGTGGCTCTACATAAATTTTTGGTTGCTAAATATGGAAACATTTAAGAACCATTTTTCATTATCATTTGTTGATTAGGTAGATATAATATTTGGGCATTACTACTATAGTTTTTTGGATGGTTATAGTGGCAATAACCAGATCCAAATCACACTAGAGGACCAAGCCAAAATAACATTCACAAGTCCCTGAGGGACTTTTGCATATCACAAGATGCTGTTTGGTCTATGCAATGACCCTACTACATTCCAACACTTGCTTCTAGGAATTTTTCAATAGAAAATTGGGAGTGGTGTGGAAGTCTTCATGGATGACTTCTCCACTTATGGAGCTACATTTGAGAAAGCCCTAGACCACCTTGAGAAAGTACTAAAATGATGTGTTGAAACCAACTTATGGCTCAATTGGCAAAAAGTCATCTAATGATCTAGGAAGGCATTGTGTTGGGGCATAGAATATTACAACTAAGAATTGAGGTTGACCTTGAACAAATTAGGGCCATCCAAGGAATTACTTGCTAGCCAAAAACTATTAAAGATGTTTAGTCCTTCCTTGGACATATTAGCTACTACCGACAATTCATACAAAATTTCTCTAAGATCACAAAATCATTGGTTGAGCTGACAAAGAAAGATTCTCCATTTATCTAGACTAGGGAATGTGAAAAAGCATTCTAGGAACTAAAGGAGAAACTTGTAGAAACTCTAATTCTATAAGCACCCAATGAAACACCATCAATTTTGGGACTCTTATGATTCAACATAGTCCTAAAATTTGGGCAAAGATCTCTGCAAGCATGGTGCCACACTAGACCATGCAAATAACATGACACGTTAGAGGTCCTAATGTCTATGAGGCTACTTCCAGGCCTACCTACCACCCTCTATAGCACAATCAACATAGCACCTAGTCATGAGGCTAGTTTGCATGAATGAAGCACTGAAAGTGGACCATGCATTTCAGAAAATTTTCTATCTCCCAGGGCATCAAGCTTGCTACACTCTCTAGCTTGTCTAGCTTGACAAATGCCCCAGTTGATGATCCACCCAAGTGCTAGGCTAGGAGTTATCAAAGGTGTCTAGGATAGACTAAATAGTTCAACAAGTTTTCTAACTACAAGACCTACTACGCTATGTTGCACAGTGTAGTAGGCCATGTGGAGACTAATCAGGCACCAAAGATGTAGTTGGCAATGATTTGGTCCTCCAGGATACCTGCCCTACTTCATCCTTGAAGTGTGATTAGTGTGATGCAGAGGAAAATAGGGTAAACTTCATCAAAAATTACCTTGGTCTGAGTGCTATGCTACATAGCATAGCAGGGTCCTAGCATGACAAAATTCTCATGTCAGATTCTCTTGTCATGGAAAACAAAATTGCCCATACTTCGACCATGAAAAATGTTTGTCCTACTGCCACCATCAAGTTGTTCTAGCAAAAGAATTGCACTTGGTCATGCTTCGACCTCCAAGACTGCCTATCCCACTTCACCCCCAGGTCCCGATCAAAGTCTCTTGAAAAAGCATTGTAGATTAAGCTAGAATTCATGTCACACTGGCTGCTACGTTGTGCTACACTACACAGCATAGCCAAAACATTGAGGCTAAAAGTATTCTAGGGATGAAACCAGGAAGTCTCAGGCTCCTTCAACATGAAAAGTATAATGGCTAGTTGCTGAGATAGCCTGATTTGTTAGGACTCAGAGGGGTATTTTCAATTTTCAAGCAAGATTTGTCTCAAAACTGGCTACTACGCTGTGCTACACTATGCAACATAGAATAGCGTAGCATGTGGATATTCATGCTACATTGCTACATTGAGTAGCATAAGTAGCATAACACTTGAAAGGAGACCGCTAGACATCTCCAAAAGCTTTAGGACTCATTGTAAATGATCATTTCTACCCCAGCATCTCCTTGGTGGCTGAGATCAGTAGTTTACTTTGCTTGTTACATCCCTTGTCGAGCCCCAAAATTGTCTCTATGCTTGATCCTACTTGTAAGAGAAGGGAAGATGTAGTCTTGAAGCATAAGCTTCATTTTACACTTGTCATTAGCATTTTTTGTAAAAATATGATAGTCCCTTGGATTCTGACACATGAAGTTTGAATAGTATGGTCATGGCTCAACAGGTTTCACTTCTAGCAATTCCATTCGATGTAGCACTTTGGCCTAACACTCCAACATAGCACTGCGTGTCAGCGTAGCACATCCATGATTCATGCCATGTGGGACATAGGACATGTGGCATCCAAACCGTGTCTTTCTCCCACTCTTGGCTCTATAAATATCCTAGAGAATAATGTTCAAAGGGTTGGCTTCTAAAAAGAAAAGGTGGGCTTCCTAGAAGTTGGCTTTTGGTAGTAGAGATTGGCGAATAGAGTGACAAACAACAAATCCCAGCATTAGCACTTCCTAGATCTCTCCTTAACCTAGCGTAGTGGCTCTCAGCCTAGTGAGAATTAGCTCTTCACTTCCTGTTAGCACCCCATTAGCAGTAGTCTGGGAGCTATGACCATATGATTTCACTGTCAACTGTGCCTGTCCAGTACTGCATACTAGTTGTATGCATTCATCAGCTAAACAAAGATAAGATCTCTCGATTTTGGGGTGGTGCATTCTCTCACATGAAATCTCATTCCATTTTTGCTATTAGATGTATGTTGCTTCTCTATGTACTTATTTAGGCTTATTTTCATAATTACATACTTTGATGCATTTCTATTATCGTGCAACTCTTGTTTTTCTTCCATTTCAACCTCAGCATGTTATGTTTTAAAACTATTATTTTCATACGGTTATTGTAGATCATGTAAGTCCCTATTTGATTGACTAGACTATTCAAGGCACCCCATTTTTTTCTCCAGCACTACCCTTGCATGAATCTGGCATTAGGCTATATGCCTATTAACCTCTCGATGTTCTAGCCACTGATGTTTTTAGATGTAATAATTTTTGGCGCTAGAAGGAAGGCCTAAACCTCAGTTTCCTTCCTATGTGCCACGAGTAATCCTGCATGCTATTTGTACCCCATCACCAGGAACATGCTAGCATAGACATGACATCTCTATGGTTGTCTACACACTAGGTGGTGTAGATTGGTTGCTACAATGGTTCCTCCAGAACCCTACAGGTCAAAAGCCCAAAATAGTCTACTGTGTTACGCTACTTGTTTCCTGTGTAGCATAGTGTCCTTGTTAGTGTAGCAAGTTCAAAATGTTCTATTGTGTCACACTACCAGTTTTCTATGTAGTGTAGTGACCTTGATAGTGTAGTAATTTTTGAACAGTTTACTATGTTACGCTGACTATCTACTGTGTTATGCTAGACCATCTACTGAGTCATGTTTCCTATCTATTGTGTTACGCTACATGCATTTTGTGTATCGTAGTAACTCTACCAATGTAGTGGTTCTTTAACTATCTACTCTATTATGCCACTTGTCTACTCTGTTACGCTAACTATCTACTATGTTACACTACCTGTCCACTGTGTTACACTGCCTGCGTTCCATATAGCATAGCGGCCCTGTTAGTGTAGCGGTTTTTAAACTACCTACTATACTATGCTGCCTATCCACTACGCTACATTTCTTGCATTCTATATAGCGTAGCGACCCTGCCAGTGTAGCACTTCGACTATGTTACACTATCTACTATGTTACGTTATTGACTATGATACGCTATTCACTATGTTATGCTATCATTTAGTGTGAAAACCTATAGTATTTAACTATTTCACATATGAATCTCACCTCTTATACCTTTTTCATACTAGAAAAATGAATCTCATCACCACTTCCATTTCTACTGTGAGTATGGAGGTGTCCCACTTTGTGTCATAAATGGTAGATCCTGAGCAATCATCTATCCCAATGTGGCTGCCACAATAGTCTCTTAGACTGTAGCATCAATTGCCTAAATGTCTACCTCAAGATGAAGAGCGATATAATTTTTTGTGCAAAAATTCAAGTGAATATACCATTGGACCATCATGAATTTGAAGAAAAATGTAACTTTGAGTTCATCCATCGGAATAGGAGGAAGTTTATTCCTACTCCTGATACCACTATCCCATTGACTAAAATGTATCAGTGGGTGCTAACCTAACTTATGCAATTAAGTAGGGCAAAAGAATGGGACATAGCCTTCCATTATGATGAACCTTTTCAAGATGGCCAAGAGGAGTTAGACTCCCACTTAGATGGTGGTGGTCCAATCTATGCCACAACTATCCCTTTCATCTCTATTGCCTATTCATACCAGTCACAATTTCCCACCTCTATTGTTACTGCCATGACATGATGGCAACCCAGACCCTCTTTGGTGATGGGTAGTCACCAAATGTCATCAACATATTAGCATAAGGATCCTTTAACCTCATTTCCTATCAATCAACCTTCCCAATCTATTCCAACTCCACACCAAATGTCTATAATGCCCACACTACCATACGTGCACACCATGACTGCCTCATAGCACCATGTAAGTTCCATTCCTACCTCCCTCTATACACATTCCACCATTAGTAGCAAGCCCAACCTTGGCTGCATGGTGGAAAACAACAACCTCTTTTCCCATAGCTCAATTATCTCATGTGCAACAATATGTGCAACCCAAACATACCAAGTTCCAAATGTAACACCACTGAACATGGGGTTGTGGGCCATCCCAACCATGGGACAGATGACCACACACATACCACCACCAATGGAAACCACTCTAGTGGCACCACCTGCTAGGTTGTGGGCCTCTCAAATGACACTACTAGCAGGGGCTATTCAAAAAATGCCCCCAGTGGGACTAGCAATCGCACTAATAGTGCCACCAGTGATGGCTGCTTCTGTAGCTTCACAACCCTCCTATAGCATCCCCAAGTCTGGACCAAGCCTTCCAACTCATCCACACCCTAACCAAAGAAATTAAATGGCTCAAAGCTACTAGTTTTGAAACCATCTAGGTCATGGACTTCTATCAAGACGACCTGATCAGTCTGGTTGTTCTCGTGCTTACATTGCCTCCTAGGGTACAACTTCCCCAATTTACAAAATACAATAGGAAAGGTGATTTGAATGCCCATCTAGTAACCTTTAGGTCTGAATACTTGTTTTTGCAACCATGGCCTCACACAATCATTCATGTTTTTGCCATGTCTCTGATAGGCAAAGCCTTAGATTAGTACCACACTCTTCCCCGTGCTTCTATCTCTACATTGGAAGAATTGCTAAGCTAGTTTGTGAATCGCTTTAAGTATAACTTAAAGCCTGAAGTTACCTTAGATGAACTCATGAATGTTAAAAAAGAACCGCTAGAACTTGTGCAAAAATTTATACAACATTGGAGTGCAACCTTAAATAAAATACATGAACCAATTTCCAAGGCCCATTTGCTGGCCATCTTTAAAGGTGCAATAAATGACTTCATCAAATCTAAATTGTACTACCTAGCCCCGTGTTCCCTTAGTCAAGCATTTTCCCAAACTAAAAGCATTTAGGATGTGGTAGAGGATAGTATAGATCTACCCTACATAGCCTACAAAAATATACATACAAAGAAGGACAAGGAGAAAGGGAAGGCCACAACAACTACGGTGGCCGCAGTGGCCAATGAGACTAAGCCCAACAATAACAAAAAGGCTAGCACAACACCTAAAGCTCCTACTAACACAACACCTAGTAGTACCAGTCAGCCTTCACCATTAATACCCATGATGCAAACATAGACAAGGACAAATTTTGAGTGTAAGGACCGCTCAAAATATACCTTGTTACCAATTAAGCCTTCAAAGCTTCTAAGACAACTACTGGGAGCCGGGCATATCCAACACAAGAGGATGTTAGAAGAGGCCATTAAGCACCACTAAAGGTACTGTGAAGTCCTCTGAGACCCTTTCTTGGCTATGCCCAATGAACCACCAGTACTTAGGAACTTCAGACTAGAGCATTTTTGTGATTATGATCAGTTGTATGGGCATGCCATAGATTATTGCCTAGCATTAAAAGATGACATCAAATGAATGATCGATCAAGGTAAGTTGGTTTTGGATGAGAGTAGTCCTATCTAACCTGAAAACCAATTGATGCATGTTTACAAAGATCCTTTGAATGCTAATAATGCAGGCTACACCATCAATGCCATTGGCATTGAAGACAATGTAGAATCACAACATGAACCATTCGTGGTTTGTGTACCCCCCACAGCACTACAGTTTCAAAAAAAATTAAGTCACATACCCCCTTTATCATTAGAACCTCTCCACAAACATCTACTACACCATTTGTGCTTAAAATTGCATCGCATCCCACTAGAGAGATGTAGGCACCATTTGTTATCAGGGTGCCAAAGCAGGCAAGTTCCCCTAGTATCCAAAGTTGAGTGACAAGCACTACATCTCAACCTCTGCATCCAAGGAAACGTGAAGAACATCTAGCAAACAAGTTGGCTAAGGAATGTACTACGTTGGGCCCCCCTAAGCCCATCCCCTTGTTTACAACTCCCATGACCTCTTCGTCATCAGCTACCAATAGCAACAGACAGATGCAACCATCATCTTCTAATCCAAAAAATCTTATCATTCAACCCAAAGCCACTCCCCCTTAAGAGATTCATCTTCTAGGGTGCATAGAAGAAGAGAAAGTTAGAAAATAATCAAATAGTGGGCAAGACTTTATTAATTCCCTTTCACAAGTTAAAAAAGCTTTGAAATAGAAGAACACAACATTAAGCCTATACGACTTAGTAATTGAGACACCCTAAAATTTCAAGGCATCCTTGCTTCACCGGGTCATTATGATTCAGGTAGTGCTACGATAGTTCTTCAGGAGATGGATGTTCTTATGTTTAGACTATCTAGTTTGGCAAGTTTTCTACTCCCCATGTCGACAAGCTCAATGGATCCTCTAGCCTGCCCACTTGAGTAGTTCATCCAGTTGATAGTCTACTTAGAAGTGATGCGTGAAGTTGTCAGTAGTGTTCAGAATGCGTAAAACAGTTCAGCAAGTTTTCTAAGTCAAGAAGTTTGTTATGCTACGCTATGCTATGTAGCATAGCAGGCTTCAGAAAATGGTCACAAAACGAAGTGCTACGCCATGCTACGCTATGCAACATAGCATAGCATAGCAAAATGCCAAACTCAGTTCCCTTGCCCAACTCCAAGTCCTTCAGCAATGACTCCTTCCATCATAAAGCGGCAAGTTTAGTGAAGAGAAAGCCATGTTGACTGCTATGCTACATAGTGTATCATAGTGTAGAAACTCTACGGAAGCAAAAAAAGGCATCTCAAAGTGAAAGATTAGTATGTTCACATGTTTCGCATTGCAAAGAGAAAAAGTTATAGATTTATCAACATTTTCGTAGTTAAGGTTCGCTGCTACGCTATGCTATGCTACGTAGCATAGCAAATATGCAAAATCAATCAAATCACTTCAAAGGTTTCCAACACATGCAATAGTTTGAAACACAAGTTTCTGCCTCAAACTAGTGGCTACGCTATGCTACGTTGCATAGCGTAGCACAGCGTAGTAGGATGCTACACTATGCCGACATGCTATGCCCCAAGGTGTACCACAATGTAGCCAGTAGCTACGCTACGTTGATGCATCTCCTTGGATAGCAAGCTGCTACGCTACACCACATGCTATGTACAATGTGGTAGGTAGTTATGCTACATCAATGCACCGCACCTATTTGCACCATTGACACACATCTCCAAATTCTGACAGCGTAATTATAGCATGGCAAGCTTGTCAATGAACATTGTAGTTCCATGCAGCATAGACACGTCAACATGGATCAGAGACACATGGTGTCAAAACTACATCTTTCGCATCCTCTTGGTCCTATAAATACCCTGACGAACAACGCTCAAAGGGTGGGCAAATTTTGAGCACGTTTGCACATAATCGACAAACTTGAGTAGTTAACAAATTCTATTAGTAGCTAGGAAAACAAACCCCCTTGTTTTTAGTTGGCATCTAGTTAACAAGTTGGCTTTGTGACATCCAAGCATTGTTGGCTTTGGAGTCCATGTTCAAGCACATTGTTGGCTTGCTTTGAATGTCTTGGTTACTTTTGGGATCTCTGTGCTTCCCAGTGTTGTACAACCAATTGTATCCACCTGGCAAAGTAAATTCATAAATTTGAAGCGGTGCATTCCTTAACTTGTGCTTTGTTTTTTCTCTTTATCACTACATTTTACATTGTTATCTCCTTCCCGCATTCAACAAATTTCATTTTATGTTATAAGCATTGCTTTCGCTTTAAATGTTTGCAAAAGGTTATAGTAACACTGATTAAGTTCCTATCTGATCGACCAGACCATTCAGGGCACCCTGTTTCCATTTTATCCAACACGGCCCTCGCACAGATCTGGGGTTAAGACTATCATGACCAATGACCTCTAGGTGTTTTTCCAGCCGTTGATGTTTTCGGTTGCTATAGTTTTCTGGTGCTAGAAGGAGGGCCTTTTGGTTCCCTTTCCGTGTTTTATGGTAGTCCTGTAAGCGTTTTGCACCCTGATACGCATTAGCGTGAACCTGACACCCATTTGTGGTTGTTTACGCATCATGTGGTGCAAATCGGTCACTTTGATGGTTCCTTTAGAACCTTGTAGGACATAAAGACTCCGATCGCCAATCGACTCACTTGTTTCACTATAGTCTTGCATGCATTCTGTACCCTGTCACGCACTAGCGTAAATGCGACACCCTTTTGCGGTTGTTTACGCATCGTGTGGTATAGATCAGTCGCTTTGATGATTCCTTTGGAATTTGGTAAGACATAAAGCCTTTTTGATTACTTTCTAATTTCTTTATTTTTCTTGTCTGCAAAATTGTTTAGCTTCGTAACAATGAATTTCTTGAGAATCGTTGCTAACACCTTTAGCATTAAGGTTCCCATCATAGTTCAAGGCATCACAGGTGCTGAACAACCACTCAACTTGGTGCTATAACCACGCCGATCCCTCAGGATCCAAAATCGAGGACCCAAGAGCTTGGCCCAGCAACATGAGTGCTATAACTTTCTCTGTGCAAAGGTGTAGGCAAACTTACCCTTGGATGTGCAAGAACTCAAAGAAAAACGTAGCTTTGAGCTCGTGTACTACAATGGGAAGGAATTTGTTCCTACTCTTAATGCTTCCATTTCTTTGACATAGACGAATCAATGGCTTCTAGACCAGCTAATTTAGTTAGCTAGGCTTGGGGAGCAGCAGGACATAGCGTCTAACCATGATGAGGCCTTCCAAGATGGATAGGAGGAACTCGATTCCCAATCTGATGGAGGAGGTCAAACCAACCTTGTTACTATCCCTCATACCCAGTCTTTTTGGACCAACCCATTATCTATCGCCGCTCCCTTCATGATCACACCTACGCCTTCACAACCCACAATTACATCTGCAATGGATAGTCATGTCATCTCCTTGGCGTATCAACCCCCCTATTCCCTTGTTTCGTTTTCAGCCACTTTCCTCTACAAACCGTCCATCAGTCCATTCCTGTAGCACATCAAACACCAATCACGGCTACCCTACCACATGTTCACATCATACTTGCTTCACAAGGTCAAACGAACCTTGTTACTATCCCTCATACCCAGTCTTTTTGGACCAACCCATTGTCTATCGCCGCTCCCTTCATGATCACACCTACGCCTTCACAACTCACAATTACATCTGCAATGGATAGTCATGTCATCTCCTTGGCGTATCAACCCCCCTATTCCCTTGTTTCGTTTTCAGCCACTTTCCTCTACAAACCGTCCATCAGTCCATTCCTGTAGCACATCAAACACCAATCACGGCTACCCTACCACATGTTCACATCATACTTGCTTCACAATCGTACGCAACATCCACTTCCATTCTTGTATTTACACCTATCCCACCATCAGCGGTGGGCCCAATCCCGTCCACATAGTGGACCCCATTCACTATTCCCCCTGCTATGTTACCATCGTAGAAGTCTCACATGCACCATTAGACCTACAAAGTGCCACAAATGATACTACCCAACATAGGGATCTGGTCTATTCCACCAGCCATGCAAATAGTCTACCCCATAGCACAACCCTTGGATGTTGCTACAACGGCACCACCTATTAGTTGGTGGACACCACAAGGAACACAATTCGTAGGGGCCACCCCAACGACACCACCGATGGGTCACGCTACCACCTCTAGTACTCCATAGGTGGGAGCTACCCTAGTAGTTCCTGAGTTATTTGCACCATCCTAGGGTCTAGACCAAGTGTTTCAGCTTATCCAGACCCTCATTGAAGAAATAAAATGCCTTAAGGTTGTTGGGTCTGACACAGCACAAGTCATGGACTTTTACCAGGATGACCCCATCAGCCTTGCCATCCCTGCACTAACGCTACCTCCAGGGATGTCCCTCCCCGACTTCACGAAATACAATGGGGAGGGAGATCCCAATGCACATCTTATTTATTTTAGGTTAGAATCTCTCCTATTGCAACAATGGCCGCACATGATTATCCACGTCTTTTCCATGTCTCTGATAGGAAAGGCCCTAGACTGGTACTGTGCTCTTCCATGCTCCTCTATCTCAACTCTGGAGGAGTTGCTGACCTAGTTCATGACATGTTTCAAGTATAACTTAAAACCAGAAATCACACTGGATTAGCTGATGAGCATGAAGCAGGACCCTCTAGAACTGGTCCATAAATTCATCCAACGTTGGAGCAAGACCCTTAATGAAATTCGTGAGCCCATCGTGGAGGCCTATTTGCTGGCAGTCTTCAAGGATGCAATGAATGACTTCATCAAGTCTAAATTGTACTACCTTGCTCCCCGTACTCTTAGTCAAGACTTTGCTCATACTAAGAGCATACAGGATGCAGCCAAGGCAAGCAAAGACCCAACCTATGTTGCTTACAAGAACACCTTTGCCAAGAAGGATAAGGGTAAAGCCACAATAGCCATGGTGGCCACTGTGGCGAGCGAGACGAAACCAAAACCTAACAACAACAATAATAAGAATAACAAAAAATCAGCCATACCTACAGCTAACCCCATGCCCAAGCAGGACAATGCACTGCAACCTTCCACACTCGCACTTGAGACATCTATGCCACTAAAATCAAACTTTGAGCGTAAGGATCATTCAAAGTATACCCCGCTACCTGTCAAGCCTTCAGAGCTTCTAAAGCAGCTACTGGAAGTAGGGTACATCCAACAAAAATAAATGTATGAAGGAGGAGTTAGGAAACATTAGCGGTACTATGAGCTCCTTAGGAACCCCTCTTTGGCCTTGCCTAGCAAGCCCCCAGTCCCTAAAGGTTTCAGGTTGGATCGATTTTGTGACTACCACCAACAGTGTGGTCACAACATAGATTACTGTTTGGCATTGAAAGATGACATCCAAAGGATGATTGATAAAGGAAAGATGGTGTTAGAAAAAAGTAACCTAGTACGTCATGAGAATCAATCTCTACATGTCTACATCGACCCCCTCAACACCAACAACGCCAGTTATGTCATCAACACCATTGGCATTAACAGTAACCTTAGACCGCCCCAGTAGTTGTTTATGGTCTGCATGCCTTAGCATAGCACACTAGCACTACCAGTAGCTGATCAAAGCTCGCAGTCACTGTTTATCTTGAGAGTAGCTCATTGGGTGTCTGTCCCTATGCCACCTATTGGCGAAACCATGCAATCCTACTCGTTAACAACATTGGCTCCGTTTGTCATTAGGGGGCCAACTCCTTCAATAGCCCCCACCTCGCATAAGATAGCTGCATAGCCTTCTCATCCTAAAAAATGAGAAGTGCATTTTGTAGGTGAGACATCGAGGGAAAATACCATCCCAGGTACTTCCAAGCCCACTTCTTCATCCCTTGTATCTACGCCTTTGTCACCAAAGATGAACATTGCTATGACCAAACAGTTTGCACTACCCCACCAAAAAGGGTTTGAACCCAAACCTAAAACTGACCCTCCTCATGAAATCTATCTTCTGGGATGAATAGAAGAGGAGAAGGGAAGTAAACAGGGGGGCATCCAAGACCTCTTGGATGCCCTCACACAGGTCAAGCAAGCCCTAAAACAAAAGAATACTAGATTGAGCTTCTACGACCTAATTATGACATCTACCACACACCATGAGGCTATGTTAATGGTGATTCTAGTCAACGAGGGCATGCTGGTAGAAGAGGAAGCAATCCACTCAGTCATGCTTCCTTCTGCGCTTGCAAAACCAAAGCTGTCCCAACTGACTTTCTGTGATGATTCCATTAGGGAAGACCCTGAAAGGGGTCAAGTAACTACAGCACCCCTATTCATCACAATTTGGGTCAGCCAACATCGGATCCGAAGGGTACATGTTGATGATGGGGTTGCCATGAACGTCATCCCCTTCCCTATTGTGGACAAGTTGGGCTTGGTGGACCAGATCAAACCCACAACAACATCCTATTTAAAGTCATTCAATGGGGCACGGGTCGTGGTGAAAGGCATGGTCCACATAGACTTTGTGGTAGGGGACCAGTTCCCCATGAATGCAATGTTCATCGTGGTTGAAGAGATGCCTGAGTTTAACTTGATCTTGGGGAGGTCATGGTTAGTGCAAATTAGGGCTGTCTCTTCACCCATTCAACAAGAGATCCATCTACCATACGTAGGCAGGGAGGTGGTGATCCATGGTGACGAGGTGACGACACAAGCTATCAATAATGTATATATGGAATAAGGCTCAAAGGTCATAACCTCTGAGAATGGAGCACCTGTTGCAACACACACTAACCATCTGGTGAAAGAATCGGCTTAGCAAATCGGTTCTAGAAATGATAACACATGGGCTGAGTTGCCCTTCTAAGTGGGGGACAATGATGTAGACGAAGGCCCTGGCAAAGCGCCTCAGCCTTATGTCTTGCCCAACCCATGATGGGTCAAGAAGCAGCTATGCATAGCATAGCAACCCCACTACTTCCTGCCTAGTCATCATCCTTTGTACATTTACTGCCTTTCTATTATGCATCCATCCATCTACGTTAGTTACTAGTTAGCTGTATTTTAAATCGTTAGCGTATCATCCCTTTAACACACCATGGCCCGAAATTTCCTAAAACTATGCTTCATAACTATGGCCCGAAAAGGCCTAAAACTATGTTGTGCCACCCATGGCCCGAAATGGCCTAAAACTAGTGATGGCCCAAAATGGCCTAAAACTAGAAAGGGCCTGAAATGGCCTAAAACTAAAACATTAAAAAAATGAAAGTTTAACATAAAATTCAGCATGTAGACAATGCATAAGTTAGCGTAGAATCAATTTCTATTTTGAAATCCTTCTTTTATTTTATTCAAAGCCTTTGTCTTTTAAAAAATGTTCGCAAAAATTCTACAAAAATCCAAATTTTCAAAAATCCCGTGCTGTCATGGTTTGTCTTCACCTGCATCATCTTCTTCATTTGCTCCTACATCATCCCCTTCTACATCACCCTCCTCTGTGTTGTCCTCTACCACCCCTTCATTCCTGCCCTCTACAGGCCCTCCACCCTCATCTGGAACCTACATTATAGAAATGAAGTAGTCAGCTAGGGCAACATACGCAAGCTACAACAAAGCATAAGCATTAATACAACAGAAAGTAACTAACCTGAGATGGACCTGTGTCCATCTTGAAGGGTATATGATCTAAATTGAGCCCAAGGTAGTGCCAGACCTCCTCTTCCATGATATTCATCCCATTCCTAATGTGAGGTTTAGCGTCTACGACAGCTTTCTCCTTCTTGACAATCCTCCATCTTGGCAGTCTCGGAGAAAAGGAAGCGGTAGAGGTTTCACCTATGGGAAGGTCCACTTCTAGTTTAGGAGATTCTATGACCTTTACCTGCTCCTTGAACTTGTCATAGGCCTTAGAAGTTCCAATGGCATCAATGAATTCCTTATAGGTAAACTCCTCTATAGAAGCATCCCTGTACAGTTTACAATAGGTGGCACATTCCAGTTTATACATGTGTTTATGGTTCTTCTAGGACTGCCTCCATTCGTAAACCCTTGCATTGTAATCTTTCCAATATTGACTCTTTTGGGCCAACAAGTTCATTTTCATTCACTACTCTATTATTTTGTAGATGGATTTATTGTTTTGACATACGACTGTCCAAAATCTAACATAATCTGTCACAGCCGTACGCCAGTTCTCATCATTAGTATCATGGGCTATGAGGAATTCGTTCCTCGATTTGAGGTCTTCTACCTCGACGCTTAAGTCAGCCTTCTCTCTCTCAAATTTTTGGACCCATTTCCATAGGTCTTCATTGATGCACCTACACTCCCACAAGGAGCATGCTGAGTGCAAAGAGCATTTGCTGACCTCGTCATATGTGCGATGAGGCACCTCGGTCACTTCGGGCGGGAATGTAGGCATGACATCGACTTTCAAAGGCCACATTGGGTTCCATTTGAGTTGAGAGGCTATCACAACATAAAAAACATATTATTCACATTAGTGTAGAAGGGTTAGAAAATTCAAGAACTCTAGCATAGTAGCATGAAAACACCTAGCATAACTACTTACCCACTTCAGGGTCGACCTGCTGGAGATGGCCGATCATGTCGTTGACGACCCCCTGCATAAATATAAACTTATCAAGGGTCTCAGCCCATGGTTCCACATGAATTAGAGGGGGTATTGCAACATCAACAGTGGTGTATGTAATGCAATTAAATGCATCAGTAGTGATCAAGGTGAACTATGATGTGATTGTGGGTAAAGCAACTCACCAATGTCTAATTGTAGTTCCCCTCCTTTCTGACTCGAAGCAACGGTAGCACCTTTACCATTTCTCTGCTCCCTCGATGCTAAACCACCTTCGGCAAGGGAAAATCTAGCAGAAGTCCCTTCCAAGTTGATGTGAGTTTCTTCCTTATCTACTAGCGCCTTCCCTTTTGAAGTACCAACATTCTCTTCATCAGCGGGAGACTCCTCTTCATCTCCAAAAATGTCCTCCTTGTCAATAGGAGGATTTTTCCTAATAACAAGAGTCCTTGCCTTAGTGATGAGAGCTATTTCTCTCTTAACTAGGGCCCTTTCTTCTAAGATTAGGGCCCCAAAATCTTTATTTGTCACCCCCATCTTAGGGGCTGACGCCTCTTCGTCACCTTCTTCCTCTGGCAGCCAGAAACATGTTTGCATTAGCTCAAAATAGGTTAGCTTAAAGTAGGTGCTATGCTATGCTGTCCAGTGTAGCAGGCATTAACAAAGTAGGTGAAGAAATAAGCATAAACAAAAGCATTTACCAATGGGGGGTTGCATCCTTTGTAGTTTAAACCGTAGTCTCCACCCCTCCTCTTCTTCCATGCGGAGGGTTTTCTTGGCTGAAGGAGGCCTTTTTCACTGCAACTTAGTGGCCACCATTTTGGCAATGAGATGTTTCCCCTATGATACATTACTAGCAGTAGTAGGGGGTGCCTCTCCTATGTTGTCTTGGCCACGAAAGTTCTGAGCCACCCGATCCTTAGTCATCATGGAGAATGACTCCCCAATTGGTTCTGGGGGATCTTGGGCTGGGGTGGTTTGGAGGATCTGGCAGATCCACGGTTTGGAAATCTAGTTGCGATTCTGTATTACCCAGGCCCCATTCTCATGGACTACCAAAAACTCTATGAAATTCCACAAATAGTCTATGTAAAAGATGTAATGCACATTGAAACGGGACTCTTGCTTCGTATGGAGCCCCATGATTTCAGTTTGCAAGCCTTTACATAAAAATCTAGCCCAGTTGTAGCGAGCCCCCTCTTCCATGACCTCACGCATTACCCAAGCTTACTCAATCCCAAGGACCTTCCCCTAGGAAAGTAGCAAGGGGAAAGCACGAGCATGGAAGATGGGATAAACTTCTTTGGTAGGTCCATCCTTGACCTTCTCCATAGGGATCCCCTTTCGCTCTTTCACAACCCTTATCCACTCCTCGATGTCTTCCTTCTAAAGGTTTAGCTCTCTCTTGGTCTTTGATCCTATGAGGATGCCATCAGAAGAAACACCAAAAATATCCATGAATAGCTAGTCATTAACTTCAATGACCACATGCACACCGTGTATGCGTGTGCGGAAGCGGCTACCTTGTCAGAAAAGGAGTCCACTAGGAAGAGCATCTCAATGGTTGGGACGCTTGGATTCGGGGCCAAGAATAGATTCATGAGCCCGACACCTTGTAGATTCTTGACCAGGGAATCTGAGGCCTTGGTGCATGAAACACTACAAAATTCTGGGCTTAGTACTTCTCCAACAAGAATCGAGCTAAAATTGTGATGTTCCCCACCATGACTAAAGCTTGATGGCCTCATGGACAGCTTCAAACAAAGTCAAACTGAGCAAGAAATGGTTCCCTGGGATCCACAGAAGACTATGGTGACATCTGGTATCAAACCTGGCAAATTTTGAGCTCAAAATACTTATTTTTCACTAAGTATGCAGCATGCATGCCCAGCATGTGACCTCAAAGAGTACCCAAAACAGACACTTAAGATCAAGATTTTCAGAAGGCATGAACTCTCAGAGATAGGGAAATTGTTAGGCACCATCATGGGCTCAAGAAAATTAGGTTCTAACCTTGAAATCATGCACTTTGGGGTTCACATGTTGAGCATGTACATCCTGCATGGCCAGCGTACACCAGTCGAGGCCTTCCAAAACCATGTCAGATCAAGTCCAAATGAGCCCAAATTTGATAGGCAGCATCCTCATGATCCAAGGGCCAAGGGAAAGATTTTTTGTTGTAATAGTAGTTGAAGCACCACTAATTTTGGTCTAGCACTTTTAGATAAGAATCAAGCTAAGTCATGCTACTGCCCAACATGAGTACAACGTGACCAAACTTGGAGGCCTCTGAAATAGCCCCCGATGGCCCATGATTCAACAGGCAAGGTCCTCCCAAGGTCCACAAGCGACTGTACCAACTTCCAACATCTAGAATCAAAATTTTTAGGTTCAAAATGTTTGGTTTTAGCTAAGTACACTTTAGTTACTTTTTCAGACGCTGCACAGCTTAAGGATCAGCGTCACCAACTTTTGGAGCCCCAAAATTGAGTCAAAACAAGCCGAAATTGAGCACAAGGACCCCCCATGACCTTCACCAAGGTCCCTAGCAGCTCCCAGCCTCTAGAAAATCAAGATTTGGGCCTCAAATGTGCCATTTTAACTTGGTGATGTTGGGGTTATTTTTTCAGACGTTGCATAGTGTAAGGATCAGTGTCACCAATTTTTAGAGCCCCAAAACTAAGCCAAAATGACTTGATTTTAAGGGTGTAAGTTGTCCTCAAGGTCCACTATTGATAACTATGGGTCCCAACCTTTAAAAATTCCAGATTTTAGCCCAAAATTGCAAGTTTTGGAGGTCACACGCTAGGTCACATTGCAGGCCAGGCTGGGTGCTAGACAAGGAAGGCGAAGTTAATCCTCCTTGATTTTCTTTGTAAATTTTTATCATTTGAGGGCTTGTCTAAATTATTTGTATTTTCATGGGCTTAAATGACCCACAAATTATAAAATACATTAAATCTGGTCAAAGAAGGCAAATATCCAGCACACATCCAACTCGTGCACAACTATCCAACACAAATACATTGAATCTGGTCAAAGAAGGAAAATTGCCAACACACATCCAACTCATGCCAACTATTCATGGGACACATGTCACTAGATCTATTTTTCTCTCATCTCCCAACCATTGATTCCATTCTTGAAAACCCTAGCCAAACCCTAGCCCAACCCTATAAATACCCTATCAATTCACACAAACTAAGGGGTAGAAAGAGAGGAAGTCAAGAGAAGAAGAAGATTGGAAGAGGCAAAGATTGGAGAGATTGGAAATTCTAAAGGAGGACATAACTTGCAATCCTTGGGTGCTCGGCACATCCGATTGCTAGCTTCCAAGTTTCTTCTCACGTTCATCTCATTTCATCACTGCATCATCGTGTCATATCATTCCGGGGCTAGACGTTTGACTTGCCATTCACACTTGTGCAACTACACTTTGACTAGTGCACATTTTTTTTAAACAATATAATACAGTTTCATTATTTCCTTTCATTTACATTGTTTAGTTCTATTTATGCTTTATTCATAATTTAGTATGCTTTATTTACATTTCATATCATTGTTTACATTCCATTTACATCCTATTTATGATAACCCCAGCGCTAGCCATAGCTTACTCTTGAGGAAGTCCTTGGTTGATTTGCTTGCAAACCATCCAAGGCACTCTACCTTCATTCCCTTTTCCAGCTTGCCCTCAAGCGAAGGCAGGGTCAGCTGTGGCTGCCCGATGATCTCTCATTGTCTGTTTCCATTCCAGCCTTACACCGACAATTTAGGTCAGTACAGAAGAGGCAGCCCAAAACAGCCATGACCCCGCTTATTCAACCTTTAAAAATCAACATAATAAGAAAGACAAAGAAAAGGCTAAGGAAACTATAGTAGCAGTAGCGGAAACACAACAAATGAGTATAGGACAACAAGGAAAACTGCCTACTGCCCCTGCTAACTATGCTAGACCTACTCCCACTACTGCCCTCAAACCGTCCACATCACAAAATCCTACACCAGGTTGTGCGAGAAACTTCGAGAGGAGAGACCCCTCTCAATACACACCATTGCCCATGAAACTCTCACAATTATTTGACCAACTCTTGAAGGCTAGACTAATCAAACATAAACAATTGTCCCCCGCAGCAATCCAAAGACATGATCGATTGTATCAGTTGGTCAAGAACCCAAGCTTGGCAATGCCATATGAGCCCCCAGTTCCAAGAGGCTTTAGAATAGACTGCTTTTGTGATTATCATCAATGCAATGGGAATGGCACTGACTATTGTTTCACCCTAAAACAAGATATTCAATAGATGGTCGACGGAGGTGAGATCACTTTTGATGAGGCCAACCCGGTCAAACCAAAAAACCAAGCCATGGGCATATATAAGGATCCTCTAAATACTAAGGAAGCTCCATACTTAATTAACACTATCTACTTAGACAATGAACAAGAAGCACCTAGGATTAACACCATTTACTCAGATAATGAACAGCAAATACCTAAGAGACCATTTGTAGTTCGTATCCCTCCTACTACACAAACGCCCACACCTCAATCATCATACTCTCTAAGTAACCCACCTACCCCGTAAAGATCTTATTTCATCTAGATACCCCCTGCGGTGGCAGCCTCTACCATACCACCAAAACCATACGTGGTGCGTGTGCCTCCCACTGCTACTACAGCAAACACACAACCTCCTACCCGGCCTGCTCCCTATGTAGTCCGGGTGCCACCTGCGGTTGCAACTATGGAGATACAACCCCCAGCTAGACCAACTCCATATGTTGTCAAGATACCCAAACATCGTAATAACCACCAACCTTCCACTCCACAAACAAAAAATAAAACGATTCTGTATGTTGTTAGGATGCCTAGGAAGCCTGACGCTCAACCACCTTCAACTATCCAATCGTAACCTCATCCTACTCCATATGTCATATGGGTTCCAAAGCAACCAGATGTGAAGAAACCAAATGTTCCCCTACGTCACACGTGGGAAAGCCTGGCAGATAGGCTCACATGGGAATGATTGGAGAAAGAACGTTAACAGCTTGCCTTAGGACCCCCCAAGCCTACTTCATTAAGTGCAGTACCCATGGCATCACCTACTAACAAACCAAACATGAGCTATAAGGGATAATCATCAAGGATACATGATGCATCCAAATCAATAGTTATGGAAGAAAACGTCAAACCAGCTACACATGAGATAAAACTGTTGGGCCCGATGGACCAAGTAATCATTAACAAGCATACACCTAATTGTAGAGACCTGGCAATAGCCCTAATGCAAGTTACACATGCACTTAAATAGAAAAACAATTCATTAAGCCTATATGACCTGATATTAACTTCTCAAACTCATTGTGAAGCCCTAGTATGTATGTTGACATCAATCACAGTAAATGAAGACCTACCTCTGAATGAACTTTCTATCCATGCGGTAATGTATTCGCCTCGAGGATCGGCTTCTCAATCACTAGGCTTCCATACTAATGACATCAAAATTGATGAGAAAATAGGAGAAGTGACAACCGCACTTATGTTCATAATGATACAAGTAAATCAACTCAAAATACATAGAGTGCATGTAGATGATGGAGCCACCATGAACGTAGTACCCTATCCCTTCATTGAACAATTAGGGCTTACAGAACTAATCAGACCAACCTCCACCACATGTTTAAAATCATTTAGTGGATCACGCGTAGTAGTAAAAGGCACCATAAATTTGGACTTTATTGTAGGGGATCGATTCCCCACATCTACTAACTTTGTTTTCATCAATGAAATGCCAGGGTTCAATTTAATATTAGGAAGACCCTGGTTGGCCCAACTCAAAGTAGTCTCTTCCCCCATACAGCAAGAGATTCACCTGCCTTATGAAGGTGGTGAAATCATTACACACGGGGAAACTGCAACACCTACCATCTCGTCACATACAGATACAAACCAAGGCTCAGAGGTTAAGTTTGAAGAACCTAAACAGGATGACACAAAACAAAAACAAAGTTGCACGTGACCAATAGACAATGATCCATCAGATGTAAAAGAAGCTTCACCTAACATAGAAACACTCGAACCTAAAATGGTACATATACCGCCTAACCTAGAAACTACAACAAACATCGAAACTACTGAACACATGGAAACACTAGAAGATGCCAACATAGAGCCCCTTCCATCAGACGTCCCTTGGGCTAAATTACCATTCAACGTGATCAACAAAGGGGATGCTGAGTATAGGATCATACCTATTAACGTCACTTATAATATTAAATTAAGAAAACTCAAAAAATTACTAAACCAATAAGCTACATTCATCATCTGAAATGATGTTAAACTACCACATGTCTGCAACGACATAAAACTAGCCACGGCCAGAAATGGCCGGTTTACCAAGGAACCCATCAGTATCACTTGAAACTTCTCTTGTTTACATATGGCCCGAAATGGCCTTAAACTAGTACATGGGGCCCGTAATGGCTTTAAACTAGGACATCAAGACTACATGTCATGACTTTAAATTGACACACATGCACCCATGGCCTGAGATGGCCTTAAACTAGAGCATTCTCTTACATTTCTTTTCTGTCAATGCAAGCTTACGGTTCAAATATATGCTTACCCCGTTGCGTTGTTGCATGATCAGCCATAGTTTTCCTTCATATTCCCCTCTTCACATGATTATGCTCCTACTTCTGTTCCTACTTCGTGCATTACACTTAAACAACAAAATGAACAAAAACACTTTACATTGCTGCATCGTGTTTACATTCAAGCCCAAAAGATTTTCACTTTAAATCTACGCTTATCAATGTTCAAACAAAATTAAAATTCAAACACCAAAAAAAAAGGGAATAACAAAAAACTCAATTGAAAAAATAGTATAAATGTATCAACATCAAATTACAACCTAGTGCAATGTCCCCACATGATAAATAGATCGCATACATAATCATTTTAACAACAAACAAAAAAAAATATATTCATAAACAAATAATTACAATTGTTAACCAATTCCATCCATCAATTCATGTACAATCCAAAGCAAAACATTCTGTTTGCAACTCATGTAAAAACATGAGCGATGATAATACAAAATTTAAAACTAAGCATCAGGGTCGGGAGGGGTATCCCTCTTAGACTCCCTAGCACCATGGGTCCCTGCTCCGCTGGGGCCACCTTCTTGATCATCATCATCACCCTGACCCTATGAAAAGGTAAAAGAAAAAAATTAACATAAAAGGAAAAGAGAAGAATTCAAAAATTTATTTAATAAAAAAAATTCACAAGTTTAAACGACTCACTGAAGAAGATCCTCCTAGACCGAATTCCAACCAATGAAGGATTTCTTCTTTAGAGACACTTGCCCAGTCAATCCCATCAAGGCCCAAATCAACATTGGCTAAAGCTTTCCCTTTGTCCACACGGACCAAGTGGGACGTTTTAGAGGAAACTCCCCCACAAAAACCTCCCTAGAAGCTGTGGTGATTACCATCTTGGGCGATTCCATCTCCACCATAGTATGCTTAGCAAATGCATCAAATGAAGAGTGTAGGCCTAAACCCTCAACAAACATCTCCAGCTGATGCTTCTCAATAGATACCTCCTTTAACGATTTTTTATAATGATACTTATGGGTCTTTTCATCTTGATCCCATTTCTGCACCTTAAAAGCGAAAGCCTTTCAATCCTAACATTTGAGGTCTAGTAAATCAATTTGTGCCTTATGCTCTGCTAGCTCTCGAGTCATTAATACTTGGTGATTCAATAAATTCCAATATCTGTTATAAGTAATCTCGAAAGTTTGCCAAGAATGATCACTTGTTAACCTTGTCGAGGTGAACTCAGAGCGCGATCTGAGATCATCCTGTTCTGCTGATAGCTTGAAAATCTCTTTTTCTCCCACTTGAATCTGCAACCATAGCCTCTCGATGGAGCGCCTACAGGTCCAAAGAGACTTGGCATTCTGCACAACGCATTCTGCCACTTCATCATAGATCTGTTAGGGTACTTGTTCAATCTCAGGTGGTAGTGCAGGAAAACTATCAATACACGTAGCCTCAGATGGATCCCACCTCAGCTTAGTCCCTATCCACATGAGACAAACATGCATTAGACATCGGATAGTAGAAACAGATGCAAAAAATTGAAGGATTCGAAATGCTTAAGATATATGTACCTATTTTAGGATGAGCTTGCTGGATGCGATCAACTACCTCATCAATGATACCAGTTATAAAATCTAGTTTACTTGGCATTTCAATCCAAGTAAATGGTTCATGCTTAGAAGATGGGTTAACATCGGTGGTCGTTTCTGTGGGACCCTTCATCATAGGGACTTCTAAACGAATGTTAGGAACCATCCTAGTCTTAACATTTTCGCCTAGTAGCAAAAAAAAAAACATAAAATTAAAATTTCAAACAATGAGAAGCACAATTCAAAAGGCAAATAAACATAATATGGTGAATATACTGAAATCTTTGTCTTCCTCCCGATTCGAAGGATCACCAAGGTCTAGCCTCCCTCCGAGGAAACCATCAAACATCACATCGACTCCATCCTAATCATCGATGTTACCCTCTTCTGTGGTATCTCTCTCCCGATCTCTCATTCCTCCCGTCTTGTCCCTGCCCATTTCGTCCTCCTCATTTAAGTTCGTTGAGACCTCTTCCTCCTCAATGATTGGTGCTAATGTCTCTCTTCTTACTTCAAAAGTAAACTCTAATGACATTCATAGGTTCAACATCGATTTTGTATAAAAAATTGAAAAATAAAGTAAAAATAACGATGATGATAATAAAACAAGGACAAATCAATAAATCAAGCTTACCCCGTACAGGCATCTTAAACTGTATACATTTCACCCTTGGTTCATCTACAGTTAGAGCAACCTCTCTAGGACGTTCACGCTTTTGAACTTTCAATTTTGCTTTCCCATCATTTCCTTGATCACCCGATCGGCTCTCCTAGCTGTATAGGGCACACTATCTGGTTCCAACCCTACACTGTCATGCATATGAATTGAATGAACATATGACCCCTCCGTTGTGATAGAAACTAATTCTTCAATCCCCTCGGGAGCATCCTAAGATTTGGCCACCTCAAATAAGTGGAAAATCCACAAGCGAGATAGTTGGTTGTGATCCCTTAACATGTACTTGTTATTTTCATGAACAACTAAAAATTCAGCAAACTAGCGCAAGTAACTGACAAAGAATGCAAAGGTGAAATGGGATTGCACCTCAATGTTTCAACGTAACCTCACTATCTCCTCATGGAAACCTATAAGTAAAAACTCAACCCAATTATAACGTACCCTAGTCTCTAGAATCGTGCGCATGATACGCACAGGTTCCACCCCAAAAGTCTTTACTTGAGACAAGGATTTGGAAAACACCCGTGCTCTGAATAAGTGATAAAACTCATTAACTTTAGCTACTTTTGATTTTCCCTGCATGGGGAATCCCTTAGCACCTTTAAGAACGCCCAACCAATCATCCAACTCATGCACAACATGGAGCTCTTTCTATGCTCTATAAAAAATCACTTTAGTCCCAGCTATTAGTACACCAAAGAAGTCTGAGAAGAACTCCAATAATAGATGGAAAACCACTTTGACACCCTTGATGCGAGTGCTATAGTAGGTGATAGATTCGTCGAAAGAATCAATGATTCCAATCATCTCCGTCATAGAAACATCAGGGCTTAGAGCAGTAAACAAATCCATGAGGCCCACATCACTTAAACAATTGATGATATGTGGTGGTGCCTTAGTATGTAACCATCGCTGTGAGTCACTGATTTCCCAAAATTTCATAGAAAAAGTGCTCTCAGTCCGCCCAGTTGTGATAGTGGCTCCACCAGGGGGGACATCCACTGTACGCACAAGATAAGACCATGGAGTCAATATAACCAATGATGTAGTAGAACAAAAAAACTCAGGTGTCAAAAATACCATTACTTACCATCAGTCGATAGATTCAGATCGCTAGAAGCCAAATCAGTGTCGCCTGGAAAAATCAGCCCATTATGAGACCAATCCCCATGTAGCCACCCCCTAGCCTCGCATTGTGCAAGTACCCTCAAGTACCATTTGTGAAAATAAACAATATCACCCTTAGTCTGGGCCAACATGGCACCATAGAGAGTGAGGCCTACCATGAAAGTCTCTAAGGCGGTACGAGCCAAAGAGAGTCCATCATCACCTATGCACACTCCTTCGTTATTGAATTGAGGCCTGCAAAGAGACGGTGATCAAAATATAAACCACTACTAAGAAGCCAAGTAAAAATGGCAAATTGAACAACCTTACCTTCCTACTCGGTACACCGTTCTAGGAGGGTTCTAGAACAAAGTATGCACACGAGCAGCTAGGCATAGGGTGTTATTAATGTGGTGAGGGCCACCTGACAATAAGTCCCATACATGCAACAATGGACGGGTAGATCTAAGTCCTCCAGAAGGACCATCCTTAATCATGAGCGGTCCCTCATCAATGTCAACCATGAAAGCTATTACGTTGTTTGAGGATCTTGGTAACATGGTCTCAAGCACACTCCGTGCTAACTATTAACTTAAGTGGAACCATACTACCATGCTGAATCTCTCTAGCATGAAGGGAAGAAACTCGCTAACACCCATTCTGAACCATACCCCATTTTGATCAATGACCATGCTAGGAGCAGGTTCATCAGAATCAATGGGCCCAAACCACGCCAAAGCCCCAACAAGCTCCACCACTAGGAGGAAAGGCTTGGAATTTCTACAAGTGTTTACAAACCACGATAAATCAGCTATACAAGAAAAAAAATAATAAAATAAAGTTTCACCCTAGCAGCCAACACTTGGAAAGAAACTGCTGTTCTCTTCATGCCCAGTATGCATACCTTGCACGCTACAAACCCCAGCGTGCAGACCCTGCACGCTACACCGCGGATGCACAAACCTTGCACGCTGAGCATGTCCTTCAAACTATGAAAACATTTACGCTACAAAAACCGTTACGCTACACAATGGGGCAAACTGATAGGAATAGTAGGAGAAAACATAAATTTCGACGAAGGATCAGAGCCTACCTGCATGTCGATCCAGACCATGATGGAATCCTGGGTCTAGGTAGACACTTGAGCATCACTTCACTCTCTTTGGTGAAGGTCAAGCTAGGCTCATTTCTCCTCTGGCCTTCTACCTACTTACCCTTGCCCATTGCTGCTTTCATGCTACATGTTGTGTTCACGTTGTGTCTCGCACGCCAGGGTTTCAATGCTGAACGTTGTGTTGACGCTGCGTCTCGCATGCCAGGGTTTTGACCCTGCATGCTGAGTTCATGCTGCATCTCGCAAGTTAGAGTTTCAACCCTGCACGCTGAGTTCACACTGTGTCTCACATGCTGGGGTTTCGACCTTGCACACTATGTTGATGCTGCGACTCACACGCTGGGGTTTCGACCCTGCATGCTATGATCAATTCACGCCAAACCCTAAATCTCGCAGAACTCAGAATACTAATAAATCCTAAACAAATAAGCAAGAATCAAGATGGAAAGACCCAGGAAATAATGAAAAAACAAAATAGGGGTACAATGAAAACCAGAGGAACTGTCTCAGTAATGGACATCATAAAGAAAGAATATAGTGAGCTAGGCTCACGCTGGAGCTTCGACCTTGCACACTAGGGTTTGAACCCTTAGCCTCATGTTCACACTGCACATCTGCGTCGCACATTCACGCTGAAGGTCTTGTCGAATCCTTCCATCCGGCTCGCTGCACCACGATCTATATCGCCCTTGTCGCCACCGCTATGCCGTACTTGTGCCTGCCCCTGCCTATGCTTCTTAATATTTGCCCCGATACATGCTGCAAAATAGGTTCACGCTTGAGCTTTGGGGGTTCACGTTGGACATTCATGCTTGAAATTGGTCGCTGGCTACCCCACGGTTCACGCTAACTCCTATTTAGACACTCCGCGTTAAATACACTGATGGCGCCTTGAAATAATTTATTCAATTAATATAAAAATTAACCAAAATATAAAGTACGTGTAAATACATATGAACAAAGTAGAAGAAAAGATAATGAACAAAACAAAAGAAAAGACAGTGATATACCAAGATGAACACTACCCACATGCAATATTCTCTTGCGAAGCAATTCCTGTTGCCCACAATAAACATTTTAGCGCAAACTTCTCATTCGGCAGTCTCACACTCAATAACGATTACAAATCGTACAATCAACCAGACATCATGAATGAACAGTTATCAGCCTGGTAAGGCCTTAAACTACCACAATCTGCCCAGTAAGGCCTTAAACTGCCACAATTGACCCAGTAAGGCCTTAAACTGCCATGCGTCCAGATACGACAATAAATTACCATCACATATCTTAGTCCAGTTTAGATGCATAAATGCATAAATTACTTACATCCGTAAATAACCAACCAATTGATTAACACTACTCACTATTTATTGGCAGGAGCAAACATCATGGACAGTAAGCAATTATTCTTACCACTGTCTATCAATGGACAGCACAGGACGATCACACGAGAAATCAACATGGAATCTATTGATTTAGGCTCAACAATAAATGACACTTTTGTGGCATCAACTCAACAAATGCTAGATTGTTTTGAAATGATGACCAAGACTTTGGACCCAGAGATTGATAGCATCACCGAAGACCCCTTGGCTGAAGTCCCCATTACCGTGCCAGATGGTGAAGTTAAAATCCTAAAACTAAGTACATTGTGAAGCCTGCAACTAGCCAATGACATAGCACAAGTTCTTAAAGACAACATAAAAGCTTTCACTTGGTCTTACACTAACATGCCCAGGTTAGACCCTCGAATAGTCCAACACAACATTATACTCTATCCAAAATTAAGACCAGTGAAACAAAAAGCACGTAAGGTTAAGCCTAAGGTAGCATTGGTAGTCTGCAATGAAATCACCAAACTTTATCAGGCTGGTTTCATTCAGGCTGTTGACTATGCTAACTGGGTATCCAACATGGTCATTATCCTAAAGAAAAATAGAAGCATTCACCTATGCATTGACTTCTGGGACCTCAACGTTGCAACCATAAAAGATGATTTCCCCTTACCTAGCATTGATCAACTAGTTGACTCGACCCCTGGGCATGCCTTGTTATCTTTTATGGATGGCTTTTCAGGATATATCCAGATTCAGATTAACCCTGAACATCAACTTAGGATGACCTTCATGACACCATGGGGTACTTTTTGCTACACGATGATGCCATTTGGTCTAAAGAATGCCGGTGCTACATACCAAAGAGCGATGACATTTATCTTTAGTGATCATATCTTCAACTCGCTCAATGACTATGTGGATGATATCGTGGTTAAATCAAAGACATCAAAACAACACGTACAAGATCTTGACTTGGTACTAAAACTTTGTTTAAAATATGAGCTAAGACTTAACCCAAAGAAATATGTCTTTGGAGTCAAAACAAGAAAAATGATTAGATTCATAGCCTCGGAAGTAGGGATACGAGTAGACCCCGATAAAGTTAAGGCCATAACAAAATTAAAACCACCTAGCAACCTTACCGAACTCTGAGGTCTACAAGGTAGATTATAGTTCATCAGGCATTTCATAGAAAAACTGACGGACAAGTTGAAACCTATGAATCATTTGCTATGCAAGAATGTCCATTTTGAATGGACTTCACAATGCTAGGAAGCATTTGACAACATTAAAATAGCACTTGTTCAACTACCCATAGTTTATCCACCTTGAAATGATAAACCATTTTACATCTACCTTGCTACTTCGAACTCGTCAATCTCATCCATGCTTTTCCAGAAATGAGATGATGGAACCGAAGTTCCTGTCTATTACTTAAGCCATGCATTAGTAACCCATGAGAAGAAGTATAATGAGGTGGAGAGGTCATGTTTAGCTCTTACCTTTTCCTTAAAGAAATGGTGGCATTACCTCTTCCGTAACCAAGTCAATATAATCTACAAGGATAATGTGCTTAGAGCCATCATAGGAAACATTTACGAGTCAAGTAGAATAGCTTGTTGGAAAGCCATGATAGCTGAGTTTGACCTACACTACATAACGTAATCATCAGTTAAGGGTCAAGCCATAGCAAATCAAATGACTACATCACCAACGCACGATTAGGCAATGATAGAGCCAGACTTCCCTGATGAAAATGTGAGTGCAATAGACATAGTACCCAATGACTATGATGCCATTTTGAACTTTGATGGAGCATCCACCTCTCAAGGGGGAAGTGCTACCACTGTCATCACCTATCCCTTTGGGGAGATTTGACTCTTTGCTTATCATTTCGACTTTCACTATACCAACAACGTAGTAGAGTACGAAGGTCTCCTTAGAGGTCTCATGGCAGCACTAGCTTTAGACACCACACGACTGGTAGTCAGAGGTGACTCAAAATTAGTTCTAAATCAAGTCACAGACATTTATGCATGCAAAGCACAACACTTAAAACCATACTGTGATTTTACTAAACACTTACTGAAGTGATTTGAAAATATAGATGTGCAACATGTTTCTAGAAATGATAACACCATTGCAGATGCACTTGCCATGTTAGCTCTAAATATATCGCCGAACATGTTCCACACATTACCCAGTTCTATAATCAGTTGTACTAAACCCATAACTAATACTCCTGATGAATTACCGATCACATTAGTTAGTACAATGCAGGTCGTAGAATGGTACGATGATATAAAGGAGTACCTTTTACATGGTGAACAGCCTCAACACCTGATGACTACACAAAAGGATGCAGTATGAAAACATTCTTGATAGTATGCATTGGTAGGTGACACATTGTGTCGTTGATCCTACAAAGGCATCTTGTTAACATGCGTTAGTAGCACTGATGGCTAAACCATCGTCGAGCAAGTACATGATGGACTATGCGGAGGGCAGTGCCCAAACAAATGGCAACAAAAGAAGACATTTGGGCTATTATTGGTTACACATGGAGTACGATTGTTTCTCCAAGGTCAGAACGTATAGTATCTATCAAAAATATAGCAATTTTATACATGTTCCACCAAATGAGTTGCATACAGCGCAAATCACCTGGCCTTTCCAGAAGTGGGGGAAGGACATTATCGGACTGATAACTCCCCCATCTTCTGCAGGACATAACTTTATCATAGCTGTGATAGAATATTTTACAAAATGGGTAGAGGCTATTCCCCTTAGAAAGACCACATCCAAACACATATGCAACTTCATTCTAGACAACATCGTGACCTATTTTGGCATTCCGATGACCATCATCACTAATAACGGGCCACAGTTCAGCAGTGCCAAAACTAGAACTTTCTATGAAAGCCTAGAGATCAAACATTCATTTTCATCCCCTTACTACCCTCAGAGCAATGGACAAGCTGAAGATACAAATAAGATCATCATCACAGTGCTCAAAAAGATGCTTACTCAGAGTAAGAAAAGATGGCACGAAGAGTTAGTATACGCACTATGGGCTTATCACACTACGCATCAGAATTCCATAGGTAAAATACCATATAGTCTTGTTTATGGTTTAGAAGCTATTTTACCTTTGGAGTTGTAGGTACCGTCCTTAAGGATCACACTCTCCAGACTCCTCGACGAAGGTCAAAACAATGACTTGCGCATTGTTGACTTGGACTCGGTGGAGGAGGAATGCACACGTGCGCTCGATCAGATCGAATGGTATCAGAAACAACAACGATGATGCCATCAACACGACATTCACAAGCACTTGATCAAAGAAGGCGATCTCATACTTAAGACAACTCGTGAACATGCGGACAAGTTCATAGAAAATTGGGAAGGGCCCTACTTCGTCACCAAAGCATATGACAACAGAGCATTTAAACTAGCTGACATGGAAGGGAATGAGCTTGCACACCTGATGAACCATTTGTACCTAAAATCATTTCATATCTAAACCTCTCAGGTATGCACACGTCCTGGAATCATGATGGTAAACTGATACCATAGCACGTCTTGGAATCATGACGGTAAAATGATACCACAGCACGTCTTGGAATCATGATGGTAAACTGATACCATAGTACGTCCGTAATGACAATAAACTAGAACCTGTCTGGTATGGCTTTAAACTGCCATAGTTTCATTCACTAGAGTCTGCTAAGACTATAAACTAGTTTGTCTCTTCACAGTCTGCCAAGACTATAAACTAGCAGTGTACCATCCGCTACGACGATAAACTGGCATCGTCCAATAGGTTATGACATAAAACTAACCCACGACAGTCCACCACGACTATAAACTAGCAAATAAATATCTCACCTCTCAGTCTGTGAGCTGCTGCATCACTCATCATCGATTGAACCTGACAACATGGCTACCATGCATATTCAATGCTTGAAATCTCATCCGGTGCCTTTGTTTTCTCCGTCTAAGCTTACTCACTCACTCATGGTTTTCTTGTCTTCTTGGAGTTGTGTTTGCAGGATGACACTCAAAGGTGTTCGTACGAGAATGCACTTCGTCACAGCAACAAGGTATCACATTGTTCCTAACACACGTAACCAGGTTAATCAAGCCATTCACTAGTACATTTCCCATTACATTTCCCATCTATTCCTCAACATGCTCTACACAGTCATACCCTGGACACACCTAGTGCATCCCAAAACATTGAGCACACCATTGTGCACTGCAACAATTTTAAGTAGTTGTGGCATACAACATGGCACTTCAGCATGTGTACAAGATCAAAGCAAAGCTCTTTACAAAAAAGAAGAAAAAAGAGCACAGAGCATAAAAGCCAAAAAGAAACACAAGACCCTTGGCACTTCCCATACAAGCCCCAGGTAGGAAGGTAGTTGTCTTAGAGGCAAGTACTCATGTCTCAAGCGCTCAAGTAACATCTCATTACGTGGCTTTGGCTCTCCACCAAAAGGCTCCCTTTAACACTAAATAGAGGCCCTGTTCCTCCAAAGAATGCAGCACATCATCATGTGGCTTTGGTTGTGCCAAGAAGTCCTCTTAAACACTAAACAAGAGTCTTGTTCTGCCAAAGGACATACACGTCATGTCTTGGTCCCAAGTCTACTAGACAATGGCTATTGACAAGGATCAACATGACCCGTACGCACACTAGAGCATCCCCCTCACCATGCACAATCCCTTGATTAGTTCCCAATCTCTACAATTTTTATCCACCTATCCAGCTACAAATTTCATTTCCTCAATTCCATGTGCTATTGAACATGGTGCGATGACATCTGGCCAAGTGCTAAAGGACAATATTTCTACCAAGTTGCTTATGGTGTTTTTTACTTCTTTATTGATGCTTCTCAGGTTGATTCCTCCAAGTGTCAACAAAGAGGGGCCAATGAAACACCACAAAATTCTAGGCTTAGTACTTCTCCAACAAGAATTGAGCTAAAATCGTGATGTTCCCCACCATGACTAAAGCTTGACGGCCTCATGGACAGCTTCAAACAGAGTCGAACTAAGTAAGAAATGGTTCCCTAGGACCCACAGAAGACTACGGTGACATCTTGCATCAAACCTAGCAAATTTTGAGCTCAAAATACTTAGTTTTCACTGAGTATGTAGCATACACACCTAGCGTGCACACCTAGTGTGTGACTTCAAAGACTACCCGAAACAGACACTTCAGAGCAAGATTTTCACAAGGCATCAACTCTCAAAGATAGGGCAATTGTTAGGCACCATCATGGGCTCAAGAAAATCAGGTTTTGACCTTGAAATCATGCACTTTGGGGTTCACACACTGAGCATGTATATCCTGCACGCCCAGTGTACACCAGTAGTGTCCTTCCAAAACCATGTCAGATCAAGCCCAAATGAGCCCAAATTTGACAGAAAGCATTCTCATGATCCAAGGAACAAGCAAAATATTTTCTATTGTAACAGTAGTGTTCATTTGTAAAGTCAAATTCTTTTATATTGCTTAAGTCTATACGCTAGATCACATGCCCAACGTGTACACGCTGGCATGCAGCACGTTGTATAGTTGTAATTTTCTTTGCACCCAGGTAATGCAGCCACCTGTCATCTGACCCAAAATTCTCTCATCCACAGCCACTCATAAGCCTCATAAAAACCCCAATTTTTGAAAGGATGGGGGGGGGGGGTCGCACGCAATTTGGCCAAACTATATACAAAAAAAGGGAGGACACTGAGAAAATTAGAGTAGGAAACTGATACTGTATGCTGAGCATACAGCCTTCACGCTATGCCTACAGTTTAAACCAGTACATCATCATCTCCCAGCATCCACTGGGGCTATTCATCCACCTTGTGTCAGATTTGCAACTACATTTAGACCGGTGCATTGTAATCTCATTTTGCAATAAAGTTGTTTCATTTTCTGATCAAGATTTGTTACAGTTTTCATCCATTTCTTTTTGCTTCTATATTTTTTTTCTTTGCATGTTCATGTTTTGGTTAACGTTTATCACGTTGTTTATGCATAACCCAGCGTATTGCACATCGCTATATGTTGGCGAAATCCTTGTCTGATCCACGTGCAGACCACTCAAGGTACTCTACCTTCATTCGTTCCAGCTAGCCCTCAAGTGAAGGTAGGGTCTTCTATGCTTGTCTATAAATCACACAGTGCTCATCCCATTCCAGCCTTGCACGGACAATTTCAGATAGTACAGTGCATATCCAACGCTGGCTCGCATCTACTTCTCTATACTTAAAGTAGGTGTTTGCCTTCTAGTTTTCGGTAATTATCACTATTACCTCCTGAGATTTCTTCATCCCTATAGTAGTTTGCATAGAAGAAGTTAGCATAAAAACACAAAAAATACAAAAAAAATAGCAAAGAAAATCAAGCATGTAGCAATTACTATCTAGCTTACTAGGCTTATACGACAACAGGAATGGCAAAAGAGTGATCAAGACATCTTCAATAGAGATTGGTGTGAAAGGTTCCCATCCCTCATCCAACCAACCAAGCTCCTTGCATCTATTGTAGAGGTTGGGATATCAATTTGGGAAGGTGTGGTACTCATCTCTGCATTGACCTATCACACCTGCATGCATATTCTCAGCAAAAGAGAATTCCTGCAGGGCCATTTGTACTATGGTCAACATATCCGTATCACCGTGAAGCCCTTCTGCGTTGATGTAAAACTTGGTAACAAGAACACATCATTAAAACTTGGCTAGCATAGTGAATGTTGCATAGCATAGTAGAACGTGGCTACAAGACTCACCCACCAGCATGGTATACGGTCCCTGGTGGATTTTGGAAGCATGTTCCCATCTGACGTGGAACAAATAATTTGTTGTAATGAAGGTAGCAGTTGTACTTAGGCATCTCCCTCCCTACTACTAATTGTCTCATTCATCAGATACCTCATAATACCTTGGTTTGACCTAGGCAACAGGGTTCCTATTATGAAGGATGCTACCTCCTTCGCTAGGTGTGACCAAACAATCACAATGAAGTGTTGGAGGAGGAATTGTAGGAACTCCTATGCTCCATCCCTGAACCAGACCCCTTGATCCCTCACACGTGTATGGGGAGGAGGAATATGGTCCACTGGTTTGTTCATGCAACACAAGACCCCTACAATTTCTAGGACAATTAGTATGGACCTTAGCACTACCCTACACAACACAACAACAAATGTTAGCATCATGTCTGAGTGTGATACACACATAGCGTAGCAAGAATTAGCATTTTAGTGAATAGCATAGCAACAATCCTCTTCCTGCATATAGCATAGCAAAAACATGAAAGCAACAGTGTAGTGAAAATAACCTAACGTAGCAACAGAGCGATTAGCCCTAATGAAAGCGATTAACATTGTGTGCTCATAAAACACGTTTCATATTGCCACATCACGCATGGACAAACCCTCTTGAGGGTCCTACGCTATGCCATTTGAAAGTCAAGTAGCCTAAATCATCCAAGTCTCTATGAAAATAACAGCTGTAGTGATGGTGGTCTAGGTGACCTTACATGCAACTTTTGCATAGCATTTTTACATCCGCCGTGGCCAAAATGGTAACAACGATGGTGTAAAGGCTAGAACCATGACAACACGATAGTAGAAAATGTGGATAGCTAAAATTGAATTGCAGAAATGAAAGAAAAAAAACAAAAATGATAACAGAAGCATAAGGAAATAGAAGAAGCATAGTGGCCTACTGGGTCAACGACGTCTCCTCCCACATCATGATGCATGCTTGTGTCACATGCCCTAGGGTTTCCTTCACCTCCTTGACCTTAGCAAGCACCGAGTATGTGCATTCTTTCTATGGAGACATTGTCTTGCTTGTCGATTCCTCCTTGTTGCTATGTCAAAATCACCCTACTTTCTGCTGGCATAATCGCTCTGCATTCTGAAATTGCTCTGTGCTCCGAATGTGCACTCTATGTTGTTACAGTGAAAACAACGAGCTTACCAGGGGTTAATCCCTATTTGTAGCCATAATGGTGAAAATCAAAAACCTACCATTCTCTCTCTTCGTTTAATGTAGAGTATATCGTGCAGCATAGCATGCTCACCACGACATCGTAGCACTGTTGGCATTAAAACAGGTGGATCTAGGTGAAAGATCTCAGCACATTTCAAGTTAACCATTTGCTTTCCCAAAAAACAAAAAAATAGATATTTTCAATTAGCTGTCTAGAAAGACCTTAAACTAGCAATCTTAGCATAGTTGCAAGTTTAGCTGTTTGAAAGGACCTTAAACTAGCACTCCTAGTGTATAGTTTTACTCTAGTTAGCAGTCCAAAAAGACTTGAAACTAGCAGTTCCAATCTCCTACGCGTTCATAGTTCGCAATGACACTAAACTAGCAGTTTCACATTTTTGCATTAACGGTTTTACATTTTTACACCAACAACTTTCTATCTTTTATACTAGTGGTTTTGCATTTTTACATTTCGACAGTCCGCAATGATACTAAACTAGCAGCTTCGCATTTGTATGTTGGCAATTTTGCGTTTTCCAACAGTTTTTCATCTTTGCATCTTAGCAGACCGCTATATCTCTAAAATAGTGAATTTTAACCTTGTATCATACTTTACTGATTACATCTTGTTGTTGCTTTGCAAATTTTCATTATCCATGATTACTATGAATAGGTACCTCTTAACCAAACTTTCATTTCATTTTGGTAGGTTGAGAAAAAATGGAAATCCATCATGACCTCTCTTCGCCTCTAGCTTTAGCAGGTCCACATGGAAAGTTCGCAAGACCCCAGACCTAATCGATTGGGAATCACCCATAGTTAGCACCATAACGTGCTTAGAAACATCCCTAGATTGGCCTAAGCATTTGGTCTAAACCTTAGATTTAGAGGCTAGGGATGTAACTGAGGACCCTCTCACCAAGATGCCTATGACCATGTCCAAGGGGAAAGTAAGAATGTTAAAACTTAGCTCCCTTCTAGATTCACAGACACACAAAGATGTAGCCAAGATTCTGTAAGACACCATCAAAGTCTTTGCATGGTCATACAGTGATATGTCAGGTTTAGACCCAAGGCTAATTCAGCACAACATCATCTTAGACCTGAACATGAAAGCAGTCAAGTAGAAGGCTTGTAAGGTTAAACCAAAAATTGCACTAGTCATGCGGGATGAAATCACCAAGCTATACCAAGCTGGTTTCATCTGGGCAGTTGATTACTCGGAATGGGTGTCCAACATTGTTGTAGTTTCTAAGAAAATGGGAGGAATATGGATCTGTATAGAATTTTAGGATCTGTGCAAAGCAATGATCAAAGATGATTTCCCACTTTCGAGCATCGATCAACTCATTGACACCATGGTTGGTTATGCTTTTTTATCCTTCATGGATGGTTTCTTCGGCTACAACTAGATTCACATTAACCTAGAGCATTAATTAACAACAACCTTCATGACCCCATGGGATACCTTTTGTTACACTATGATGCCTTTTGGGCTCAAGAATGCTAGAGTGACCTACCAGCAAGCAATGACTTACATCTTTAGCGACTACATATTAGAAATGCTAAATAACTACGTGGATGATATAGCAGTTAAATCCAAAGAAGCCACTAATCACCCATGTGATCTAGGGGTAGTCCTCAAGTGTTGTCAAATGCACGATTTGCAGCTCAATCCTAAGAAGTGTATCTTTGGGGTGAGAACTAGACGCATGTTAGGATTTGTAGTATCGGAGGCTGGAATACAATTAGACCTTGACAAAGTTAAGGCCATTGTCAACCTAGCACCTCCTGTAAACCTTAAAAAATTGTGTGGGTTACAAGGTAGGGTACAGTTCATCTGAAGGTTTATAGCAAAGTTAACTAACAAGTTACACCCCATGCAACATCTTCTAAAGAAAGGGATTAACTTTGAATGGACAACTTAGTGCCAACAAGCCTTCGATGACCTAAAGAAAGAGCTTTTGCACCTCCCAACAGTTTACCCACCACAGAGGGATAAGCCTTTCTTCATCTACCTTGCCACCTCTGATACATCTATTGTAGCACAGTTATGTCAAAAATGAGATGATGGATCTGAGATACTAGTGTACTATCTGAGTCATGCATTAATAGAATATGAAGCAACGTACAACGAGGTGGAGAGGAATTGCCTTGCCTTGGTATTTGCATTAAAAAAGTGGAGGCACTACTTATTTCGTAGTAAAATTAACATTATTTGCAAAAGAAACATACTCTGGGGTATCACAAATAACTTGCACAAAAGCAGTAGGATAGCCTGGTGGAAAGCAATAACTGCAAAATTCAACTTGCACTATGTGAGCCAGTCGTCGATGAAGGGCCAAGCCATAGCGACGTAACTTATGGTCTCACCCATTGACGAGAAGCCATAGATCCCAAATTCACAGAAGAGCATGTTAGCACTGTCAACGCCATCCCATCACATCTCGAAGCTACTCTACACCTCGACGTCACCTCGACCGCGCGAGGGGGCAGTGCAACTACCATCATTACATTCCCCTCTAAGGAAATGCACCCTTTTTCTTATCACTTTTCATTCCCTTGCATGAATAATGTGGCAGAGTATGAGGGGATGCTCAGAGGCCTCTCAACTACCCAATCACTACGCATACAAAACTTGGCGATTCACGGAGATTCACAACTAGTTTTGAATCAAATCACCGAGGTCTATGCCTGCAAAGCTACACACCTGCAACCCTACTGTGACATAACAAAAAGCTTACTAAAGCTATTTACAACTATGGATGTACAACACATGCCATGCAATGAAAACATTGTAGCAGATGCCTTACCCACCCTAGCACTAAATATTCCACCACACTTGTTTGCAAGTTTTCCAACCTCGATTACTAAATGTACTGAGCCTATCACTCAAGCAGGACACGTAGCCTCTATCAGTGCTGCAAATACCCAGGAATGGTACGCAAACATTAAAGCCTAATTGAAACATGTCAAACCCCCAAGCCAATTGACATCTTCCCAGAGAGATGCGATTTGTAAGAGTGCCCAACAGTATACACTCATGGGAAATGACGCCCTGTGCAAATGCTCCTATGATGAGATATTGCTGGCATCCATGGGTGAAGAGTAGGCACGGAAGGTGGTTAATGAAGTACATGAGGGACTGTGTGGTGGACACATAGCACCTAGGGCTATGGCTGCAAAAATCAGATGCCTAGGGTACTATTGGCCCCATATGGAGCATGATTGCCTATCAAAAGTCAAGATGTGTGACACGTGCTAGAGATACGCAAATCTCATACACATTACACCTACAGAGCTACATCCGACACAGATCACATGGCCTTTCCAGTGATGGGGATTAGACCTCATAGGGCCTATAACGCCTAAGTCTTCTATAGGGCATAGCTTCATCATCACAGCCACTGAGTATTTTACCAAGTGGGTGGAAGCTATTCCCCTAAGGAAAAACTACATCTCAGAAGATTTTCCACTTCATCTTGGATAACATCGTAACAAGGTTTGGGCTTCCTATGACTATTGTGATTGAAAATGGGCTGCAATTCAGTAGTACGGAAACTTGAACCTTCTACAACAATCTCAGCATCAGGCAATCATTCTCCTTGACATACTACCTGTAGGAGAATGGACAAGAAGAGGCTACAAATAAGTCCATCATCAACTTGCTGAAGAGAATCCTCAACAATAGCAAGAGGCAATGGCATGAGCAAATCCTCTATGTGTTGTGGGCTTATAGGACGACATGCAAGACTGCAACAAGTAAGACTCCTTAAAGTCTTGTTTATGGATCTGAAGCTATGTTGCCTCTTGAGTTGCAGGTACCATCATTCTAGATGATCCTATCCAATGTTACAAGCGAAGCCCAGAATAACGAGTCATGGATCATCGATCTTGACTCAATAGAGGAGGAGCGTGTGCAAACACTGGGTTGCATAGAGCATTATTAGAAGAAGCAAAGGCAAAAACAACATGAAAATCCACATCAATGGCTAATACCGAAGGGAGACCTCATCCTCAAGGCTATCTATGAGCATATGAACAAGTTCTCAGCTAACTAGGAAGGTCCATACATGATCATAAAAGCCTTTGGGAATGTAGCCTTCAAGCTGGCAAACATAGATGGCAACAAGTTTGTAAACCCAGTGAATCACTTGTACCTCAAGTCGTACTACATCTAGATGCATGGAGTAAATAAGAAAACATCTGCTACGACGTAAAACTGGAAAAGGTGAGCAAAAGTCTACTATGACATTAAACTGGCAGAACTTCACCAACGTTTGCTAGAATGTTAAACTAGAAAAGCTCATCCGCTATGATGTAAAATGGAAAATCTTGTTTGCTATGATGTAAAAATGGCATAGATAGTCCAATATGACTATAAACTAGCATAGAAGATCTACTAGGACCTTAAACTAGCCCATCCACCATCTGCTATGATGAAAAACTAGCACAACAGTCTGCTAGGACCTTAAACTAGCACAACGGTCTACTGGGACTTTAAACTAGCACATCATGGTCTACCAAGACCTTAAAATGGGTTCATGGCATGTCCCCAACATGCATCTACACCAATACACATCAAGCGAGCATGCATAGTGCCAACATGAGGTGAGATGTTGAAGTTCTAGAATGCAATTCACGATGCGATGAAAACACGATCTAGAGCATATGCAATGCTGCTACTCTTGGCATCTTGCTGATCCTCCAAAGATGTTGTATGACATTTGACTAACCCTTTGGACCTACTGTTGCCACGACTTGTCACCTTGATAGTAGTTCTTTGGTCAGTGCCTACTGCTAGAGTTCCTACAGTATTGTGGCCTAGCCACAATATTGTTACCCTCCATCCCTCTTCCAACACTTGAGCTTAAATAATGTTTAGCTATGGAGTAGCCAGTCCCATAGCTGAACTAAGAATGCATGCCTTTGGTATGGATTCCTGGGCATCCGTACTCACAGTAACTCCTAGCTCCATTGATGCCAGTTCCTCCATGTTGATGCTACCAAAGCCGTTGCTGGCCTTCCTACTTTGGACACTGCACACTAGCAAAGATGTCCAGAGCTTCAACAATGTTTGAAGTGAGCAGGGATATTGCCTTCATTTTGCATCATGGTTGTTTATCCTAGTTTCCTTTCTATTGTGTTTGCAGGACACGTACCAGGGGGATGCCACCTAGAGGTGCACTTCGCCATGGGAGCAGGACTCTACATCGTTCTAAGATGTTCATCTTGATTAGCTTAGCTACTTTGAAGTGCACATATTTCCCTTCTCCTTTATCCCCCTTATCTCACTCCTTACACTTATGATCCACTCTCCCCTATCTTTCCCAAGATTTTTTGAATGTCTATCAAGCCCTCCCATATGCCCAACCACAAAGTCCATGACATGCGTAACATAGCTCGCCACATGGGAAACATCTGTAGGCAGATTAGAGCCCCATGTGGATGTAATACAAATCATCCTAGGAAAGGAATAGCTATCCTATGACAAGGTTTTTTGCAAATGTAAGAGGAAAAATAGCAAAGGAAAAAGTGTAAGAGAGAAAAAACTCATGTGCACAAAAAAAAAGAAAGATGACCACATAAGCTGTTTCGCACACCCTCTCTCCCTAAGCATTCTGATGAAAGGTTGAAGGTTAGAAAAAGAAAATATGACCATGCATATGACTCCCTCATGAGCACTTTGATGAGGGACCCCCCTAAGTCTCATCTTTACCCTTTTCCTAAGCTTGTTCCCTCCCCACTTAACCCTTCCATTCTCCCACGTAACCAATGCAATACTCTCAAAGCATAGCTAAGTGACATCTTGGAGATCACCGAAGAGTAATTTTGGCATTTTTTCTTCTATGGTGTTTCGTATTCTTTGTCAGTGTCTCTCGGGTCTATCCTCCAGAAATCGACAAAGAGGGGCCAATGAAACACCCTAAAATTTCAAGGCATCCTTGCTTCACCGGTTCCTTGTGATTCAGGTAGCGCTACAAAAATTCTTCAGAAGATGGATGTTCTTGTATTTAAACTATCCAATTCGGCAAGTTTTCTACTCCCTATGTTGACAAGCTCAACGGATCCTCCAGCCTGCCCACCTAAGTAGTTCATCCAGTCGACAATCTACTCATAAGTGATGCATGAAGTTGTCAGTAGTGTTTAGAATGCACAAAATAGTTTAGCAAGTTTTGTAAGTTAAGAAGTTTGCTACGTTATGCTACACTATGTAGCGTAGCAAGCTTCAGAAAATGATCACAGAACGAAGTGCTACATCATGCTATGCTACACAGTGTAGCACAACATAGCAAAAGGCCAAACTCAGTTTGCTTGCCCAACTCCAAGTCCTTCAGCAATGACTCCTTCCATCAGAAAGTGGCAAGTTTAGTGAAGAGCAAGCCATGTTGACTACTATGCTATGCTATGCTACATAGTTTAGCACAGTGTAAAAACTCTACAGAAGCAACAAAAGACATCTTAAAGTGCAGGATCAATATGTTCGCATGTTTTGTGTTGCAAAGAGAAAAAGTTACAGATTTGTCAACATTTTCGTAGTTAAGGTCGGCTGCTACACTATGTTATGCTACGTAGCATAGAAAATATGCAAAATCAGTCAGAGCACTTCAAAGGTTTCCAGCAAATGCAACAAGCTTGAACACAAGTTTTTGCCTCAAACTAGTGCAGCGTAGCACAACGTAGTAGGATGCTATGCTATGCCAACATGCTACACTGCAAGACGTAGCACAGCGTAGCCAACAACTACACTACATTGATGCATCTCCTTGGATAGCAAGCTACTATGCTATGCCACATGCTATGTATAGCATGGTGGGTAGTTATGCTACATCAATGCACCACACCTATTTGCATCGTTGGAACACATCTCCAAATTCTGACAGTGTAATTATAGCATGGAAACCTCATCAATCAGCTTTGTAGTTCCATGTAGCATAGACATGTGAACATGGATCAGAGACACGTGGTGTCAAAACTGCATCTTTCGTGTCCTCTTGGTCCTATAAATACCTTGACGAGAAATGCTCAAAGGGTGGAAAAATTTTGAGCACGTTTGCACATAATTGGCAAACTTGAGTAGTTAACAAATTCTATTAGCAGCTAGTAAAACAAACCCCCTTTTTTTTAGTTGGCATTTAGTTAACAAGTTGGCTTTGTGACATTTGGGCATTATTGGATTTGGAGTCCACATTCAAGCACATTGTTGGCTTGCTTTGAATGTCTTGGTTACTTTTGGGATCTCTGTGCTTCTTAGTGTTGTACAACCAATTGTATCCACTTGGCAAAGTAAGGTCATAAATTTGAAGTGGTGCATTCCTTAACTTTTGCTTTATTTTTTCTCTTTATCAATGCATGTTATGTTGTTATCACCTTCCCACATTCAACAAATTTCATTTTACATTATAAGCATTGCTTTTGCTTTAAACGTTTGCAAAAGGTTATAGTAAGATCGATTAAAACCCTGTCCGATCGACCAGATCGTTCAGGGTGTCCTGTTTCTATTTTATCCAGCATGACCCTCGCATGGATCTGGGGTTAAGACTATCACGACCGACGACCTCTCAGCATTTTTCCAGCTGTTGACATTTTCGATCGCTACAATAATGACTTCTATAGAGCATCGTGAGGCATTAGTTGACATGTTAGCATATATTCCTATTAATGAAAACATTCCAGCTAAAAGGAAAGCTATCCACACCGTTATTCTTCCCACTATGGCTAAAGAACCATAGCCAACCCAGCTAACATTTCATGACAAAGCCATTAAAGATGACCCTGAAAAGGGTCAAGTGACTACTACCCCCATGTTTATCATGATTCAGGTAGGCCAGTATAATATTCACAAAGTACACATTGATGATAGGGCTGCCACCAATGTGATACCATTCCCCATAGTGGACAAGTTGGGCATGGTAGATCAAATCAACCCCATAGCAACCTTGTGTCTAAAGTCATTCAAGGGGGCACTTGTTGTAGTCAAGGGGATCATGGTTAGCCCAACTAAGGGCTGTCTCCTCACCCATACACCAAGAGATCCTCTTACCCTACATAGGTGGAGAGGTGGTTATCTTTGGTGATGAAGTAGCTCCCCAAGCCATCAACAATATAGACGTAGAGCAAGGATGAGAGATAGAAATCTCTGAAAATGAATCACCAACTCATGTTGAAATTCCATGTTTGAAAAATGAACCATCTAAAACCATCAACTCAAATGAAGAAACCATGTGGGCTAAATTACCCTTCCAAATAGCAGATGATAGCATAGAGGAAAACCACTACAAGGCTTCTTGAGCCTATGCCCTGCCTAACCCACATCGGATTAGGAAACAATTGCATGACTAAGGTTTACATCCACTTTTCTTCAATAAATTTTATACTTTTGTTCACATGATTTTCATTTTGCATTAAGTTTGCTGAATTGTCTCTATTATTAGCATTAGTTAAAGTGATTATGGCCCAGAATGGCCTTAAACTATTACCATGGCCTACTGAGGCCCAAAACTAGAAACCTCACTCTCAAAAATTATCCTACACATGGCCTGAAATGGTCTTAAACTATGTTATGGCCTGAAATGGCCTTAAAATATTGATATGGCCCACCAAGGCCTAAAACTAGCAATGCCACACTTGAAAATTACATTACGTTTGGCCCAAAATGGCCTTAAAGTAGTGATGACCTGAAATGGCCTAAAACCAAAAAAGGGGGCCCACAAGGGTCCTAAGAAAATTAACAAATACATGAACTAGGAAAATAATAAAAATAAGTGTTTTAATTTTCATTAAATAAAAGTCCATATTCAGAATACATAACAACAAGCATTTCATTTCATTTTCAAAAACAAAAAAATTTCTTTTCTACTAATGGGCTATCAGTCTCCGCTAGTATCTTTTTCCCCCTCCCCACTAGGTCCTACATCCTCATTTGGGTCCTACATAAGGCAAGAATAAAATAATAAGCCAAATTACAATTACACATCATAAAATAAACTATAATACAATAAAGCTTGGCTAACCTGAGATGTGCCTACATCCATCTCTGGAGGTATCCTGTCCATGCCAACTACTAAGAATCGAAGTATTTCCTTCTCACTCAAGTTTGCCCAATCTTCTTCTCCTAAATCAATGCTTACTACAATCTTCCCCTTCTCTACAACCATCCAAGTGTATGGCCCTAGAGAAAAGGTGGTAGTGGTGGTCTCCCCAGAGGGCAAACCCATCTCCCTCTCAGAAGACTTATTGACCACTACCTGTTTCGTAAATTCATCAAAGGTTTTGGTAGCATCAATTACATCAAGAAATAGCTTATGAGTATGCAACTCAATGGAAGCATCATAATATTTTTGATGGTAGATAGCATGTTCCACCTTGTACATGTGCTTATGATTTTTCTGTGCCTGGCCCCATTCATACACCTTAGCACTGTAATCTTTCTAGTCCTAGTTTTTCTAGGCTAGTAGATCCATCTACAAGTGTTGCTCAATTATTTCATGGGTAGCCTCATTTTCCCCCTATACAGTTGACAAATATCTTGCATAATCAATCATGGCCACATGCCAACTACCATCGAAAGTATCACGAGCCATCAAGAACTCATTCCTTGACCGTAGATCTTCTAGTTCAACTACTTGGCTAGCTTTCTCCTTTTTCGGCTTCTAGACCCACTTCTAGAGGTCTTCATTGACACGCCTGCACTCCCATAGGAATTATGCCAAGTATAACATTCATTTACTTGCCTCCTTATATACATTATGAGGCACCTTGGTTACCTCTGGGGGGAGTTCAAGCACAACGTCAACTTCGACTACCTGTCTTGGGTTCCACTTCACCCAAGAAGCTGTTATGCCCAACATGAGAAAGCATTAGTCTTGAGATGAAGGTAAAAATATAACAACACAAAGTGAAAATGCTGTAACACGAACACACCTATTTTAGGATCAATTTTCCTTATTCGATCGATCATGTCATTGACTATCCCCTCCATAAAGGCAAACTTGTCCAAGGTCTTAGCCCATGGTTGGAGGTGAAATGAGGAGGAAGAATCGGGAGCCTTAGTAGTAGTGTCCGCTGCATAAAAAAGCATGCTAGCATGGTGAAGAAGGGGAAAATAAAACTAAAAAATGACATGAATGATAATGCAAAGCTCCGACCTAGCAAACCCTCAAGGATGAGAGTGGGGAGATCACCCATTGACACATTGTCAAGAAAACTATAAAACTTACCAGTTTCAAATTGTAGCCCTTGACCCTCAAGCTAACTTAATAATGTAGTGTTTTCTTCAACCATCATGTGCCCCTCAAGTGCCAGGGCACACTCTGTGAAAGGTTCATCCACAACAGGGGCCTCTTCCTCTGTGGTAGGGGCCTCCTCCTATACAGCCAAGGACTCTTCTTCTTCTATAGAAGGGGCCCCTACCTTAGGGGCCAAAGCTTCTTCTTCTTCTTCATCTATTAAACACATCTAAAGTGAGCATGCTAGTCTAATGTAGAAAAACATGGAAGGTAGCTTTAGCTAATGGGACAATTAAACCACACTCACTAGCAACTGTGGGTTGCACTTTGAGAACTTTGATTTGCAACCTTCTACCTTTTTCCTGATTGGCACGTGGAGGCTCTTCCAAGGGATGAGATTTTTCACGTCGCAATTTTGATTTCACTATTTTAGTAATAAGGAATTTCCCCCTAACCACATTACCTGTATTAGTGGGAGGCACTGGTCCAACATTTTCTTAGTGCATAAAATGACCATCCCAACCGATCCTTCATCATTATCGAAAAAGACTCCCCAATAGCTTTTGGGGGATCTTGTGATCGAGTGGTGCAGAATACTTGACAAATCCATGGTTTGGATATCTAGGTGCAATCCTGCAACACCCAGATGTCATTCTCTTAGGCCACCAAGAATTCAGCAAATTGTCATAGGCAAGTGATAAAAAAGGCCAAATGCACATTAAAACGTGCATCAAGCTTCTCATGAAGCTTAATCATTTCGGCCCACAAACCCTCAGTGAGATACTTGGCCCAATTATAGTAAGTCCCTTTTTCCATCACATCCCTCATAACCTAAGCTTTCTCTACCCCAAGGATTTTCCCTTGGGAGAGTATCTTGGGGAAAGCATAAGCATGGAAGATAGGATAAACCTTATGGGCTACCTCTAGCTTGACCTTTTGCATGTAAATCCCCTTTCAATCTTTGCTCGTCCCTAGCCACTCTTCTATGTCCCCTCGATCATTTACATCTTTTTTGGTCCTCTCCCTTATATGTAATCCATTGAAAGGGACACCAAAGAGATTTACAAAAAGGCTATCAGTGATCTCAAACACCACCATCACATTATGCACCCATGTGCAAAAGCGGTTAGCCCTTGTTGAAAAGAATCAACAAGGGTGAGCATCTCTACAGCTGGAATGCTTGGATTTACTACTAAAAATATGTCCATAAGCCTAGCCACCTAGACATTCTTAAAGTTGGGGCCCCATTGCATAACCCATGCTGTGTCTCATCTACTTCACCATGTTTAAAGAAGAGGTTAGTTTCGTCACATCTGTAGGTGACTACCGTAACGTCTTGGGATTCGACCACTATTGCAATAATCAAACAAAGTGATAAGAATGGAAAATACAACATAGTAAATCAATTGATCAATTAAGGGCATATTAAGGGACATGCACAACTTAACTCACTAGGTGTGAATGGCATGGGGAATGGTGGCATTTCCACCAGAGCTTCTTCCATGGTAGGCACATGATGAGATGCCCATTCACCATCCAACCATCCAAGTTCTTTGCATTTCAAATAAAACTTAGCATACTTGGTTGGGTAGGTCCTAAACTTGGTTCCAAGTTTTTCTATAACATTGGCATGGACGTTCCCAGCAAAAGAGAAATCTTGTAAGGCTATTTGAGCTAATGCCAATGCCCCTCTTGATTGTGGAGCCCATCCTTGTCAATTACAAACTTGGCAACATATGGAATGCAATAAAAATTTCAACTATGCAAAACAAATGATACAACATGTCTAAGACATCTTCATAGGACTTACCCGCTGGCATAGCAGATGGTCCTAGGTGGATTCTGGAAGAAAGTGCCCGTGTGACGAGCAACAAACAAGGTGTTGTTCTTATGGTAACACTTAAATTCAGGCATAGCCCAAACCCAAGACAAGCATCTCAAACCTTTTGGGCACCAATTTGAGCTCCCAACCTCTCCTCCTCCATTAGCCCCATCAGCCATAAAATTCAAGATGCCTCAGTTTTCCCTAAGCAACAATGTTTCAACAAGCACAATGGCTGTCTCGATCAATAAGTGTGACCATACTATCACACTAAAGTGGCAAAGGAGGAACTCAAGGAACTCCCATGCACCTTCCCAAAACCAAAACACCTGGTCCCTTACTCACATGTGAGGAGTAGGTATGTTGGCCATAGGGGCACTTAGGCAACATAGAACCCCTACCAGCTCAATCATGATCAAGATGGGTTTTAACATGATCCTGTAGAGTATGACATAAAGCAATCAGTTCACAGTGTACAAGTGATAGTTATGGTATAGCGTAGCACCCCCTTTTATGCAAAATTTTCTAAGTATCAAACAGTACATCCTTAGCATGGTGACACAAACCCAAATTTTCACCAAGTATCAGTTCCATTTTCGCAACATGTCTCGTATAGCATAGCAGGCATGTTATGCACAATGTAGCATAGTACCAAGTGACAAAGCATAACAAGTACACTCTACATAGTGTAGCAGTTGCGTTACCCAAAACATAGCGGAGCAGCTATGTTATGCATAGCATAGCATAGTAGTTACGTTACACATAGCATAACATAGTAGGCATACCTTGGGCAGCATAGTGTCTATGTCACACACGGCGTAATGACTACACCTCATGCAACATGATAGAAATAGTAATATAGCAAGTATGGTAGCATAGTAGGATGATAGCATAGCATGATAGGCACAAAAAATACAACAAAACCTATCAGTCACACTGACAAAAGTAACACAACTCGAGAAGAAATGCACAACATTTGCATAGTCCCAACCCTATTCCCCTTGCACAAAAATAAATGAAAATGTTCTCCACACATGCTACGCTACCTAGGACACATGTTACACTACCAAGAATGTGTCCTACTCTGCATAGAACATCCCAAACCCTCAAAATGATGCATCGTCCACTCCCAACAATGGTGGTTGGGGCAGCACCATGTATGAACTATAGCATAGCAATTACCATGGCAGCTGTGGCCAAAGTGATAATAGCCATAATGTAATGGCTAAAGTGGTAGCCAAGTCCATAACAACAATGTCCATAACATGGAAAACATAACAACCATGTCACTGAAGGTGCAGTGACTATGTAAACAACCCCACTAATTAAACTAAACAACATAAGAAAGGGTAGCGTAGCAACTTACCAGGTAGATAATGCCTCCTGTCATTCCTTAATGGACACCCTGGGGAGATGTCGTAGGGTGAATTCCCCTTCCTCCACATTGGTGAGACCTTGATGCCTATGTTAACTCCTGTGCACCATCGTCCTACTGAAAAACTCAAGTGTATTGACTGCTACATTGTCTTTCAATCCAAACTACACTATGCTCTGGGTGTTAGCTCTAACAGTGAAAGTGAGAAGATTACCATGGGTAATCCCCTATTTATAGCCTACAAGGTTAAAATACCTGTTACTTTCCGAAGCGTTCCATCTCCCACATGTAACATGGGGCATTCTGCATCCCACACGTAACACAAAACATCCTTCTCTACTATAGCATAGCATGGGACACCCCATGTCTATTGCAACATAGTACACAATTGTAGTGTAACATGTAAATAGACTAGAATGTTTGCCTCATTTTCATAATATTTCATAGTTATGGTCCACTACAACCTTAAACTAGTAGTTTTTGGCATGTAATGTTGCATGATTATGGTCTGCTACGACCTTAAAATGGTAATTTCAAAATTCCCTCTATATTCTTGTCACTGTGATGGTCTGCTATGACCTTAAACTAGAAACTTTTTAATTCTACATAATTACCTTTCATATATTTCATTGCATGTTGTTATGGTAAGTAGGTATCACTTTACTTCATTTTTTTGCTTGTTATTGTAGGAGTGTTTAAAAAAATGGCTACATATGATGATCTTTGTTTGCCCTTAATTCTGAAGGGACCCCATGGAGAACTCATGAGGTTCTTGAACATAGAGTTGGTAGACTTGGAACCTTCCCCTCATCATACCAACATAGCATCTTGAGAAACATCCCTAGACTGGCCCAGACATCTAGTCCAAACTCTATATTTAGAGGTCGATTATGTAACTGAGGACCCCCTTATTAAAATCCCCATGACTACATCCAAAGGGGATGCAAGAACATTAAAAGTTAGCTCGTTACTTGAGTCACAGGTTAAACAAAGCATCTCTAGAGTCCTTAATGATAATTCCCAAGTGTTTTCATGGTCATACGAAGATATTCCAGGCTTAGACCCATGCATCATATACCACAACATCATACTAGATTCACGTGTCAAGGTGGTCAAACGAAAAGCCTGCAAGATCAAACTAGAGACTACATTAGCTATACATAGAAAAATCACTAAAATTTACCAGGCTGGGTTCATTCGGGTGGTTTGATTATTCGAAATGGGTATCAAACATCATAGTCATTTCAAAGAAAACTAGGGGCATACGAATCTATATAGACTTTTGAGATTTGAATAAGGCAACGATTAAAGATGACTTCCCATTGCCTAGCATTGACCAACTTATCAATACTATAGCTTGTCATGCCTTACTATCCTTTATGGATGGGTTCTCAGGCTACAACCAAATCCACATAAATCCAGAACATCAGCTAGCAACTACCTTCATGACCCCTTGGGGAACCTTCTACTACATAATGATGCCCTTTGGGTTAAAGAATGTAGGAGCAATGTATCAGTGAGTGATGACCTACATCTTTAGTGATTACCTTTTAGAGAAGCTAAATGACTATGTGGATGATATAGCTATTAAATCTAAGAAAACTACTGATCATGCCAATGACCTAAACTTGGTTCTTCAACATTACCACAGACATGACCTTCACCTCAACCCTAGAAAATGTGTTTTTAGAGTCAAAACTAGACACATGTTAGGTTTTATGGTGTCAAAAATGAGGATATGGCTAGACCCTGATAAAGTTAAAGCCATTGTTAACTTGGAACCACCTACAAACCTTAAGGAGTTGTGTGGGCTGCATGGTAGGATACAATTCATAAGAAAATTTATTGCAAGGTTAACTGATAAATTGCATCTAATGCAACACTTGCTAAAAAAGTGGGTTACCTTTGAATGGATAAGTTAATGTCAAGAAGCTTTTGATAGCTTAAAGAAAGAGCTTGTCCATCTTCCCACTATTTACCCTCCATAGAGAGAAAAATCTTTCTACATTTATCTAGCCACTTTAGACATGTCTATTGCTTCTTTGCTATGCTAAAAGAGGAATGATGGTTCTAAAATCCCTGTCTGCTACCTAAGTCATGCATTGGTAGCCTACGAAGCAAAATACAACGAAGTAGAGAAAAATTGTCTTTCTTTGGTGTTTGCACTTGAAAAGTGGAGGCATTACCTGTTTCAAAGTCAAGTAAACATTATTTGCAAGAATAACATTCTTCGAGGTATTACAACCAATATATACAAAAGTAGTAGGATAGCCTGATGGAAAGCCATACCAATGGAGTTCGATCTACACTATGTAGCACAATCATCTATAAAGGGTCAAGTAATAGGCACATAACTTACGTCTTTGGCTACCAATGACCAAGTAGTGATAAAACCTGAGTTTCTAGATGAGCACATTAGTAGCATAAGTGTAGTGCCCATAGATTTTGAAGCCATCCTACATTTTGATGGTGCCTCAACTACACAAGGTGGTAGTGCTACCACTGTTCTCACATTTCCCTCTGAGGATATCCAACCTTTTTCATATCATTTCATGTTTCTTTGCATGAACAATGTAGCAAAATATGAGGGTCTCCTTAGGGGAATTCTAGTAGCTCGAGAGTTGGGGATCCAAAGTTTAGCAATTTAAGGTAACTCACAACTATTCATCAATCAAGTTACAGAGGTATTTGCTTGCAAGGCATACCATTTACAACCTTACTATGATCTGGCCAAATAATTACTAAAGTATTTTGCAATCATAGACATCCAATATGTCTCCTGCAATGAAAACACTATAGCAGATACCTTAGCAACATTGGCCTTGAGTGTGCTGCCACACATGTTTGCCACCTTACCTACTGCGATAGTGAAATGCACCTACCCCATCATTCACATGTCAAATATAACATCTGTAAGTGCAATACATACTTGAGAGTGGTATGATGACAATAAAACATACCTCCAACATGGTAAACCCCCATGCACCCTAACACCTAGCCAAAGGGATGCAATATGGGAGCAAGCACGAAAATATGTCCTTGTAGGAGACAACACTTTATGCAAACATTCTTACGATGGGATGTTGCTAGTTTGTGTTAATGTGGATGAAGCACAAAAAATTGTTGATGAGGTCCATGAGGAACTATGTGGAGGGCACATAGCTCCCAGGGCTATGGCAGCAAAGATTAGGTGTCTAGGCTACTACTCGTCTCACATGGAATGTGATTGCATTGCCAAAGTAAGGACATGCAATGTGTGTCAACATCATGGGAACATTATACATGTATCACCTACTAAATTACATACCACATAGATCACATGGCCTTTCCAAGATTGGGGACTAGATATCATAGGACCCATTGCACCTAAGTCTTTTGTAGGGCATAGTTTCATTATTACTGCAACTGAGTACTTTACAAAATGGGTAGAAGCTATTGCTCTTAGAAAGACCACATCCCAATAGTTTTTCAAGTTCATTTTGGATAACATAGTGACATGATTTGGCCTTTCCATGACTATTGTTATTGACAATGGGCCACAATTTAGTAGTGCAGAAACCAAAGCCTTTTGCAAAAGTCTTGGTATCAAACATGCTTTCTCATCGCCATATTGCCACTAGGCAAATGGCCAAGTAGAGGCTACCAATAAAGTCATCATCAACCTTTTGAAAAGGATGCTTAGCAATAGCAAGAGGAAATGGCATGAGCAAATCCTCTACGTGCTTTGGGCTTACCGCACAACCTGCAGGAAAGCTACAGGTAAGACCCCGTATAGTCTTGTATACGGATCTGAAGTAGTGCTTTCTTCAAATGATCCTTTCAAATTTCATGGATGAGGCTCAAAAAAATTGAGTCAAGGATCATTAACCTTGACTCTATAGAGGAGGAGCACACCCAAACACTTAATCACATTGAGTGATACCAAGACAAGCAACAGTGGAAACATCATTGTAGTTTTCACCAACAATAGATGAAAAATGGGGACTTAGTCGTCAAGGCTATTCGTGAACCCATGGGAAAATTCTCAGCCAACTGGGAAGGTCCCTATGTAGTTACAAAAGCCTATGAGAATGGGTTATTCAAGCTCGTTGATGTAGACGACAACAAATTCCCACATCTTGTCGACCATTTGTACTTGAAGCCATACTACGCTTAACATGCAAAATTACATTGAACATGAAGCAAGGTAAGTGCTATAGTCTGCTATGACTATAAACTAGCATATATAGTCTGTTATAACTATAAACTGGTACAAAACATTTGAAACAACATAAAATTTTGAGATCCTCTTGCTTCACCAGGGTCTTGGAATTCAGGCAAGGAATACCCACAAGTGTAGCATCATGATAGCTTGGCCAAAATGTGTAGACACTGCAGTTAGACTGTTTAGTTTGGCAAGTTTTCTACCCCTAGAGCTAACAGGCCTGATGGACTCTTTGGCCTATCCACCTGGGCAATTCACTCAGTTGACAGTCTACTCAGAATCCATGCTTGGAGTTGTCAACAATGTTCAGGATGAGAAAAATAATTTGGCAAGTTTTCTAGTAGAGAAGTCTGCTATGCTATGCTATGCTACATAGTGTAGAAAACCTTCAAAAAATTAAGCAAGTGTCTGAATACAAGTTTTAGCAACATGTTTATGAAAAAGAAAGGTCAGAAATTGGCCAACATAGAGTGCTACGCTACGCTACGCTACGCTACGCTACGCTACGCTACGCTACGTAGCATAGCACAAAATAGCAAAGACAAAACAAGTAAATTTTTCTCATTGTAGTTTAACAGAAGTGAAAATTACATTGGATGCTATGCTATGCTACACTATGTAGTGTAGCATAGTGTAGCAAATATGAAAACTAACAAAATCCCCAAAATTTAATCTCGCATGAGCCAAGGCTTTTAGCAAAAGATAGTAACTTCAATGCAAATTTCTCTTTCAAACCAGTGGCTACACTGTGCTATGCTACATAGCATAGCACAGTGTAGCAAGAAGGTACGCTACACCAAGGTGCTACGCTATGCCAATATGACAATATGCTATGTTACACAGTGTAGCATAGTGTAGCAAGCAGCTTCGCTACGCCAATATGCTACGCCACATAGCATAGCACAGTGTAGCAAGTAGCTACGCCACTTCAATGTGCTTCATTTCTCGCTTGCATTGTTGGCATGAGCAGTTTTGACAGTGTAGCAAGTTCACAACCAACGTTGCATGTCTTTGTAGTATAGGCACATCAGCATCACATGGGGTCTAGGACACCTGGCATCTAGGCTTCATTTCTTGCTTTCTCCTGATCCTATAAATACCCCAATGAGCAATGTTCAAAGGGTTGGCAAAATTTTGGTAGTTGGTAGATTTTTGCAGTTGGAAATTTGTTGGCAATTTTGAGTTAGCATTTTGCTTTGGCATTTGGAATTTGCTCTTTGCACCAGCATTCTTGTGTAGTTAGCTTTTAAGTTTGCAATCAAAAGCATAGTTGAGGGATTTTGAGTGTTCTAGTCATCCTTGAAATCTCTGTGCTCCTCCAGCATTGTACAACTTGTTATACACTTCAAACATGGAAGAGAATCAAACCTGCGATTTTGCAGTGGTGCATTTCCTTACCCTAGCTTACTCTATTATTTCTTCATTGCTATTGCTGTTTAGTGTTATTTTATAGATTCCTACATTTATTAACCATCAATTTCACCTCACGTATCTCATACTTAAAAAAATGTTATGAAAGGTTAAGTTACATCGATTAAGTCCTTGTCTGATCGACTAGACCGTTCAAGGTGCCCCACTTCTATTCTATCTAGCATGGCCCTCGCACGGATCCAGGGTTAAACCTGTTTGCCTAACAACCTCTCGGTGTTTCTAGCCACTAACTTTTTTGGTCGCTACAATTTTTTGGCACTAGAAGAAGGGCCTTTTAGTGCTTTGCAAGTAGCCCTGCGTGCTCTCTGTACCTCGTTACCTATCAGCATAAATGTGACACCCTTGCGGTTGTTTACACATTATGTGGTATAGGCTGGTTGCAACAATGGTTCCTTTGGAATCCTACAGGATAGAAATCCTCTGATCACCTCTTGATCTTTGTTTTCCTTGCTTGCAAACTATTCTTAGCTTTACAAAAATTATTTTCTCAAGCATCGCCATTGCTATCTCTAATGTTGAGGTCCTCTTTTTGGTTCAGGGCATCACAGGTGCCTAGTGACCGCCTAGCCCGATGCTAGGGCTAGACCAATCTCTCAAGATCCAAAATTGATCACCTAAGAGCTTGGCACAGCATACCAAGCTTTACAATTTTCTTTGTGCTAAGGTCCAGGAAAATCTACCCTTAGATGCACAAGAACTGAAAGAAAAATGTAGCTTCGAGTTCATTTACTGCAATGGGAGGGAATTTATTCCCAATACTGGCCTTTCCATTCCTCTGACGCAAATGCATCAGTGGATCTTAGATTAGTTGATATGGACAACTAGGCCTAGGAAGTTGTGAGACATAGTGTCTCACTATGATGAGGTGTTTTAGGATGGCCAAGAGGACCTGGATTCCCAGTCTAAGGGTGGGGGTCAAACTAACCCTGTGACTATCCCTCCCTTCCCATGTTTCTAGTCAAACTCACTCTTCACTACTACTCCCTTTATGATCATGTTTGCATTGTCACAACCTGCAGTTTCATTGGCAACGATTAGCTGTGACATGCCCTCGGTGTATCAACATGCCTATTTCCCTGTCTCATTCCTAGGAACCACCCCCCGCAATATTTTTCCCAATCCATCCCTACATCGTACCACACACTAATCATGGATACCCTATCTTATGTTCATACAGTACCTACATCACAGCTGCATATAGTCTCTACATCCATCCTAGCATCTACACTTGTTCCACCATCAGTGGTGGTTCCAACCCCACCCACGTGGTGGACTCCATTCACTTCTCTTCCTATTTTGAAACCTTTGCAAATGTCTTACTATGCTCACCACCAAACATACCAGCTCCTACAGATGGTACAACCAAGTGCCAGACTCTGGTTTGCACAACCTATTATGCAAGCAACCAACCTTATGGCACCACCAGCGACTGCTACTCCAACAGCACCACCCACTAGGTGGTGGACAATAGTAGTAGCACCCTTCATAGGGGCCATCCCAATAGCATTGCCTATGAGCCAAGCTGCTGTTCTTACTGCGCCACCAATGGGAGCTGCCCTTGTAGCTCCCCAACTGTCTACGTTGGCCCCAGGTCTGGATCAAGAATTTCAACTTATCCAGACCCTTACTGAAGAGGTTCGATGCCTCAAAACTACTGGTTCTAACATGGTACAAGTCATGGATTTCTACCATGACAACCCCATCAGCCCAGTAGTCCCCATGCTAACATTACCCCTCGGGATGCCACTCCCCCACTTTACAAAATACAACAGGGAGGGCGATCCCAATGCGCATCTTGTTACATTTAAATCTGAGTCCCTTCTTTTGCAAAAATGGCCACACATTATCATCTACATATTTGCTATGTCTTTGATGAGAAAAGCCTTGGATTGGTGTCACGTGCTTCCATGCTCTTCTATGTCAATCCTAGAGGAGATGCTGACTCAATTCATAACTCATTTCAAGTATAACTTGAGATCAGAGGTTATGCTGGATCAGTTGATGAGCTTAAAGCAAGATCTACTAGAATCAGTCTAGAAATTCAAACGACGATGGAGCACTACCCTTAACAAGATCCATGAGCCTATCGTGGAGGGCCATCTGTTGGCCAACTTTAAGGGTGCACTGAACGACTTCATTAAGTCTAAACTGTACTATCTCACTCCATGAATGTTTAGCTAGGCTTTTGCCTAGACCAAGAGCATACAAGACACGGTCAAGGCAGGTAAAGACCTAGCCTATGATGCATACAAGAACACATTCACAAAGAAGGATAAGGATAAAGGCAAGGTTGCAATATCCATAGTGGCCGCTATGGCAAACGAAGCCAAGCCCAAAAAAAATAACAACAAGAAGTTGGCCACTACGCTAGCTAACCCCTCACCCACACCTAGTAATGTTTCTGAAGCCGCCACCTTGACACCCAAAGAATCCACCCTACCTAAGCCTAACTTTGAGCATAAAAATTACTCTAAGTACACCTCGCTACCTGTCAATCCTTTAGAACTTCTAAAGCAATTACTGGGGCTAGGGTATATTCAACACAAGAAGATGTTAGAGGAGGCAGCCAAGAGGCATCAATGACACTATGAATACCTTAGGAATCCCTCCTTGGCTTTTCCCAATGAGCCCCCAGTTCCTAAGAATTTTAGGCTAGAGCGATTTTGTGACTACCATCAAGTGTGTGCTCACGACACGGATTACTATTTGACGTTAAAGGATGACATACAACAAATGATTGATTAGGGGAAGTTGGTTCTAGAAGAAAGCAACCCCATATGCCCCGAAAATTAGTCAATGCATGTCTACATAGACCCGCTTAATGCCAACAATGCTAGTTACACCATCAACACTATCAGCATGGACAGTAATCCTAAATCGCCTCAGCAGTTGTTTGTGATTCGTGTGCCTCAGTGTAGTGCACCTACACCACCAGTGACTTAAAAAATGCCACAAAAACCATTTGTCCTAAAGGTTCCTCCTCAAACATCTGCCCCTACATCTCTTGTAAACAAAATCTTACCATCACATGCACTAACACCAAGAGCACCATTTTTCATTAGGGGGCCAAACCATTCAACCGTCCCCACCTTGCATAAGATAGCACCACAACCTTCTCATCCAAGGACAAGAGAAGAGCATTCAATAGGTGATGTGGCAATGGAAGGTACTGCCCCAAGTCCTTCCAAGCCTACTCCCTCGTCCTTTGCATCTACGTCCTCGTCACCAAAAGATAATATTGCTACACATGCATGGTATTTGCCACCTTGCCCGAAATAGTTTGATCCTAAGCTCAAAGCTATTCCTGCTTCGAAAATTCATCTCCTAGGATGAATGGAAGAGGAGAAAGACAATAAGCAATAGGAAGGTGGGCGTGACCTATTAAACGCTCTTACTTAGGTCAAGTAGGCTCTCAAACAAAAGAACACAATGTTGAGCCTGTATGACCTGATACTAACTTCTACTACATACCGTGAGGATATGTTTTACATGTTAATAGAAATACCTATTGACGAGAACATGCTAACAGAAGAGAAAGTAATCCATTCGGTTATTCTTCCTTATACGCTTGTAGAACCATAGCCATCCCAATTGACATTCCTTGATGATTCCATTAGGGAAGACCCTGAGAAGGGTTAGGTGACTACAACACCCCTGTTCATCATAATTCGGGTTGGTCAACATAAGATTTGAAGGCTACACATTGATGATGTGGCTGCTACGAATGTCATCCCATTCCCTATCGTGGATAAACTAGGTTTGGTGGACCAGGTCAAACCCACGACAACGTCATGCTTGAAGTCATTCAACGGGGCACTGGTCATGGTGAAAGGCATAGTCCACATTGACTTTGTGGCAAGGGACCAGTTCCCCACAAATGCAATGTTTATCATGGTGGAAGAGATGCCTAAGTTTAACCTAATCCTGGGGAGATCATGGTTAGCCCAACGCAGGGCCGTCTCTTCACCCATACATCAGGAGATCCATCTACCCTATGTAGGCAAGGAGGTGGTGATCCATGGTGACAAGGTAGCAACACAAGCAATAAATAACATAGATATGGAGTAGGGTTCAAAGGTCATAACCTCTAAGAATGAGGAACCTGTCTCCATCAGCACTAACTATTTAATGAAAGAGTCAGCCAAACATGCCAGCACAAAAAATGAAAATGTGTGGGCTGAGTTACCTTTCTAGGAGGAAGACAACGATGTAGATGAATGCCACAGCAAAGCTTCTTAGACTTACGTCTCACCAAATCCATGATGGGTTAGAAAGCAGTTACATATAGCGTAGCAACCCTGCAACTTTCTACCCGGTTAACACTCATTGTACATTTATCGCTTGTTTACTTCACATTCATCCATCTACGCTAGGTGCCTAACCAATTCATTTTAAGTTATTCACATTTGTTTACATCATATCATGGCCTGAAATGGCCTAAAACTACACCATCCCATGGCTTGAAATGGCCTTAAACTACATACAACCTGCTAAGGCCTAAAACTAGCAAATTCATCCATTTACATTACGTTGCATCCCGCTAAGGCCTAAAAATGGCTATCCGAAATAAAAAACAAATAATAAAAATTTTTCTCTTATTTATCACCTAACAATGGCCTAAAATGGCCTAAAACTAAGACATGAAAATGATAGATAACCGATCACATAGACAATACGTAAGCTATAACAAATCTTTTCATAATTCGTTTTCCATTCAAAGTTTCAATTAAATAATGTTTACAATGTTTTTTGCAAAAGTACAAAATATGATCCCTTGCTGTCATACATTGTCTTCTTCTGCATCATCTTCCTCTGTGTCATTGTTCCTACCCTCAGAGGGCCTTACTTCTTCATTTGGAATCTGTATCATAGAAAACAAAGTAGTCAACTAGAGTCACAGTAAAAGCTAGAACGAAATAAATAGTTTCATCATAAGAAAGTGACTAACCCGAGATGACCCCGCGCCTATCTCAAGGGGAATGAAATCCAAACTAATCCCAAGGCTGAAACATGACTAATTTTAGCCTAGACTTTTGAAATGAGAAGAAGTTTTGGGAGGCAAAACTCAACTAAGGCATGGAACTCATGCCTAGCTTGCTCACCTCGTCAAGCTAGCTTTCCCCCAGTGTGAGTAACTACAACAACTTCAGGATCAAGTTAAAAATGGTCCAAATATGAAGGTTCAAGCTATCCTTAATGCCACTAATGATCAATCCAAGCATCAGCATTCAAAGATTCAAATTTCAAGCCAAAAATTGCAAGTTTTCACACTCATGCTATCTTTCATGCTGTCACTGATGCTGAGGTCACGCTGTCAGCATGAGTGCAACGTGAGCAACCTTCAGAACCCAAAAGTGTATCAAAATGAACTGATTTCAAAGGTGCAAGCCATCCTCAAGGCTCATTATTGACAACTTCAGATTTCAGCCTCTAGAATCCTAGATTTCAAGAACAAAATTGCAAGTTTTTGCAGGTCATGCTGCAGCTCACGCTATGGTCACGTTGCAGCTCACGTTGGTAGCATGAGTCTAGTGTGAGATGCAAAAGATGGATCAAAACAAGTTACTTTCAAACTCAGTCTCTGATTTTCAGTCACTCTCAGGGTTAACTACAGTTAGACAGGAGTTGCACTCAAGAATTAGGCTTCAAAAAATCAAAATTTGGAGTGAAATGTATCATTTTCAAGTCACTGATGCTGAGGTCAGGTTGAGGTCATGCTGGAGTGTGAGTATAGCATGCACACATTGAGGACATGCTAGGACAAAATCAACTCATGCTGGAAGTTCTTATCAAGCAAAGATGCCTCAAACAGCCATGAAACCACTCGAATTGACACCCTACAATAGTCAAGCCAGAAATCCAGATGTTTCAAGCAAGCCAGAGCCAATTTATCTTGGTGTACATTATCATTTCATTGTAAATATTCATTTGTAAGCTTGTTAGGCTCTTACGCTCCGAATTGCATGAACTTCCATGAGTGTAAGCTAGCTTGGGTAAGTTGTCACACGTTGTAAGATACAATGCACCTGGTCCAGAATGTAGCTTTCCCACACACGTCCAACTCACACATAGCTGTCCATTGGACATGTGTAGCTAGATCAATTTTCCTCTCATCTCTTAGTTGTTGATTCCATTCATGAATTCCATGCCCAAACCTCGCCAAACCCTATAAATACCCTATAAATTCACATAAGTGGGGTTGGCAATTTTGTAGGTGGATAGCTTAGGAAACTTAAACTAGCAATCCTTAGATGCTCAGGCACACTTAACTCTTAGCATCCAAGGACTTCTGAAACACATTACATCACTCCAGGGCTTGGTGCTTGACTTGCCACGTACATGCAACTACGCTTTGACTGGTGCACATATTTTCTAAGCAATACAATATAGTTCATTTTTCTAGCCATTATATTTCTTTCTCTATTTTACATTTAGTTTACATTCTTTTTGCAATACCAGTTCTGCATATATTTCTTTTTACATTTTGTGTGCACTATTTACATTTCAAAAATTAGTTATGATAACCCTAGCGCAAGCCATAGTTTACGCTTAGGGAAGTCCTTAGTTGATTTGTGTGCAGACCATCCAAGGCACTATGCCTTTGTTTCCTTTTCTAGCTCATCCTCAAGTGAAGGTAGGGTCAACTGTGTCTGCCTGACGATCTTTTGGTGTTTGTTTTCCCTTACAGCCTTACACCGATGATTTAGGTCAGTACAGTAAATTGGTGCTAGAAGGAGGGTCAACTTTTTTGTTGTCTGTTGAAACATTGATCATGCTACCTATCCAAAAGCTGCATAGACTAAGTGCTAAAACTAAAGCCCAGCTTGTCTAGCTAGGTTACATAGCCATCCTATCCATCTGTCCCCGATACCTCATGTTGCAGTTGAATCACACTACAGCTTCTCATGCTGATAGTCAGTCACACTGTAGTTGACTCATGCTGCAGCTTCTCACGCTGTCAGTTGATCATGCCCACACATTAAGCCAAGCATTTTTGCAAATTAAAGATATAGAAAAGGTGGCACAAACAAGAAATGAACTAGCTTACTCAAGCTTTGGGAGCCAACATACAAGGAAAGATAAATCCAAAATGAAGTTAGTAGCGGTAGTGGAAAGAGCCAGACCTAACCATCTAGGACAAAAGGAAAAACAACTTGCCACCCCAAACGACAATGAAAGAAACACACCCATGCCTACACCCAAACCTTCATCAAATAGAAACACCAACATGGGTCATGCCTGTACATTCGAAAGAAAAGACCCCACTCAATATGCACCCTTGCCTATGAATCCTTCACAATTTCTTGATCAACTTCTAAAGGCTAGGTTAATCCATCATAAACAAATGTCTCCTACGACCTCTCAAAAACATGATCGATTTTGTGAGTTGGCCAAGAACCCAACGTTAGCAATAGCCAATGAACCCCCCATTCAAAGAGGCTTTAGGCTGGATAGGTTTTGTGAATATCACCAATGGTGTGGTCATGGGACTAATTACTATTCCACCTTGAAACAAGATATACAACGCATGATTGATAGGGGTGAAGTAGTATTCGACAAAGCAAACCTAGTAAGACCCCAAAACCAACCCATGGGAGTCTACAAGGATCCTCTGAATACCAATGATGCACCATATGTGATTAATACAATCCATGTGGAGAATAAATAGGATGTTCCATAAAAACCTTTTGTGATTTGCAGGTCTATAGAAAACACACCTACCCCAACATCTCCTCAAACCCCTTTCATCATATGCACATCCCCGACACCACAGAAACCATTTTTTATCCGCGTACCTCCTTTCGTTGCAACAAAAACCACACCATCTAAAAACTGATCCATTCCCTTTGTGATTTGGATGCCAAAACACCCTAGCACACAACCCACCTCTGTTCCTCTGTGACCTCTGCGAGAATGTCTTTCCAATAAATTAACAAGAGAGTGCATGGAAAGAGAAAACCATTAGCATAAATTAGAACCATAAAAACCCATATCATTAAACACTGTTCCTATGGGTCTGTCCATTAATGAGCCTACTACAAGTCATCAAAACAAAGATAATGTCATAGGTTGTGTGCCAAATCCATCATCCCCAGTTACTAATGCAAAAATTCCTCCACAAGAAATATGAATGCTAGGTCAAATGGATTAAGTCTCCATAGATAGAGGTATTCGAAAGGTAAAGACCTAGGAAGCATGTTGACTCAAGTTACACAAGCCTTAAAAAAAAATACTTCTTTAAGTCTATATGACCTAGTAATGACTTCACCAGTACATCGAGAAGCTCTCGTGCAGATGCTAATTTCAATTCCTATTAGTGAAGACTTCCCTACCAATGAACCATCCATTTATGCAGTATTATTCTCGCAAACTCAGGAATCAAAGACCACATCCCTAGATTTTCATGCAGAGGACATTAAGCTAGATGAGAAAATAGGAGAAGTCACCATAGCCCCTATGTTCATAATGATATAGGTCAATCATTTCAAGATACGTAGGGTCCATGTCAATGACGGTGTAGCAACAAATGTAATACCTTTTCCCGTCATCGAAAAACTAGGACTTATTGAACAAATACAACCCACGACAACTTCTTTCCTAAAATCCTTTAGTGGTTCCTATGTTGGGGTGAAAGGTATGGTTACCTTAGATTTCAAAGCCAGGGACCAATTCCCCACATCAGCTAAATTCGTAGTAGTCAACGAAATGCTAGGGTTTAACCTGATTCTAGGACGTCCTTGGCTAGCTCAACTTAGAGCTGTATCCTCACTAATCCATCAAGAGATCGACCTACCTTATGAGGGTGGTGAAATCATCATACGTGGGGATATAAAAGTATTGCTCACTTCCTCACACCCTGGAGTGGATCAAGAGTGAGAAATTGAGTTAATCGAGCCTAAGGAAGGAACTATGAGCATGCTCCAAGACATGAACCCAACGTTAACCCACAACCCTATAAAAATTAAGGAAACACTGGACAACACAAACATAGGAGCCATTCCTACTAATGTATCTTGGTTAGAATTATCCTTTGACATCACCGATGAAGGGGAAGGTAAGTACCTACATGCCCAACCCCACATGTTAAGCTACAAAAGATTAAGAGGCAACTCAATAACTAGAGCAAATCACTAGATGTCCAGAATGATGTTAAACTACCAATCATCTAATACGATGTTAAACTACCAAAAAAGGTCCACAATAACATTAAACTAGCCATGGTAAAAAATGGCCGGTTCCTTTTAAAAGCTTTCTAAAACTATTAGTGCTTTTGGCCCAGCATGGCATAAAACTAGTAATCGTTCTTCCTTTAACAACAAATGCAATAGTCCACCATGACTTTAAGCTGATGTGAATAGCCCAAAATGGCTTTAAACTAGTATTCAATATGTCACAAATTTACAAACATTCATTATGTTATGTTAGATTTTAGTTTAAATGATACAAGTTGCAGTCTTGATCTATGCCTTCTAGTTACTCTTTTACAAGTGTTGATTCACATTTTGTTCCTTCATTTTACTACGTGCATATATTCACGATAATACTTGAAAAGGAAAATAAAAAGAGAAAAAAAATGATACGTCAATATGAAAGTGAAATTCCAACAAAGTTATGCGATAACTAGGTCCATATTATTACACTTGTCAACCATATATTTCCATCAAACATCCAAAAATAAAAAATCCAAAACATTTAATACCTAAAGTCTGGTTAACAATAAGCTCATGGAGGGGGCTAGTCCCCAAGATCCTTTGCATCATCTGCTCTCACTCCACTGGGTCCAGCTCCATCATTAACATGTCCCTACAAATAGAAAATAGAAAACAAAAACTAAATGTTAACTAGACTTTATTGTAAATAAACTAAGAGTAGTAAAGAAAAATAAATAAATGCAAAACTAAGAAAAATAATAACACTAACAATGAAAACAACAAAAGCATATAAAAATAAATTCCACAATAAAACACTCACAAGTGAGGAGGGCCCTAAGTTGGCCTCCAAATGCCGTAGAATCTCTACCTTGGGCACATTTACCCAATTCTCCTCCAAGCCAAGATCAATGCTAGCTAAGGTTTTACCCTTGTCCACCGATGTCTAGGTTGGATGCTCAAGAGAGAACATTCCTATCGAAACCTCCTTGGAGGCAATAGTAATGGTTCTCTTGGGAGATCCTTCCACCTCAGTACACTTGACGAACTTGTCATAAGCAAACTACAAGCCTAGCCCATCGATGAACATCTCCATCCAGCGATGTTCAACTGACTCCTCCTTTAACCATTTCTTATATTGATGCTTGTGGTACTTTTGGTTTTGGCCCCACTTTCGTACCTTCGATGCAAAGGACTTCCAATCATGACATTTCTTGTTCAGAAAATCCATCTATGCCGTTTGCTTAGCTAGATCCCCTATAGCCTGCACTTTGCTATTTAAAATTGTCCAGTAGCGTGCGTAGGTGATTTTAGGTGTGCGCTAGGTGCTATCACCAGACAATCTTGCAACAACAAGATCGTAATGAGATTGGAGATCCCTTTTCTCCTCCCTCTCCTTCGCTAGTGCTTCCTTCAATGAATGAACCTCGTCCCATAAATACTCAACCAAATTCCTATAGGTCCAGAGTGACTTGGTGTTCTTTACGACGCAACCGAAAACTACATCGTACACATTTCTTGGGACTTACTCAATATTCCCTGGTAGTTCAAGGAGAGCATCAATGTGAGTAGCTTCAGAAGGATCCCACTGGAGCTTGGCACCTACAGGTGTAGGCACTACACACATGAATCACCTAAAATAAAAATGAACGCAAAGAAAAATAAAACTAGACACTTAGCATAATGGGAAATGTACACATACCTAGTTCTAGATGAGATTCTTATAGGCGAGTGACCACATCATTAACGATGCCCTTAACAAAGTCCATTTTACTAGGCATCTTAGGCCATGGCCATAGCTAGTCAGTTGATGTGGGACAAGTAGGGGAGGTCACCTCAATTGGGACCTGCGATCCTGATGCCGCCACCCAGGATGTATGTGCTTCAGAAATCTCAACACCTACCTCGGATCCTAGAGATAATCAAAATAATCAAGAACTACGCATGAAAATTAAAAGATACAGGATAGGGATTGAGCTAAAAGGAACATACCAAAAAGCCCTTCGTTGTTTAGCCTAGGCGGATCACCAAGCTACAAAGATCCATTAAAGAAACCACTGAAGACATCTCTTTCATCACTGGAAGGCCTAAGTGCATCCAAAGCTTTTGCAAGCTTCACGTTGCTTGTCACATTTTCCTCTTGCGGGGTGGGAGGTTCTTCTTCCTCTTCTCTTCCTTCTTCCTCTAGCCCTGTGACGACCACTTTTGGTTCAACTATCGGGACCATGACCTCTCTCTCCCCCTTAGGACTTTCCTCTAATAATTCTAGAATCTTAGAGTTGGCATAACATAGTACATATAACATATAAAACCACAAACACAATAAAATAAATATGTAACAATTAAATAAGATACTTACCCTCCACTGGCAATACAAATTGAATCTTCTTTATTTTTGGTGGTATCACATCTAGAGTAGGCTTCCTTGGATGTTCTTTCATCTTCACCTTTGCTTTAGACTTCCCAATAGTCTCACCAATCAAACGTTCAATCCTTTTAATAGATGTGCACAGCCTAGACGGTTCCATTCCCAAGCTATCATGGGAATGATGGGAACGGCTGGCTGCACCTCCAGTTGTAACTGATACTGATTCCTCAATGTCTTCCGGTGGGTCCTGGGATCTAGTGGTGCTAGACAAATGGCAAATCCAAGGGTGGGACAGTTGTGAATGATCCCTCAAAACATAGCGGTTATCATCATACACTACTAGGAACTTAGAAATCCTACGTAGATACCCCACAAAGAAAGAAAATGTAAAATGGAATTTAGCATGGATGTTTAAACGTAATCTAATGATCTCCCCATGAAAACCAAATCCAAGAAACTGTGCCTAGTTTTAATGCATTCCTATCTCTAAAACTACATGAATGACATGCACAGACTCGATCCCAAGGTTTCCTCCTTGGGAAAGAGATTTGGGGAATGCTCGTGCCCGGAAGAGAGGATACAAGAAATTCATCTCTATTGATCAGGTATCGTCTTACATGGTAAAGCCCTTAGAACTCCGAGACACACCTAACCACTCCTTCAACTCTCTTATGACCTAGCCCTCTTTAGCTACTTTATCTATAGTCACCTTGGCACCATCCATGGGCACACCAAAAAGATTAGAAAGGAATTCAGTGGTCAAGTGGAAAGATACCTTGACTCCTCGAACCTGCGTGCTAAAATGGAAAGCATCATCACTGAAAGAATCAACAATGGTGACCATCTCAGTAGCTGGAATCCTAGGAGTCAAAGCTGTGAACAAGTCCATCAGACCTACCTAGGTAAGGTAGCTGATGATCAAATTTGAAGCTTTCTTCTAAAACCATTTTTGTGATTGCTCTACCTCCCCATATTTCATAAAAAGGGTGGCCTTAGTGCACCTGTTATAATAGTAACTTCTTTGGCGGGGGCAACTGCTATAAAAAGAAGACATAGAGCAAAAATTTAAAAACATAGTACATGATAATGCAAAAGAAAATAAAAAGAGAAAATAGAGTCTAGAGTATGGTCATTTACCATCAGTGAGTGGCGTAGGTGGGGTAGGTATAGGATCAAATCATTGAGGGAAGATTAGTCCATTGGAAGACCAATCCTTGTGTAACCAACCACAAATATGGAAGCACTCAAAGGCTCTTGAAAACTGCCTATGATAGTCAACAAGGGCCACCTTTGTCTGGTCCAACACCACGACACGAAGAATCAGGCCCACCACGAATGTCTCTGATGTGGTGCATGCTAAGGCAATCCCATCATCATCATCGCGCATCCCATGTTCATCAAAATGGGGCCTGCATAGGCAAATAACATTTACATTTAGATGATGACATAAAATTCAAAAAGGAATAAAAAATTAAAGTAGGACACAAAGGAGCACACCTGTCCACTCTATATACTGTTCCAGGTGGGTTTTGGAATAGAGTGTGCACACGAAGGGCTAGGAAAAGTGTGTTGCTGCTGTTATAATGACTACACGTAGGCAACTCCCACACATGACTCAAGGGGTGAGTAGATTTATGACCCTCAGTAGGGCCTCCTGCAACCTTGAAAAGTCCCTAATCGATATTAGTGATAAAGGAAAGCATGCCTTATGTAGACCTGGGCAACATTGTCTCAATGATGTCACGAGCCAATTGTTCACTCAGGTGAGATCATATAACCACATTAAAATTTTGCAAGATAAATGACAAAAATGAACTAACACCGGGGTGAAACCATATCACATGGGGCCTAATGTGCATGTCATAGGGAGGTGTGCCTAGTCCAAAGGTGCCAAACCAAGCAAGTACGCCAACAAGCTCAATGATGAGTAGAGAAGATTTAGGTCCCTTGCATACAACCAAAACATTAGGTAAGTGAAGAATCTAAGTGCTAACAATAGGTTAAAACCACATAAACCAAAAATCAAATAAAGAAATACTTTGAATGCATAGCTTCACCCCTTGAGACAAGGACACCAACATCTATTTAGTGTATCTGACACTCACTGGGGTACATTGAAATGCATTTCACAAGTAAATCCACACATGTAATGGGTATCCAGGAAACAACGTACATATTCACATTCTAGCAAACTCACACTAGGCCTTCTAGCAAGCTCAGGCTATGGCCAAGCAACTCACGTTGAAAGGCTATGGCCAAACAACTCATGCTAGGCCTTTTCCCTAACTCACGCTGGCGTGCTGAAACTCGCACTCATGCTAGATCCTGTCCATACATTCATACTAGAGCCTGTCCACTCACTCACACTGGGAACTAGAAGATTACGTGGATAGAACATGTGTAGTTGCTCCTCCAAACAACCAAGGTTGGATAATGGCTCCATGTCGAGAAGGTCCTCGGGCCCAGGTAGAGGTGAAAACGACTCTCTTGCCACTTTCCTACCCATAGACTCATAGACCCATGAGCACAATAACCAAGCTCACACTTCCCCTGCGATGAATTTCCCTTCCTTCGACACTCACGATACCAAGAAAACTAGCGCCCAAGTCCCAAAAATGCCAAAAGAACCTTGTGGCCTAAACGCCCAAGAAAGCTGGAAAATCACGCTACCCAGATGCCCAAGAAAGCTCAAAAAATCATTTTGCAAGAAGCCCTGAAAGCCCAAATTTGTAGATCACGCTACCCTACCCCAAAAGCCTAAATTTGCAGCTCACGCTGCCAAACCCCAAAAGCCCAGATTTGTAGCTCACACTGACAAACCCCAAAAGCCAAAATTTGTAGCTCAGGTTGCCAAACCCCAAAAGCCCAAATTTTTAGCTCACATTGCCCTGCCCTGGAACCCCCTCATTTGTAGGTTACGCTACCCAAGACAATGGTGGCCACATTGAAGAGAAAAGAAAAATTGATGCTGAAGCTTCCCCAATAATGCAGCTCATGCTGCAAGAAAATAGAAAACTAGTCTTCCCCTGCACTCACGCTAATGCCACAAATCCCACCAAAACAACCCAAAATCACAGCCCCAGAAACCCATAATCGCAGCACAAGAATTCTACCCTAGGTAACTCTGTCCACAAAAAAATGTCAAGAAAAGCAAGAGAAAAAAATCAACCTATGCAAGGACCCACTCCACATTGGAATCCTAGCTTGGGGGAGATGCTGGAGAAGCTCTTTGCTCTCCTCCATAAATGAAAAATCTACTTGCCTCTTCCCCTTGTCCCAGCTTGTCTTTCCTTTGCCCTTGTCCTTCATGTTGCCTTGCTCACGTGGATGCTAACACTGTAGCTCACGTTGCATGATAGTGTAGCTCACGCTATAGTTCAAATTTCCAAGAACTCATGCTAACAGAAATGTTGCCTTGTACTCCAAAAATCCCTCTTCCTAACCTCCAATATTCTCAATTTAATTTAATTTAATTTATTTTCTTTTATTTTATCTCCTCTTTTTATTTTTATTTTACTTCATCATGGTTCATTTTATTTGCATGTTATTGTTTATTTCATCTTTGCCTTATGCTTGCCTAATATTCCTTATTATTCTAGCCTCTGGAGATGAGGCCCAAAAATTCTTATGAAGAAGAGAAGAAAAGTGCAAAAACCAACAACAAAAATAAATAAATATATATAAACATATAGAAATATGTAATGATGCACATAAAATTCATAAAAATTTAAAATCTCTATGAACTTATTGTTTACCCAAAATTTAAAAATCAAAAATGCTTTGTGCACTCATGACAAGTCAACATAAATATTACTGGTTCGATACGACCTTAAACTACCATGTGGCCTGGTATGACCTTAAACTACCATGACTATCGCCGCGTCTAGTAATTTTTTCAGTGCATAGTTTGATTACCCTATGTTCATTTACTTCTAGTAACTCTTTCGCTAATGGGGTGTCTCTTACTTTGCTCCTATTTTAAATTGGCAGGATCAAGCACATGGCCACTAAGAATATCCTTTCAACATTGTCTCTTAGTGGATCATACAGGAAGGTAGAAAGAGCAATCAACCCAGAATCCTTGGATCTAGAACCATCCACCTATACTAATTTAATAGCCTCCACTCAAGAAACATTAGATTGACCTAAACACGTGACTAATACTTTAGATCTAGAAGCTGATAATATTACTGAAGATCCTCTAGTTGAAATCCCCATTATTACAATCAATGGCGAAGCTAGGATATTGAAATTAAGTGGCCTACTAGACTCGCAACTCGTAGGTGACATCACTCAAGTGTTAAAAGACAACATAAAAACATTCACATGGTCATATACCGACATGCCAAGATGAGACCCCTGAATCGTCCAACATAACATCATCCTTGATGAAAAAATTAAACAGGTGAAACAAAAAGCACGAAAAGTCAGACCTGAAGTAGCTTTAGTAATCCATGCTAAAATCACAAAGATCTACCAAGACAACTTCATCCAGGTTGTTGACTATTCTGACTAGGTATCAAACATTATTGTAGTCCATAAGAAGAATGGTAGTATATGCATATGCATCGACTTTCGTGATCTCAACAGAGCCACTATAAAGGATGACTTCCTGCTACCCAACATTGATCAACTCATTGACATAACTGCTGGGCATGCATTATTATCCTTTATGGATGGATTTCTAGGATACAACCAAATAAGAATCAATCTAGAACATCAACTCAGAATAACTTTTATGACACCTTGGGGTACATTCTATTATATTATGATGCCATTTGGCCTTAAAAATGCAGGAGCTACATATCAGTGAGCAATGACATATATATTTAGTGATCACATGCTCAATTTTCTCAACGATTATGTTAACAATATCATGGTTAAATCTAAAAAAACTAAATAACATGTGAAAGATCTAGACCTAGTGCTTAAACATTGTCTCAAATATGACCTTAGACTCAATCCAAAGAAGTGTGTCTTTGGTGTCAAAAAGGGTAAGATGCTTGGTTTCATTGTCTTTGAAATAGGAATACAGGTAGATCTTGATAAGGTTAAGGTAATAACTTATATGCAACCACCAAAGAATCTTACCAAATTATGCGACCTTCAAGGTAGGCTACAATTCATTAGATGCTTTATTGAAAGGTTGACAGATAAGTTGAGACCTATGCAACACCTATTACAAAAAAATGTGCATTTCCAATGGACCCAACAATGTCAAAAAGCATTCGAGAACATAAAACAAGAGCTAGCCCAATTGTCGACCGTTTATCCCCCGTAAGGTGATAAACCCTTTTACATCTACCTTGCAACTTCTGATTCTCCCATTGCATTGATGCTTTGTCAAAAATTCCAAGATGGAGTCGAGATCCTAGTATATTACCTAAGCCATGCTTTAATTACCTATGAACAATGATACAATGACATGGAAAAATCATGCCTTTCCCTCATTTTCACCTTGAAGAAATGGTAGTATTATCTCTTCCGCAATCAAGTTTACATCATTTGCAAAGATAACGTACTCCACTCTATCACCAACAACATCTACAAGTTGAGTAGGATAGCTAGGTGGAAAGCAATGATCGCAGAGTTTGACTTACACTATGTTGCTCAATCTTCCATAAAAGGTCAAGCAATAGTCACACAATTAGCCATCTCGCCAACACATGATCAAGTAATAGTTAACCTTGAGTTCCCTAATGATAATGTTAACAGTATAGACACTGTACCTGACAACTACGAGGTAATCCTATATTTCAATGGAGCTTCAACCTCTCAAGGAGGAAGTGTTGCGACCATTTTAACATACCCCTCTAGAGAAATCCAACCCTTCATCTACTAATTAACTTTTCCTTGTACCAATAATTTGGTAGAATATGAAGGTCTTCTTAGAGGCCTTCAAGCAGCATTAACTTCGGGAATCACACGTCTCATAGTTCACAGCGATTCACAATTAGTCATTAATCAAGTCACTAAGGTCTACGCATGCAAAGCTCTCCATTTGCAACCATATTGTGATTTGACCAAACATCTACCGAGACAACTTGTAGAAGTGGATATAAAGCATGTCCCTAGAGTTGAAAACATCATTTCCAATGCACTTGCTACACTAGCCTTAAACATGACACCCAAAATGTTCTATGCGTTGCCTAGCTCTATAACAAGTTGTGTTGAACCTATAATTAACACTATTGAAAAAATGCCTATAGTATTTGTTAGTAAAACACATCCAATAGAATGGTACGATGACATAAAAGAGTACCTTCTAAGAGGTGAGCCTCCACAACGCTTAAAAAGATGCTGTGAAAAAATGCTGCTGGCAATATGCGTTAATAGGAGATATCTTATGTCACAAATCATATGAAGGCATTCTACTAATATGCATTAGTAACATCAATGGTCGAACGATTGTAGAATAAGTCCACGAAGGACTTTGTGGAGGGGACATTGCACCTAAAGCAATGGCAACAAAGGTTAGGCTCTTAGGCTACTACTGGCCACACATGGAGTATGATTGCATCTCCAAGGTCAGAACATGTGACATTTGCCAAAAGCATGGTAATCTAATACACGTGCCACCTAATGAATTGCACACAACACAAATCACATGGCCATTTCAAAAATGGGGATTAGACTTAATTGGACCAATAATGCCATCATCCTCCATAGGACATAGCTTTATTATCACTACAATTGAATACTTCATAGAATGGGTAGAAGCCATTCCTTTTGGGAAGACCACTTCAAAACACATTTGCACTTTCATAATAGAGAATATCATGATCCATTTTGCTATTCTGATGACCATCGTTATTGACAATGAGCCACAGTTCAGTAGTGCAGATAGTAAAAGCTTTTGTGAAAGCCTGGTTATTAAACATGCATTTTCATCACCTTACTACCCACAGAGTAATGGCCAAGCAAAGGCTACAAACAAAACTGTCATCATGGTGCTCAAAAAGATGCTAAATTAGAGCAAGAAACGATGGCATGAATACTTAGTCTATGCATTGTGGGCATACAGAATGACACATCAAACATCTACAGGTAAAACTCCATATAGTCTTGTGTACGGGTCTGAAGTTGTTTTACCTTTAGAGTTATAGGTTCCCTCATTACGGATAGCTCTCTCAGGCCTCCTCGATGAAATTCAAAATAATGAACTATGCATTGCTGACCTTGACTTGGTGGAGGAAGAACGTGTGTGAATGCTTGATCAAATTGAGTGGTACCAGGAACAATAGCGGGAATGACAAAAACATGATATGCATAAATGTCTGATTAAAGAAGGAGATCTAGTCCTTAAGGCCATCTATGAAGATCCAAATAAATTCTCAGCCAACTGGGAAGGGCCTTACCTAGTTACCAAGGCATACAATAATGGAGCATTTAAACTTGTTGACATGGATGGAAACAAGTTTGCTAGTCCTATAAATCATCTATATTTGAAATGGTACTACGTCTGATAAACATGAGCCATAGAACAGTCCTGGCATCATGACTTAAAATTGATACCATAGAATAGTCTTGGCATCATAACTTAAAACTAATACCATAGAACAGTCTTGGCATCATGACTTAAAACTGATACCACAGAACAGTCTTGGCATCATGACTTAAAACTGATACCATAGAACGGTCTTGGAATCATGACTTAAAACTAATACCACAGAATAGTCCGAACATCATGACTTAAAACGAATACCACAAAATAGTCCTGGCATCATGACTTAAAACTGATACCATAGAATGGTCCTGACATCATGAGTTAAACTAATACCACAGAATAGTCCTAGCATCATGACTTAAAACTAATACCACAGAACAATCCTGGCATCATGACTTAAAACTGATACCACAGAACGGTCTTGGCATCATGACTTAAAACTGATACCACAAAATGGTCCTAGGGTCATGACTTGAAACTAGCACCATAGAATGTCCTGGAGTCATGACAATAAATCGACACCATAGAGATCTATTCAGTATGATGTTAAAATGCCACATCTATCCACCATGACGTGAAAATAACATCTAGGGTCCACTAAGACTGTAAATTGGTTTGCCTCTTCACAGTTCGCTACGACTATAAACTAGCAATGCACTATCTGTTACGATGCTAAACTGACACCATCCAAAGGGTTATGACATGAAACTAACCTGTAGTAGTCTTTTAAGACTATAAACTGGTGACATCAACAATGAATAGGACAAAAATTAAAAAGATGTGTTGCTGCAATTGGCTATACCTACTCCATAAAGACTAGTTGCATAATTTGGCTCATGGGCCTTATTGAAGCTGATGCTATTCATGATTCTGTTTACTTGAAATTGCACTTGGTGGCTCCATCTCCTTATTCATCTCCGTGTTTAAAGTGCTTAGTTAACCAATTCATTTATGTTTTTCTTATCTTCTTAGAGTTGTGTTTGCAGGATGACACACCTAAGGTGTTCCTACATAGATGCACTTCATCGTGATGACAAAGTATCACATTTTTCCTGATGCACGTAATTGGGTTAATCAATCCATTCATGAGTAAATTCTTGACTCCTGATACATCCCCTTTTTTCTTATCATGCCCCCTTATCCTATTCAATTACATCCCCTAGATACATTCCATACTTACCTCAAAACTCTTGATACAATATTGCACACTATGACTCTTTAAGCAGTTGGAATGCAAAACACAGTATATGATGCATGACACAAAATGCAAGTGCTTGAACATGAGCACAACACAAAAATAAAGCTCTTTCAAAAAGACCAAAGAGAAAAAAAAATAAAGAGAAAATAAAAAAAAATAAGAACATAAAAAGAAAAAGAACAAAAAGGTCAAAGATCAAAATGCACCAAAAAGGTCTTCATGACCTTGTTGACATCATAAGCAAAATACTATTGGCTATTCTCATACAAGCCTCAGGTGAGAAGGTAATTGTCTTGGGAAATAATTACACTTGTATCTCAAAGAGATCATGTTGCACACCATCGCTTGGCTTTGGCTGTTTACAACGGGCCCCATAAACACTCTATAAGAGTCTCGTTTCTCCAAAGAACACACTTCTATGTCTTGGTTCGAAGTCTGCTAAAAACTAGCTGGCTATTGACAAGGACCAGATATATAACACAATCATGTCAGGGTAGTCCTCTCCCATAATCCTGGCAGTAATTATAATCCTTGATCAATTTTTGGCTTCCCCCTAGTTACAACCAATCCCCTTGCATCTTGAAATGCACTTCCCTCAATCCCATGTACTTTCGAAAATGGTGTGATGAGATATGGCAAAGGATCAATGGTTAATGCTTAATACTTGGTTGTTCATGGTGTTTTGCACTTCTTTGTCGATGCCTCTCGAGTGGATTCCTCTAGACGCCAACAAAGAGGGGCCAATGAAACACCACTAATTTTGGCCTAGCATTTTGAAATGAGAAGAAGTTTCAGGAGGAAAAACTCGACTAAGGCATGGAACTCACACCTAGCTTACTCAAGTTGTCTTGGTCAAGCTAGCTTGCTCACCCCATCAAGCTAGCTTGCCCCCAGCCTGAGTAACTACAAAAAATTCAAGATCAAGTAAAAAATGGTCAAAATCTAAAGGTGCAAGCTATCCTTAAGGCCACTAATGATCACTCCAAGCATCAGCATTCAAAGATTCAAATTTCAAGCCAAAAAGTGCAAGTTTTCACACTCATGCTATCTTTCATGCTGTCACTCATGCTGAGATCACGCTGTCAGCATGAGTGTAGCGTGAGCAACCTCCAAAACCAAAAAGTGTGTTAAAATGACCTAATTTCCAAGGTGCAAGCCATCCTCAGGGCTCATTGTTGACAACTTTAGATTTTAGCCTCTAGAATCCCAGATTTCAAAACCAAAATTACAAGTTTTTCTAGGTCATTCTATTGCTCACACTGTGGTCATGCTGCAGCTCACGCTGGCAGTGTGAGTCTATCGTGAGCTACCAAAGATGGCTCAAAACAAGTCACTTTCAACCTCAGTCTCTAATTTTTAGGTCACTCTCAGGGTCAACCATAGTTAGACAATAGTTGCACTCAAGAATCAAGCTTCAAAAATCAAAATTTGGAGTGAAATGTATCATTTTCAAGTCACTCACGTTGAGGTCACACTACAATGTGAGTGCAACATAAGTGTAGTGTGCGCATGCCAAGGACACGCTGGGAAAAAATCAACTCATGCTAGATGTTATTATCAAGCAGAGATACCTCAAATAGCCACAGAACCACTTGAATTGACACCATGTAGTAGTCAAGCCAGAATATTAGAAGTTTCAAGTGAGCCAGAGCTAACTTCTCTTGTTGTACATTATCATTTCATTGTAAATTTTCATTCATGAGCTTGTTAGGCTCTTACACTTCGAATTGCATGTACTTCCATGAGTGTAAGCTAGCTTGAATAAGTTGTCACGCATTGTAAGATACAATGCACCTGGTCTAGAACGTAGCTTTCCCACACAGGTCCAACACACATATAGTTATCCATTGGACACATGTCGCTAGATTCTTTTTCCTCTCATCTTTCAGCCGTTGATTCCATTCATGAATTCTATGCCCAAACCTTCCCAAATCCTATAAATACCCTATCAATTCACATAAATGGGGTTGGAAATTTTGAAGGTGGATGGCTTAGGAAACTTAGACCAGCAATCCTTGGACACTTGGGCACACTTAACTCCTAGCATCCAAGCACTTTTGAAACACATTACATCATCCCGGGGCTTGACGCTTGACTTGCCATGTACATGCAACTATGCTTTGATCTGTGCATATATTTTGTAAGAAATACAATACAGTTCATTTTTCTAGCCATTATATTTCCTACTCTATTTTACATTCATTTTACATTCTTTTTACAATACCAGTTCTGCATACATTTCTATTTACATTTCATGCGCACTATTTATGTTTCAAACATCAGTTATGATAACCCCAGCATAGGCCATAGTTTACACTTGGGGAAGTCCTTGGTTGATTTGCATGCAGATCATCCAAGGCACTCTGCCTTCGTTTCCTTTTCTAGCTTGCCCTCATGCAAAGGCAGGGTTAGTTGTGTCTGTCCAATGATCTTTCAGTGTTTATTTTCCCTTCTAGCCTTACATCGAATATTTAGGTCAGTACAGAGACATTGCTAGACCTCCTCCTCTATAATATCTACCCAATCCCTATCGCTTAAGTCACCATCTGCTGCAACTTTCTCCTTTTCAATAATTTTCCATCTTGGTGGTCCTGGTGAAAAGGAGGTAGTGGCAGTCTCACCTGTGGGAAGATTCACTTCCTACTTAGGAGATTCATTGACCATCACTTGTTGCATGAACTTGTTGTAAGCCTCAGAAGTACCAATGACATCTAGGAAAGCTTCATGAGTATGCAACTTCACTGAAGCATTTCGGTATTGTTTACGGTAGGTAGCACATTCCAGTTTATACATATGCTTGTGGTTTTTTAGGGAGTGCCCCCACTCGTAAACCTTTACATTGTAATCTTTCCAATCCTAGTTCTTCTAGGCCAACAAGTCCATTTGCATTCACTGCTCAATTATTTCATGTGTGGCCTCATTGTTGTGCCACACGACCATCCAATATCTTGCATAATTGATGATGGCCATGCACCAACTACCATTTTTGGTATCACAAGCCAATAGAAATTTATTTCTTTAGTAGAGGTCTCCCACCTTGGTGATCAGATTAGTCTTCTCCTTCTCCAGCCTTTGGACCCACTTCCATAGGTCTTCATTCACACACCTGCACTGCCATAGGGAGCATGCCAAGTATAACGTTCATTAGCTAGCCTCGTCGTATATGCAATGAGGCACCTCGGTCACTTTCGGTGGGAATACAGGCATAGCATCAACCTTCACCACTTGTTTCAGGTCCCACTTGAGGTGAGATGCTATCGACCACACATAAAAATGCATTAGTCATAGTAGCGTAGAAACGTTTAGTGACCCAAAAGGTCTAGCGTAGCAAATTAAAGAGTCTAGCGTAGCTACTTCACTTACCCACTTTCAGATCGATTCACTTGAGACAATCGATCATGTCATTGACCACCCCCTGCATGAATGCAAATTTATTAGGGGTCTCGGTCCATGGTTGTAGGAAGATCAAAGAGAGACCAATGGTTTCATTTGCATTGTCTTCCACACAAAAACATGTGTCAGGCATGACTGAGAGGGCTACAATAAAGCTGATGAGCAATGTAATAACAATGTAAAGGCTCCTACCCAGCAAACCTTCAGGGGTGATAGCAAGGGGGTCACCCATTGACATACTGTCGAACATGCGGCCAAACTCACCGGCATCTAGTTGCAGCTTCCCTCCTTGCTAGCTTAACACCATGGTAGCATCCTCCATGTCCATCTACTCTTTCAGTATTGAACTACATTTAGCAAAGCGATCATCGGTAGAGGTCCATTCCCAGTTGACAAGGGCCTCTTCTTTATTCATTGGGGCCCTTCTTTTTGTGGTGCCAGCATCCTCTTCATACACAAGAGCATCCTCCTCATCGGCAAGGGAGTCCTCCTCGTCTGCAGAAATGTCCTCCTCATTAGCAGGAGTGTTTTCCATGTTGATGGGAGCCCCTTCCTTCATGGTAGAAGCTCCTTCCTTCTTGATCGGGGTCCTTTCCTCTACGGCCAGGGCCCCCGCATCTTTATTGGCCATCCCCATTTTGGGGGCCATCACCTTTTCTCCTTCTTCCTCTTCGTCTTCTTCTTATGTTAGCAAAGCATGTTTACATTAGACAAAAGTAGATTAGCTTAAGATAGAAGCTATGCTATGCTACGCTACCTAGCATAGAATAGTGTAGAAAGCATTAGCTAAATAAGCAAAGAAAAAAAATAAAAAGATAAAAGCATTTACCAATGGGAGGTTGTATTCTGTGTAACTTAAACCGTAGTCTTTGCCCTACTTCTTCGTCCATATGAGGAGGCTCCTCAACCGAATGAGACCTTTTTCACGATAACTTAGTTGCCACTGGCTTTCCCCTTTGATAAGCTACCCATAGTAGCATGGGATGCCTCTTCTATGCTGTCCTGGCCATGGAAGTTGTGGGCCATCCAATCCCTAGTCGTCATTGAAAATGCCTTTCCAATAGCTTCTGGGGGATCCTAGGCTTGGGTGGTGCGAAAGACTTGGTAGATCCAAGGTTTGGAAATCTAGTTATGATTTTCCATTACCCAGTCTCCATTCTCACGGACTACCAAGAATTTCACAAAACACTACAAGCAAGCTACAAAGAAGGCATGATGCACATTGAAATAGGACTCAGGCTTCTTATGAAGCTTGACCATTTCAGCTTGCAGACCCATGCAGAGATGCTTGGCCCAGTTGTAATGGGCCCCCTCTTCCATGACCTCCTTCATTACCCAAGCTTGCTCAATCCCAATGAGCTTGCCTTGGGAGAGTAGCTTTGGGAAAGCACAGGCATGGAAGATGGGGTAAACCATTTTAACTGCTTTCAGCATAGCCACTTCAATGGGGATCCCCTTTCATCCTTTCACTGCCCCTAGCCACTCCTTAATGTCCCCCTAATGGTTCGCCTACTTTTTAGTCTTTGCTCCTATGGGGATACCATCAACAGGGACATTGAAAAGATCCATGAATAGCTAGTCATTGATCTCAAGGACCACCAACACATCGTGCACATGTGTGCAGAAGTGATCTACTTTTTCAGAATAGGAATCAACTAGGGTAACCATCTCAACAGCAGGGATGCTTGGGTTCATGGCCAAGAATAATTCCATGAGCCTAGCGTCCCAAAGGTTTTTGGTGAGCAATTCTGAGGCCCCGTTGCAAAGCCAGCATTGGGTCTCATCCACATCCCCATACTTAAAGTAAATGTTGGCCTTGTTGTACCTAGAGGTGATCATTGTCACCTCCTAGGATTTCTTTGCCACTATAGCAATTCACAACAAAAAAAGGAAAAAACTTAAACATAACAGAAAGATAGTAAAAACACAGGAACAACACTTGAACATGCAAACAACTCATGGTTTAGCGTACCAGGCTTAAACGACGATGGGAATGATGAAAGATCTACTGACATGTCTTGAATGGTGATTGACTTAAAGGGTGCCCAATCCCCATCCAACCAACTGAACTCCTTGCACCTATTGTAGAATTGGGTATACTGGGTTCACCCTTGCATTGGCCTATCAAGCCTGTGCACATATTCTCAATGGAAGAGAACTCCCACAATGCCATTTGTGCCAAGACCAAGGCATCGGTATCACCATGAAGCCCACTCTTATTGATGAAAAACTTGGTAACAAAAATACACTATTAACATTTTTGCCTAGCGTAGCATGCATTGCATAATGTAGTGGAATATGTTTACAGAACTCACCCATCGGCATAATAAATAGTTCTTGGTGGGTTTTGAAAACACATTCCCATGTGGCGAGTAATGAATAACATGTTGTATAGGTGGTAGCAATTATATTCAAGCATGTCCTAGATCCAAGTTAGATGCCTCAAGCTTTTTGGACGCTAACTGGATCCCTCTGCCTGCCCGCTTCTGATTTCTCCATTAGTCAAAAATATTAGAATACCCTGGTTTGCCCAAAGCAATAGGGTTTCTATAATTATGGCTACTACCTCCTCTGACAAGTGTGACCAAACAGTCACATTGAAGTGTTGGAGGAGAAATTGCAGGAAGTCCTATGCACCTTCCCAGAACCAGACTGCCTGCTACCATACACGTGCATGGGGTAAAGGAACGTTGGCCACTGGCTTGCTTAGGTAGCACAGGACCCCTACAATTTCTAAGATAATTAAAATCAGCCTTAGCATCACCCTGCACAACACAATGAAAAATTTTAACACTATTCGAGTGAAGTTCACGTGTAGCGTAGCAAGATTAGCCGTTTACAGATAGCATAGCATAACATTCTCTTTGCATGTAGCATAGCAAAACTGCAAAGGAAATAGTGTAGTAGAGCAACAAAATAATTAAATATGCATTTTAAACAAGAAAGAATTTAATATGCCATAGCCATTTCAATATATTTTTTACTTGAAAAAATGATTTGCATTATGCTATGATAGAAACGTGTTACGCTGTCAAATCACGTACATGGCTAAACCCTCTTGAGGGTCGTACACTATGCTATTTGCATGCTAGGTTGCCAGAATGACCAAAACCTCTTCGACAAGGCAGCCATAGCAATGGCAGTCTTGGAAATGCTGCATGCAACCTTAGCGTAGCATCCGTACACCTATTGCGGCCGAATCAGCAACAACGGTAGTGTAATGGCCAAAATAACAACAAAAACGATGATAGAAAAATGTAGATTTCTAAACAAAAATAGAAATGATAAAAAAGAAAGAAAAAACAACAATAGTGGCATAGAAAATAAAGATGGCATAGCAACTTACCAGGCCGATGGAGTCTCCTCCAATACCAAGACACGCACCTGTGATAGATGCCCCAGGGTGTCCTTCATCTCGTCTACCTTGGCAAAAGCTAGGTGTTTGCATTCTCTCTTGGGTGCCATTTTCTCGGTTGCAGATTCTTCCTTAGTCACTATGCTAAACCACCTTGCTCTTTGTTAGCACAATCGCTCTACAGTCTGGATGTGGGCTTTGCACTCTTATGGTGAAAATGACTGGTTTATTAGGGGTAAACCCCTATTTATAGCCAATACAGTGAAAAAAGAACTTGTCATTTTCTTGCCTTGATTAATGTGATATGTTCCATATAGCATAGCACTCCCACCATAGCGTAGTAGCACTATTTGCATTGTGGTAGGTGGGCCTGACCGAAGGCCTCGACCCAGCTTAAACTAGCTGTTTACCTTCATAAGCATAACCAGTTAGTGGTCCGCAAAGACCTTAAACTAGCAATTTTGACCCATAGTTTCCACCAAGTTAGTGGTCCACAAAGACCTTAAACTAATACTTACCTTCACCAGCATGACTCATTAGTGGTCCGCAAAGACCTTAAACTAATAGCAATTTACCTTTGCAAACACAACCAATTAGCGGTCCACAAAGATCTTAAACTAGAAATTTTAATTCATAGTTTCAACTAGGTTAGCGGTCTGCAAAGACCTTAAAATAATAGTTTTAAGTTATAAACTCAACCAGGCTAGTGGTTCGTAAAGACCTTAAACTAGAAATTTTGACCCATAGTTTCCACCAAGTTAGCAATCCACAAAGACCTTAAACTAATACTTACCTTCACCAGCATGACTCGTTAGTGGTATGTAAAGACCTTAAACTAATAGTAATTTACCTTTGCAAACACAACCAGTTAGCGGTTTGCAAAGATCTTAAACTAGCAATTTTGATTCATAGTTTCAACTAGGTTAGATGTCCGCAAAGACCTTAAAATAATAGTTTTAAGTTATAAACTCAACCAAGTTAGTGGTTCGAAAAGACCTTAAAATAGTAGTTTTGTACTTTTACATCCAGGTGGTCCACTACGACCTTAAATTGGAAGATTGCAAATTTTGTAAAATATTTTATACTTAATTCAACCATTGCATATTTCATCATTGCTTTGCAAATGTTTACTGTACATTATTGCTACAAATAGATATCACTTGACTCGACATTTATCTCACTGTAGCATGTTGAGCAAGAATGACAATGCATCATGATCTGTCTTCACCTCTAGTCTTAACAGGTCCACATAGCGAGCTTGCAAGACAATTGAACCTAGAATCAATAGACTGGGAATCATCCACAGATAGCACCGTAGCATCCTTAGAAACATCCCCAGACTAGCCTGAACATCTTGTCCAAGCCTTAGATTTAAAGGTCGAGGATGTAATTGAGGACCCTCTCATCAGAACGCTTGTGACTACATCCAGGGAAAAAATAAAAATGCTAAAACTTAGCTCCCTTCTAGATTTTCAAACACAAAAAGATGTATCCAAGATACTACAAGATAACATCGAAGTGTTCACATGGTCTTACAATGACATGTCAAGTTGAGATCTGAGGCTTATATACCACAACATTGTCTTAGATCCATGAATGAAAGCAGTTAAGCAAAAGGCTCGCAAGGTCAAACCAGAGATTGCATTGGCCGAATGCGATGAAATCACCAAGCTATATCAGGCTGGTTTCATTCCGGCAGTTGATTACTCAGGGTGGGTGTCAAACATCATTGTGGTTTCTAAGAAAATAGGAGGAATATGAATCTCTATAGACTTTTGAGATCTGAACAAAGTAACAGTCAAAGACAACTTCCCACTGCCAAGTAATGATCAACTCATCGATACTACAGCTGGTCACGCTCTGTTATCCTTCATGGATAGTTTTTCTGGCTACAATCAAATTCACATCAACCGAGAGCATTATTTAACAACAACATTCATGACCCCATGGGGTACTTTCTATTACACCATGATGTCCTTTGGGCTTAAAAACACCATAGTAACCTACCAAAGATCCTTGACATACATCTTTAGTGACTACATCCTAGAAACATTAAATGACTATGTGGACGATATAGCGGTCAAATCTAAAGAGGCTGCTGATCATCCCAACAATCTAGGTTTAGTCCTCAAAAGCTACCAGATGCATGATTTATGCATCAACCTAAAAAATTGTGTCTTCAGGGTGAAAACCAGATGCATGTTAGGATTTTTAGTATTGAAGGCTAGAATACGAGTGGACCCTGACAAAGTTAAGGCCATCGTTAATCTAGTACCTTCTACAAACCTTAAGGAATTGCATGGGTTGCAAGGTAGGTTACAATTCATCAAAAGGTTTATAGCGAAGTTGACTGACAAGTTACATCCCATGCAACACTTATTAAAGAAAGGGATTAACTTTGAATGGACAACACAATGCCAACAAGCCTTCAATGATTTGAAGAAAGAGCTTTTACACCTCCTAACTATTTACCCACCTATAGCGACAGAAAAAGTTGGTGGCTGGAAACACCAAGAGGTCTTCAGGTACATAGCCTAACCCCAAATCTGTGCAAGGGCAGTGCTAGAGAAAATGGATTTAGGGTGCCCTAGATGGTCTAGTCGATCAGACAAGGACTTAACAGGTGTACAATAACCATTTTACAAAAAATGAGTTTAGATAGAACACCCGATGGTAAAATAAAAAAAGAGAATGTAATGCTCATAATAGTAGAAATGTGCTAAGCACGTAATAGGACAGTAGACATGATTGAACGTTTGGTAATGCCAAAAAAAGAAATAAATGCTGTAATCAGCCAAAAGGAGAGTTTGAACAAGAAGATGCACTACCTTGAAAAAGGGTACAAGTATGCAAAGTGTACAATAGACACAGTAAGAGTCAAGTCATAGCCTCGGTGGTATTGGGCTATGAAATCTAGTGCTCACTATGATAAACTATGCCTCCTAGGTTGGTAGTCACAGTGGATCGTGCGATGTAGTTATGCCTCTCTGTCGGTGTGGTGTGCTATGGGTCTCGTTCACCCATGGAGCTAAGCACTAAGATGCCAAAATGCCAAATGCCTTGCTAGTGAAGAAACATGGAAGCCTCCTCCTATTCTTTTCCTCTCTCCTCTCCTCGAAAAAGAGGGCGTAGAGGTATTTATAGAGCTAGGGTTAGCCCAAAATGTAGATCAAGTGCCATGTGGAAATGCGGTGGATGGCAACATGTAATAGCACATAACAGCATGTAACACAGTGTAACAGGGTGCTATGCTACGCTATGCTATGTAGTAATAAGGTGCTACGCTACGTAGTAGCAAGGTGGTACACTACGCAATAGCAAGGTGCTAGGCTATGCTATGCTACGTAGCAGCAGCATGTAATAGCATAACACTTAGCCATATTTGTAGTTGTGATGTCGAGACCCGAAATTTTGTGGTGTTTCAATGGCTTCTTTTTGTTGACGCTTGGAGGAGTGGCCTGAAAGACGTTAACAAAGAATTACAAAACACCATAGCAGACATGTCATCAATGTCATTTGTTAGCACAAAATCATATGTCATTTTAGAATGCTCAAGAGTGTGATGGAAATAAGATTATGCTAGGGGACAAGGGGTATAAGAAATGGTAGGGAGATGCAATTTTAAATGATGGGAATGAAATGAAAATAGTGAATCATGATGTAAGATGCAAATTCAGCGCAACTGATGGTGACCATGGCATGAAGTAGTTTTCCCCTTGAAACATTGAATTTTCATCAGAGTACTCATGAGAGGGTCAAAGTTGATCCAAGGATAGGCCAATTGCGAAGCTAAAGGATTTTTTTTTATTGTGAGAGGCAAACCTTCTTTGGGTTTGGCTTACTATTGAATGTTAGCTACAAGTTGGCCATTGAGAAGATGGGATTTGTTTTCTAGGGATGATTCATGTTACATCCACCTAGGCTTTGACTATGCAACAGAGGCACCCCATAGGATGAATTATGTTACATCAACCATGGGTTCTATAGTTGATGTGAAGGGAATGCCATGTGTGTCACAGTGCATATGCATCAGAGGAGTGTGAAATCATGAGTATGGGGAGTATGAGAGGATATTGGGATGAATGAATGGATGTGCATAGGCTGTAATAGGAATGAGGGGGATGTGCACTCTTAAGTGGCTTAACTATTCTAGTTATGCACATCAAAGCAATGTGATAACTTGCTGTTGCGATTAAATGTACCTTCGCACGACCGTCTCCAAGGCTTCATCCTGCAAACACAACTCATAGAGGACAAGAAAATTGCAAAGCATGAAATGCAAGTGCAAATGCTAGATGTGAAGATGCTGCAAGTGTTTTGAATGCCGCACTAATGGAAAGTGCTCCAAAAGAATCACCAGAATGGTGGGAGGCGATGATGCTATGAGTGCTCCCAGGGCAATGGCAAGTGTTTAGATCAAATCAGCTACATGCCAGTTTAAAGTCCTAGCAGACTGCGAACCCAGTTTAAGATCTTGGTAGACTGTGATGTGCTATTTTATAGTCTTATTAGACTATTGGATGCTATTTTAATGTCATAGCAGATAGTGGATGTTGTGCCAGTTTAACTTCATGACCCAAGGATGAGATATGCCAGTTTATAGTCATAGCAGATTGGTGCTTACCTTGCTTGTATAAGGTGCAATGCTGCATGCGTAGTCATGCTATGTGCCTAAAAGATCCTACAAAAATCAACTAAAAATAAAATAACATCAAGCAACATCTACTGTAAAAAAATTTAAAATGTATGAATGAAAGGAAAGCAATGCAAAAAGTGATAGTTTTAGGCCATTCGAGGCCATAGGCTAGTTTAAGATCTTTTCGGGTCATGAGTTTTCGTAGTTTTATCTTTTATAGTTTTTATGTTTTCAGATGTAATGTGTAAGCTAAATGGATGGATGCATAAACAAAGTAAAACAAATATGTAAACAAAATGAAATGCCTGATCTAAGTAAGTAGGAAAAATGTAAATGCATAGGCTAGTGCAATGTAAATGAAAGTAAAAGATGCATGGCAAGTGGAGGCAAAGGGTAGGCAAGCATCTAGCACATTTTTTAAAAAGGAAAAGTCTTAGTCATGTAGTTGCTTCCTAACTAGGCATGGATTAGGGAGTGTGCAAGGCTTGGGATCCTTTGGGAGGCTATTGGCTTCAACCACTCATTTGGGTGTGTTAGCCTTAGGCGCTGCATTGGTTGTTATAGGTGTACCACCAAGAAGCTCTTCTTCTAAAACTTGTGCCATATCTATGTCATGGATATTCAAAGAGGAAGCATTATCACCATGGATGATAACTTGACCACCTTCGTATGGAAGGTGGATTTCTTGGTGGATGGAAGAGGAGATGGCCCTTAGTTGGGCTAGCTAAAACCTACCTATAATCATGTTGAAACTTGGCATCTCCTCTATGATGGTGAAATCTGCACTAGTGGGGAATTTCTCTCCTACCACAAAGGCTAAGTTGATGGTACCCCTGACTGTGACACATGATTCGTTGAAGGATTTTAGATGTGTGGTTTTGGTTGGCCTGATTTCATCTGCCATGCCTAGCTTGTCGATGATGGAGTACAATACTATGTTTGTTGCTGCACCATCATCAACATGTACCGTATGGATGATACATTGTCCCACATGAATGCTAATGGATATTAGAGCTATAATAACCTCCCCTAATTCAGGGTTAACTTTGATTGCATTGTCATAGAATACTAAGGTTGTTGAACCCGATTCTTGTGGTGCAAGTGGCAGCATTTTTCACGGATGGATGTCTCATCTATAGGTATGTCCTTCATAATAGGAATGGAGGCCAAGGTCTAGGACAACTCTTGGTAGTGAGTATATGAGGTCATGACTAGGTAATACAAGATCAATGTTGTATTCTTTTATTTTAGCATTTGTTTCACCTGGGTTAGTGCAGCTGCAAAGTCCTTGTCATTAGCTGTTGTGTTGGCTTTGACTTCCTCCATGTGGCTTGAGAGACAAATCTCTTGGGAGGGGGACTTGGGCTTGGTTTTCTTGTCCTCCTTGGGGGTAGGGGCCCCAATGTTCAGTTGTTGTTTGCTGGTTGTGGCCTTTACTTTGGCCATGGGGGTTGTGAGGTGCTCATTTGTCCTCTTGTGTTGCCATTTGGTGGGTCTACCCAGGTTGCTAGTGGGGTCAACCATTGAGGGAGGAGGGATCGAGATATTGCCCACTATTGGGCTTCAGGTAGGTGAGGGGCCAACACATTATGGCATCCTTATGGAAAATGGTAATTTAGGCAGAGTTGTTGTATGGTCAACTTGTTGTGACACCTTGATAACAAAAGGTTTCTTAGCCATTTTTGTTGCATCATGCCCATTTAATGTCTTAGCAGATGGTTTCTATGGAGATTTAACCACAAAGGGTGTTGTGGGTGCTCGAGCTGGAACTTTGATAATCAAGGAAGGCCTCTTGCTAGTGGAGGTGGAGGGAATCCTTGCCTTTCTAGGAGGCACATGGATCACAAAAGGTTGTTGCATAGGTTTAGACTTACCACATATGCTAAAGGAATTTATGGCATAGGAGGCATCATCTGTGCTGGATTAACTCATCGTGTTGATCACCAGTTGGCCACGTTCTATCATTCTTTGCAGGTCATCCTACAAAGCATGAAATTTGTATGTACTATGACTAGCCAATTGGTGGTAATGACAGTATTGGTCTAGCTTAAAGTGTTGCGGCACTGGGGGCTCATTTGGCACTACTAAGGTAGGGTTCCTTAGTAGTTTGCAGTACCTATCATGTCTTTGGAAGGTAACTGTCGATACATGTTTGTGTTGGATTTTCCTAGCTTTCAAGAGTTGTTCTAGTAGTTCAAAAGGTTGGACTGGAATTGTTGTATACTTTGAGTGGTCCTTGCGCTAAAATTTGGATCTTGGGGTAGCCCCTGTCAATGTAGGAGAGTTGGTGCCAGAATTGGCAGTTTTGTTAGTTGGGGCTTTGGGCTACTTAGCTGTTGGGCCCCAGTTGGTTGCTTTTGTGCTTGTGGCTACATTCTTGCAAGCGCATTGGTTTCTGTAGGCGACATAGGCTGGATCATTGCTAGCTTGTGTTGTGTCCTCTATGATTTTTGCTTGGGCAAAGGCTTAGCTAAGAGAATTTGGGGCTAGATAATGCAGTTTGGACTTAATAAATTTATTTACTACATCTTTAAAGATGGCCAATAGATGCACTTCTTCTAGGGGTTCATGCATTTCACTCAATGTAGCATTCCAACGTTGGAGGAAGTTTGGCATGGGCTCTAGAGGCCCCTGTTTAACTTGCATCAGCTGGTCAAGGGTTGCTTCAATCTTTAGGTTGTACCTGAAGTGTGTCACAAACATGGTTATGAGATCCTCCAAAGAGGAGATTGAGGCCTTAGGTAGTGCACGATACCAGTCTAAGGCCTTGTCAGTGAGTGACATGGGAAACATGCACATGATAGTGTGTGGCCATGCTTGAAGGAGTAGGCATTCAGATCGAAATGTGACCAAGTGTGCATTGGGGTTTCCTTCACCGTTGTACTTGGTAAATTGAGGTAGTTTGGCATCGGTTGAGAGAGTTAGAGGTGGTACCATAGGACCTATGGGATCATCTTGGTAGAAGTCGACCACCTTAATGGTGTTAGAGGGGGTAGCCTTAAGTCGGTTGATCTCCTCCATCAAGCGTTGGATTAGCTGGAATGCCTGATCCAAGCTTAGGGATGTGCCAACTAGTTGCATTGGCTAGGCTTGGGTTGGTTGCATAGCATAGGGAAGAATTGTTGGTTGTGGAGTTTGCCAATCTAATATTGTAGCAGACAGTTGTTGCCAATTTAACATCATAGTGGACGATTGTTGATGTAATGGCTGAGTGATGGGTGCAGTGATTGGAGTGGGCCACACATGGGTGGGTTGGACAAACAATGTAGACACTGATGAGATAGGTGGAATGTAGGATGCCTAAGTTGTTTGTGGATGGGAGGTGGCCCCTCCATGAGCATAGTGTTGGGAAAATGCATTAGTTGTTTGCGAGGTAGGCTGAGTTGCCATGGTCACTATCTTGGAGGCGATGGATGGACCAAACCGAGGAGGGGCTGTACTAGGGAGTGGTTGTTGGAAGATGGTGTGGAGGTGGCTCTTGTGTTCGATCTAGACCTCAAACTCGTCTTCTTCCCTCTATGAGGCTTCCTTATAGGTTGTCCCTGCATCATGCCTATTTGCATGGATGAGTTGGAACAACAATTGCTGGTAGGACTCCATCAGTGGGATTATGTCAAACAAGGATGGGTTATACTCCCGTCCATTCCGGTGGACTCGATTGTAGTCCTATTTTGCCTCTAAATTGAGGTAATCCACTAGTAGTCTTGCTTGGATTTTGGCACAAAAAAATTGTATTATTTGTGGATTAATGTGGCATGCTTTGGATGGATTGTGGTATCAATTGTGTTAGACACTAACGTGGAAGGTTGATTTGGATTCATATTCACAGATCGGGTTCTAAGAGTTGCTAGTTGCAGAAAATGGCTGACTCTAAAAATAGTAGAAAAATTACTAAGTCTTTCAGTAGCATGGAAATGGCCAAGTATAGAAATATAGAAAATGGCTAAGTGCAACAATGCAAAAAAAAAAAATTGCTAAGTATGAAAATGTAGAAAAAATAGCCCTCCTTGTAGCACTAGAAAATAGTAGCGATTGAAAACATCAATGGCTAGAAACACCGAGTGGTTGTCGGTCAAACAGTCTTAACCCCAGATCCGCATGAGGGCTATGCTAGATAAAATGGAAACGAGGTGCCTTGAATGATCTGGTGGATTAGACAAGGACTTAATCAGTGTCACTAAACCTTTTGCAAATGTGTGATTTGAAAAAAAATTAATTTTTATAATGTAAAATAATGATTATTATATGCGAGGAAACAAAAATGATGTAAAATGCAATGATATGCAAGAGAATGAAGTAAACTAGAGTTAAGAAATGCACCACTTTAAGATCATGGCTTTACTTTGTCAAGGTGGATACAATTGGTTGCACGACACTGGGAAGCACTGAGATCCCAAAAGTAACCAAAGACATTCAAAGCAAGCCAACTGTATGCTTGAACATAGTTTCAAGAGAAAATAATGCAAAATGCTACAAAGGCAATAGAAAGAAGCTAGCAAAATGCCAAACAGGAATGCTAGCTATTTGATTTTTGTCAACTTGCCAATGTTAACAATGCTCAAGATTGCCAATCTTGCACAGTTTTTTTTTTCAAATTTGCCAAATTTGCCAACTTGTAAATTTTCCAAGTTGTGAATTTTTGCAAACTCTTTGAGTGTTTTTCATTGGGGTATTTATAGGACTAGGAGCATGCAAAAGATGTAGTTTAGACACCACGTGTCCTAGACCCACAAGGTGTCAACGTGTCCATGTTGCATGGACATGTAATGCTGATTGATTAATGAGCCTTCCATGCTGTAATTGTGCTATCGAAATTAGAGGTGTTGGGATTAGATGCACTAATGATGCAGACAAGGAGTAAAGTGCACCGCTGTAGTGTAGCCACCTGCTACGTTGTGCTACGCTATGGAGCATAGCATGCTTGGCATAGCATAGCTACCTGATATGCTGTGCTACACTATGTAGCATAGCATAGCGTAGCCACCAGTTTGAAGAAGAAGTTTGCGTTGGAACTAATTGTAGGTGCTGGAAGCCTTTGAAGTGTGTTGGATACTTCTGCATGTTTTCTATGCTATGCTACACTACATAGTGTAGTAGCTAGCCTTAACTATGATTCACATTGCAAATGTTGGCTTGAAGATCATGTTGAAAATCTGTGACCTTTGCTCTTTATGACGTGAAGCTGATCTTGCATTCTGAGATGCCCTTCATTGTGCTTGCATCATCGCTATGCTATGCTATGCTGCGTAGCAGCCAACATGGCCTAATCTTTTGCTTGATCTGCTACTTTTATAGTGAGAGGACTTTTGTTGAAGGACTTGAAGTTAAGCAAAGCAACTGATTTTGAAAGGCTAGAGGTGCTTGCTAAGTGCAATTGAAATCACTAAGTAAGTTGGGCCTTTCTGTCTTGCTTTTGCTATGTTGTGCTATGCTACGTAGTGTAGCATAGCATCGCACTGCATGCTACAAATTTCTTCTGAGGCCTACTACACTACATAGTGTAGTGTAGCATAGCAAAATTCTTAAGTAGAAAACTTGCCGAACTATTTTATGCAGTATGAGCATCGTCGACAACCCCATGCATCAGCTCTGAGTAGACTATCAGCTAGATGAACTGCCTAGGTGGGCAGGCTGGAGAGTCTGTTGGGCTTGTCAACACTGGACATAGAAAATTTGCCAAACTGCATAATCTAAACTCAGAGCATCCATTTCTTACCAAAGTGTCATGACGCTGCCTAAATTCCAAGGACCTGGTGAAGCAAGAATGCCTTGAAAATTTAGGATGTTTCACCACCACAGAGGGATAAGCCTTTCTATATCTACCTTGCCACCTCAGACACATCTATAGCAGCATTGTTATGTTAGAGAAGAGATGAAGGCTATGACATTCTAGTGTATTATCTAAGTCATGCACTGATAGCATATGAGGCAAAATACAATGAGGTGGAGAGAAATTGCCTCACCCTAGTGTTTGCATTAAAAACGTGGAGGCATTACCTGTTTCATAGCAAAGTTAACATCGTTTGTAAGAGAAACATACTCTAGGCTATCACAAACAATTTGTACGAAAGCAGTAGGATAGCCTAGTGGAAGGCCATAATTGTAGAATTCTATTTGCATCATGTGAGCTAATCGTCAATGAAAGGTCAAGCTATAGCTACTCAACTCAGGAACTCACTCATCAACAATCGGGTGACCATAGAACTCGAATTCCCTAATGAGCATGTTAGCACCATCAATGCTGTCCCATCACATATCGAAGCTACTTTACACTTCGATGGTGCCTTGACTACTTGTGGTGGTAGCATAGCAGCCATCATTACATTCCCCTCTGGGGATATGCAGTAGTTTGCTTATCGATTTGTGTTCCTCTGTATGACAATGTGGCAGAGTATAAAGGAGTCCTCAAGGGCCTCTTAGGAGCCCAAGCATTAAAAATTCAACATCTGGCAATTCGGGGTGATTCACAACTCATTGGGAACCAAATCACTGAGGTCTACACCTACAAGGCTACCCATCTACAGCCCTATTGCAACCTAGCAAAAGTTTTACTTAAACAATTTGCAACAACAGACATTAACCATGTGCCATGCAATGAAAACACCATAGTAGAGGCCTTGGCCACCTTTGCATTGAATGTGCCACCACACCTGTTCACAAGTTTTCCCACTTTGATTACCGAGTGTATAGAGCCTATCACTCAAGCGGTACACGTAGCCTCTGTAAGCACTATGGACACCTAAGAGTGGTATTCCAACATTAAAGCCTACCTGCAACATGGTGAGCCCCCACATGGATTGACATCTACCCAGAGAGATGCGATCCACAAGCATGCTCAGCAATATGTACTCATGGGAGACAATGCCTTGTGTAAATGCTCCTTTGATGGGATATTGCTGGAATGTGTAAACGAGGAGAAAGCGCATAAGGTCATTAATGAGGTACACAAGGGATTGTGTGGTGGACACATAGCACCTAGGGCCATGGTAGCAAAAATTAGATGCCTAGGGTACTATTGGCCTCATATGGAGCACGATTGCCTAGTCAAGGTCAAGACTTATGATATGTGCCAACGATATGCAAATCTCATACAAGTTTCACCTACTGAATTGTATCCAATGCAAATTACGTGTCCATTCCAACGATGGGGACTAGACATTATAGGACCTATCACACCTAAGTCTTCCATAGGGAATAACTTGATCATCACCACCACTAAGTATTTTACAAAGTGGGTGGAGGGTATTCTCCTAAGGAGGACTACATCTCAATAGGTTTGCCACTTTATATTAGATAACATCATGATGAGGTTTGGGCTCCCCATGACTATTGTGACTGACAACAGGCCACAATTTAGTAGTGCGGAAACCAAATCCTTTTGCAACAACCTTGGCATTAGGTAATCGTTATCCTTGCCATACTACCCACAAATAGACAGGTAGAAGCTACGAACAAATCCATCATCAAATTTCTCAAGAAAATGCTTAGCAATAGAAAGAGGCGATGCAATGAGAAAATCCTCTATGTGCTATGGGCTTACAGGACAATGTGCAGGATGACAACAAGTAAAACTCCTTACAGTCTTGTTTATAGATCTGAAGCGATGCTACCTCTTGAGCTGTAGGTACCATCACTTCAAATGATCCTATCAAACATCATAAGCAAAGCCCAAAACAACGAGTAGAGAATCATCGACCTCAACTCAATAGAGGAGGATCATGCATAGACACTCAGTCACATAGAGCATTATCAAGATAGGAAATGGTAGAAGCATCATACAAACCCACATCAACGGTTGATAAAGAAGGGGGACCTCATTCTCAAGGCTATCCATGAGCATGTGAACAAATTCTTAGCAAACTAGGAAGGTCCATTCATGGTTACAAAATCCTATAGGAATGGGACCTTCAAGCTGGTAGACATGGATGGCAATGAGTTTGCAAATCCTGTGAATCATTAATATCTCAAGCCATACTACATCTAATTCATGAGCAAGGTAAGATCATCGACTACGATGTAAAACTAGCAAACCAACATTCGCTACGATGTAAAACTAGCAAAGAACATTTGCTACGATGTAAAATTTGCAAAGCTCATCCACTATGACATAAAACTTGCAAAGGTAGTCCACTATGACTATAAACTGGCACAGATGGTTTGCTAGGACCTTAAACTAGCACACAAATCATCCGCCATGACATAAAACTAGCAAAGCATGTTTGCTATGATGTTAAACTAGCACAAAAGGTCTACCACAACTTTAAACTGGTCCATCCACCATCCGCTATGATGATAAACTAGCATAGTTGTCAGCTGGGACCTTAAACTAGCATAGCGGTCTACTAGGAACTTAAACTAGCACAGCAACCATTTGCTATGACGATAAACTAGCACCGTGGTCTACTAGGACCTTGAACTAGTGCACCATGGTCTACTGAGACTTTAAACTAGCACATTAGATGGTCTACCAAGACCTTAAACTAGGTTTGTAGCACGTCCTTAGTAGGCATCCATGACTCATCAAGCAAGCTACCGTGCATAGTGACAACATGGGGTGGGCCATTGCAGTTCTAAAATGCAGTTCATGATGCTAAGAAAACACTCTCGAGAATATGTTCAAATCCATTTCCCTTGGCATCTTGCTCATCCTCTAGAGATGTCGTATGACATCTTGCTGACCTTTTGGAGCTACCGCTATCATGGCCCTTTTCCCTAGCAGGAGCTTCTATGGTTAGCACCCACTGCTGGAGTCCCAACACTATTGTGGCCTAGCCACATAAGTGCTACCCTCTAGCCCCCACCATCACCCAAGCCCAAAATACATTCAGCTATTGGACACCTCACCTTATATTTGAATTGCATGATGTTTTCCTTGGGCAAGGACTCTTGAACACTCACATCATTGCAATTCCTAGTTTCTTAGGTGTCGACTCCTCCACACTGATGCTACTAATGCCACTATTGGTCCTTCTAGTTTGGACATCGATTGCCTCAGCAATAACATCCATTGTTCTAGCAATGTTCAAAGCTAGAAAGACCTTTGCCTTCATTTTTCTTGATGGTTGTTTCTTTTGGTTTGCTCTCTATTGTGTTTTCAGGATACGTGCCAAAGGGCATCGATCAGAGGTGTGTTTCGTGAAGGTGGCAAGACACTACATCGTTCCAAGGTGGTCATCCTAACTAGCTTGGCTACTTGGAAGTGCACATCCTATCCTCTCCCGTAACCTCCTTTACCTCATTCCTTATTGAAACACCATAAAATTTTGAGATCCTCTTGCTTCACCAGGATCTTGGAATTTAGGCAAGGGATTTCCACAAGTGCAACATCACGATAGTTTGATAGGAAATGGATGCTCTGAGTTTAGACTATCTAGTCCAACAAGTTTTCTACCTCCAGAGCTAACAAGCCTGATGGACTCCTTGGCTTGCCCACCTGGACGATTCATCTAGCTAACAACTTATTTAGAGAAGATGCTAAGAATTGTCGACGGTGCTCAGGATGCACACAATAGTTTGGCAAGTTTTCTAGTGAAGAAGTTTGCTACGGTACGCTATGCTATGTAGCGTAGCAAGCCTTAGAAGATAATTGCTTAGACAATCAAGTGCAAAATATTGCAGAAAAGGGTGCTACGCTATGCTACACTACACAATGTAACACAACATAGCAAAGGCAAGTCAGAAAGGCCCAACTTACCAAGTGATTCCAATGAAGAAATTGCACTTGGTGAATACTCTGACCTCCAAAACTAGTTGCCTTGTTCAACTTCAAGTCCTTTAGCAAGGTCTCTTACTAGAAAATAGCAGATTGAGAAAAAAAGTAGGATATGCTGGCTACTATGCTATGCAATGCTACATAGCATAGCATAACGTAGCGACAATACAAGAACAACAAGAAATGTTTCAGATACAAATTTAGCAAGTTCAGAGGCTCCCCTTCACAAAAAGGAAAAAGTTATGATTGTTAGCATGGTCAAAGCTTCAAACAAGTGTTTGCAACTCTAGCACAAGTTGCAGATAAAGTTGGGTGCTATGCTACATAGCGTAACATAGCGTAGGAAAGATGAAAATTAAATGAAGTGCTTCAAAAGTTAACCCGATGCATGCTGAAGCTTCCAACAGATGTAGTTGACTTCAATGTAAATTTCCTTTTCAAACTGGTGGCTCCGCTATGCTACGCTACATAACGTATCATAGCGTAGCGAGTAGCTACGCTATATAGCGTAGCATAGTGTAGTAAATAGCTACATTACGGCAGTGTGATTCATCTTGGTTACATTGTTTGTGTATCTAATTTCAGCATCTCTAGTTTCGACAATGTTGTTACAGTGTAGGAAGTTCACAACCGGTAATGCATATCCAATGTAGTATGGGCACGTCAGCATCCTGTGGGTCCAGGACACATGGCATCTAAACTACATCTCTCATGTGCTCTTGGCCCTATGAATAACCTAACAATCAAAGCTTAAAGGGTTGGCAAAAAATTGGCAAGGTTGGCATTTTTGGTTGGCAAGTTGGAAAATTGAGAATCCTATTGGCAAGTTGACAAAAATTGGCAATTTGTTGAGTTGGAAAATTTTAGTGATTAGCATCTTTTGCATTAGCACTTGGCATTATCTTTTTTCTTGTTGGCACTTTGCAATGTTAGCTTTTAAGCTTGTACTTAAAAAACGTAGTTGAGGTATTTCAAGAATTTTGGTCATTCTTGGACTCTCCGTGCACCTCTGGCATTATATAACTTGTTATACATTTTCAAGCAAAGAAGAGAATCAAACCTGCAACTTTGTAGTGGTGTATTTTCTTATCCCAGTTATCCTATTATTTCTTCATTATTATTATTGTTCAACATCATTTTATTTATCATTGCATTTATTGATAATCGGTTAGATCTCACATATTTTGCACTAAAAATGACATTTATGAAAGGTTAAGTTATACTAGTTAAGTTCCTGTTTGATCGAATAGAACGTTTAGGGTGCCCCATTTCCATTTTATCCAACATGGCCCTCGCATGGATCTGGGGTTAAAACTGTTCTCCCGATGACCTCTCGATGTTTTCAACCACCGACGTTTTTGATCACTATAGTTTTTTGGTGCTAGAAGGAGGATCTTCTAGTGCCTTTTCCATATTTTACAGTTGTCCCACATGCCTTCTATACCTTTTCACGGACTAGCATAATCATGACACCCTTTTGTGGTTGTTTACACATCATGTGGTGTAGATCGGTCGCTGTGATGGTTCCTTTGGAATCCTGCAAGATAGAAAGCCTCTGATCCCCACTTGATCTCCTTGTTTTTCTCATTTACGAGCCTTTTTTGACCTTACAAAAATGATTTCCACAAGCACCGCAGCTACTACCTCTAACGTTGAGGTCCCCTTCTCAGTTCAAGATATCACAGGTGCTGAGCAACCACTCAGCCCAGTGTGAGAGCTACATCGATCTCTCAAGATCCAAAATCGATCACCTAAGGGTTGGGCATAGCAAACCGAGTGGTACAATTTTCTCTGCACTAAGGTTTAGGCAAACCTACCCTTAAATGCACATGAACTCAAAGACAAACATAGCTTCAAGTTTGCTTGCTGTAACAGAAAGGAATTTATTCCTATTCCTGGCATTTCCATTCCTTTGATGCAAATGCATTAGTGGATCATAGATCAGTTGATGCGGACAACTTGACCTAGGGAGTCATGAGACACGGCATCTCATTATGACAAGATGTGACAAGATGGGAAAGAGGAGCTAGAATCCCAGTCTATGGATGGGGCTCAAAACAACCCTGCCACCATCCCTCCCACCTCATCTTTCTAGGAAACCTTGCTTTTTACCATTGCTCCTTTTATGGTCAGCATCATTGCAATTTGCAGTTTCATTAGCAATGGGTAGCCATGCCATGCCCTCAATGTATTAACACCCCTACTCACCTGTCTCATTCTCAACCACTACTCGTAAACTATTTCCCAATCCATTCCTACTTCGCACCATGCACCAATCATTTTTGAACTGTTAGTAATTTCTGAAGCAATTACTGGGGGTAGAGTATATCCAACACAAGAGGATGTTAGAGGAGGAAGCCAAAAAACATAAATAGTACTATGAACTGCTTAGGAACCTCTCCTTGGCTTTGCCCAATGAGCCACTAGTTCCTAAGAGTTTTAGGTTGGAATAGTTCTGTGACTACCATTAGTAGTGTGGTCACGACATGGATTACTATATGGCATTAAAGGATGACATCCAAAGAATGATTGATCAAGGGAAACTGGTTCTAGATGAAAGCAACCTAATGCATCCCAAAAATCAATCTCTACATGTCTACATGGATCCAATTAATGCCAACAATGCCAGTTACATCATCAATACTATTAGCATTGACAGTAATCCCAAACCACCCTAGCGGCTGTTTGTGGTTCATGTGCCTCAACGTAGTGTAGCAACACCACTGGTAGTTAGGAAAAACCTATAGCAATCGTTTGTCCTAAGAATCCCTCCCCAGACATCCACCCCTGCACTGCCTATAAGAAAAACCATACCACAACCATATGCATTAACACTGCAAATGCCATTCATCATCCAGGGGCCAAGCCACTCAACCATTCCCACCTTGCATAAGACAACACCATAGCCTTCTCATCCAAAGAAATGAGAAGAGCGTTTGACAAGTGAGGTGTTAATAGAACATACCATCCCAGGTACTCCAAAGCCTATGCCCTTACCCTCTACATCTACATCCTCGTTGCTAAAAGATAACATTGCTACTTACACACAGTCTTCACCATGTCACCAAAAAGGGTCTGACCCCAGACCCAAAACTATCTCTCCTTGGGAAATTCGTCTTCTGGGATAAATGGAAGAGGAGAAAGCTAGTAAATAGGAAGGTGGCTTGACAAAAAAATACAATGCTAAGCCTATACGACCTGATTATGACTTCCACTATGCATCGTGAGGCTCTGGTTCACATGTTAATAGAAATACCAGTTGACGAGAACATGCCAGCGGAAGAGAAAGGAATTCACTCAGTTATGCTTCCTTTTGCACCTATAGAACTATAGCCATCCCAATAGACTTTCTGCGATGATTCCATTAGGGAAGACCCTGAGAAGGGTTAGGTGACTACAACATCTCTGTTCATCACAAATTGGGTTGGTCAACATAAGATCCAAAGGGTACACATTGATGATGGGGCTGCTAGGAACATCATCCCATTCCCTATTGTGGATAAGCTGGGTTTGGTAGACCAAATCAAACCCATGACAACATCATGCTTGAAGTCATTCAATGGGGCATGGGTCATGGTGAAAGGCACCATCCACATTGAATTTTTGGATGCGGACCAGTTCCCCACAAATGCATCATTTATCGTGGTGGAAGAGATGCCTGAGTTTAACCTAATCTTTGGGAAGTCATGGTTAGCACAACTTAGGACCATCTCTTTGCCCATACATCAAGAGATCCATCTACCTTATGCAGGGATAGAGGTGGTAATCCATGGTGATGAGGTAGTAATTCAAGAAATAAATAATGTAGATATGGAGTAGGGCTCAGAGGTCACAACCTCTGAGAGCGAGGCACTTGTCTCTATAGACACTAACTATTTAGTGAAAGAGCTGGTCCAACATGTCAGCTCAGAAAATGAAAATGTGTGGGCCAAATTACCCTTCCAAGCAGAGGACAACAATGTAGATGAGTACCACAGCAAAGCATCTCGGCCCTACGTCTCACCAAATCCACGATGGGTTAGAAAGCAGTTACGCATAGCGTAGCAACCCCGTTGCTTTCTACCCAGTTAACATCCATTGTACATTGATTGCTTATTTGCTTCACATCTATCCATCTATGCTAGGATGCCTAACCAATTTGTTTTAAACTGATCACATTCATTTACATCATATCATGGCCTGAAATGGCCTAAAACTATGTATGGCCCGAAATGGCCTAAAACTATATCATCACCCCATGGTCCGAAATGGTCTAAAACTATGCATGAATCAAAATGGCCTAAAACTACACATGGCCCAAAATGGCCTAAAAATAAGACACATTAAAAAAATTGAAAACATAAAAATAAATAACATGGATAATCTGTAAAAAAATAGAACCAATCTTGACATAATTCATTTTTTCATTCAAGGTTTCACTTAGACAATGTGTGTAGCAGTTTTGCAAAAATATAAAAAATCAAAAGTCCTTGCTATCATATATCATTTTCCCCTACATCATCTCCCTCTACATCATCTTCTTCTGCATTATCATTCCCGCCCTCAAAGGGGCCTACTTCTTCATCTGGAATTTGCAACATAAAAAATGAAGTAGTCAACTAGAGTTACACAAAGGCTAGAATAAAACATAAACTATTGCATTGCGAAAAGTGACTAGCCCGAGATGGCCCCATGTCTGTCTTGGGGGGTATGCGATCCAATCTAATCCTAAGGCAGTGCTAGATCTCTTCCTTTGTAATATACACCTAGTTTCTATCACTCAATTCAGCATTTGTAGCAACTTTCTCCTTTTCAATGGTCATCCATCTTAGTGGTCCTGGAGAAAAGGAGGCAGTGGCGGTCGCACCTGTGGGAAGATTCACTTCTCGCTCAAGGGATTCGCTAACTGTCACTTATTGCATGAACTTTTTGTAGGCTTCAAAAGCACCAATGGCATCTAGGAATGCTTCATGAGTATACAAATTCATTGAAGCATTCTAGTATTATTTGTGGTAGGTGACACGTTCCAGTTTATACATATGTTTGTGGTTTTTCTAGGACTTCCCCCACTCGTAAACTCTAGCATTGTAATCCTTCCAGTCCTGGTTCTTTTAAGCCAACAAGTCCATCTTCATCTATTGCTCAATTATCTCATAGGTGGCCTTGTTGTTACATTGCACAACCATCCAATATCTTGCGTAATCTATGACATCCATGTGCCAACTACCATCATTGGTATCATGGGCCAGGAGGAACTCGTTCCTGGAATGGAGGTCTCCCACCTCAATGGTCAAACTGGTCTTCTCTCTTTCAAGCTATTGGACCTGTTTCCATAGGTTTTCATTTACGTGCCTACACTTCCACAAGGAGCGTGCCGAGTGCAATGCACATTTGCTAGCCTCATCATATATGTGGCGAGACACCTCGATCACTTTGGATGGGAATGTAGGCATGGCGTCAACCTTCACTGCTTGTTTTGGGTCCCACTTGAGGCAAGACGCTATTGAACACACATAAAAACACATTAGTCATAGTAGCATAGCAAAGATTCTGCAATCCAAAAGGTCTAGTGTAGTAGCTTAAAGAGCCTAGCGTGGCCACTTCACTTATCCACTTTTGGATCGACCTGCTTGAGATGGTCGATCATGTCATTAAAAATCCCTTGCATGAAAGAAAACTTGTAAGGGGTCTCGGCCCATGGTTCTAGCTGGATCAAGGAAGGTCCTGTAGTATCAATAGCAGTGTCTACCATATAACCAAATGCATCAGTAGTGACCGAGGTGGACTACAATAAAGCAAGTGAGTAACGCAAACAATAGTGTAAAGGCTCCTGCCCAGCAAACCCTTAGGGGTGATAGTGTGATGGGGGGGGGGGGGGGGGGGGGGAGAGGGGGGTTCACCCAACGACATACTATTGAATATATGGTCAAACTCATCAGCATCTAGTCATAGATTCCCTTCTTGCTGGCTTAACACTATGGCACCACCCTCCATGTGCATTTCCTCATCTGGTACTGAACTGCAATCAGCAAAGGAATCATTAGTAGAGGTCCCTTCCCAATTGACACAGGCTTCCTTTTTTTCATTAGGGCCTTTCTTTTTAAGGTGCCATCATCCTCCTCATCAGTGGGGGAATCCTCTTCGTCGGAAAAAATGTCCTCCTCATCGACAGGAGCATTTTCTTCAATAGGAGCTCCTTCCTTCATGGTGGGAGCCCCTTCTCTTTTGACTAGGGTCCTTCCCTCTATGGTCAAGGCCCTCACATCTTTATTAGTGGCCTCCGTTTCAGGGGCTGACATCTCTTTATTTCCTTCTTCTTCTTCTTCTTCCTCTGGTGGCAAAGAAAGTTCGCATTAGGCTTAGCATGTTAACTTAAAACTGATGCTACACTATGCTATGCTACCTAGTGTAGCACAATGTAGTAGGCATTAACCAAACCATCGAAGAAACAAGCATAGAGAAAAACATTTACCAAAGGGAGGTTGTATTCTGCGCAACTTAAACTGTAGTTTCTACCCCCCTTCTTCATCTATATAGGAAGGCTCCTCAGTTGGACGAGACCTCTTACATCGCAACTTGATGGCCATTGTTTCTACGATGAGACATTTCCCTTATGATACACTACCCATAGTAGCAAGGGATACCTCTCCTATGCTATCCTTGCCATAGACGTTGCAGGCCACCCGATCCTTAGTCATCATGGAAAACAACTCCTCGATGGCTTTTTGGGGATCTTGGGCTTGGGAGGTCTATAAGACTTGGTAGATCCATGGTTTGGAAATATGGTTATGATCTTGCATCACCTAGACTCCATTCTCACATACTACTAAGAATTTTGCAAACCATCGCAAGCAAGCTATGAAGAAGGTATGATGCACATTGAAACGGGACTCAAGCTTCTTATGAAGCTTGACCATTTCAACTTGTAGACCTTTGGATAGATTCTTGGCCCAGTTGTAATGGGCCCCCTATTCCATGACCTCCCTCATTACCCAAGCTTGCTCAATTCCAATGATCTTGCCTTGGGACAGTATTTTGGGGAAAGCGCAGGCATGGAAGATGGGATAAACCATTTTGGCCACCTTCAGCTTGATCGCTTCCATGGCGATCCCCTTTTTCCCTTTCATTGCCCCTAGCCACTCTTCAATGTCGCTTTGATGGTTTGCCTCCTTTTTGGTCTTTGCTCCTATGGGGAGACCATTAGCAGGGACACTGAAGAGGTCTACAAATAGTTGGTCATTGATCTCAAGGACCACCTACACATCATGCACATGTGTGTGAAAGTGATCTACCTTTTCAGAAAAGGAGTTGGCTAGGGCAAACATCTCAGTAGCAGGGATGCTTGGGTTCATGACTAAGAACAATTTCATGAGCCCAACATCCCAAAGATTTTTGGCAAGCGATTTTGGGATCCCATTGCAAGGACAACATTGGGTCTCATTCACCTCCTCATACTTGAAGTAGATGTTGGCCTCATGATGCCCAGAGGTGATCATAGTCACCTCCTGGGATTTCTTTGCCACTATAGCAGTTTGCACATAAAGAAAGAAAAAACTTAGAAAAAGAAAAAAGTATAAAGATAACATAAAAACAAGGGTAATACTCAAACATGCAAACGACTCATAGTTGAGCATACCAGGTTTAAACAGGGATGGGAAAGGTGGAAGATCCACCAATACATCTTCAACAGTGATCTGCTTAAAGGGTGTCCATTCCCCATCCAACAAATCTAGCTCCTTGCATCTGTTGTAGAACTGGGAGTACCAGGTTGGGTAGGTTTTGTACTCACCCCCGCATTAGCCTATCACACCTATGTGCATATTCTCAGGGGACGAAAACTCCCACATCACCATCTATGCCAAGGCCAATGCATCCGTATCACCATGAAGCCCATCCTTATTGATAAACAACCTGGTAACAAAAATGCACTGTTAACATCTTCCTAGCATAGCATGCATTGCATAGCATAGTGGAATATGTTTACAGAACTCACGTGTTGGCACAGTAAACAGTTCCTGGTGGGTTCTAAAAACACATTTCCATGTGGAAAGAAATAAATAATGTATTGTATTGATAGTAGCAATTATATTTGAGCATATCCCATATCTAAGCCAGACAACTCAAGCTTTTTGGGTGTTAACTAGATCCCTCTCCCTACTCGCTTCTAATTGCTCCATTGGTCAAGAATCTCAGAATACCTCAATTTTCCCCAGGCAACAGGGTTTCTATTATTACGGTTGCTACCTCCTCCAATAAGTGTGACCAAATGATCACACTAAAATGCTGGAGGAGAAATTGCAGGAAGTTCCGTACACCTTCCCGGAACTAGACTACCTGCTATCCCGCACATGCATGGGATGGAGGAATGTTGGCCACTAGTCCACTTAAGTAGCACAACACTCCTACAATTTCTAGGATAATTAAAATTGGCCTTAGCATCACCCTACACAACACAATGGTAAATGTTAACATCATGTTTGAGGAAAGTTAGCTTATAGCATAGTAGGATTGGTGGTTGGCAAATAGCATAGCATAGTTCTTTCCTTGCATATGGTATAGCGAAAACATAAAGGCAGTAGCGTAGCAGAATCAACATAGTGTAGTGACAGAAAATTTAATGCAAATTTTAAAAAAGAAAGAATTCAATACGCTACAGTCATTTCAAAAAATCTTCTGCCTAACAAAATGATTTGCATTACTGTGCAATAGACACTTGTTACTCTGTCAACTCACGCACATGGCCAAATGCTCCCGAGGATCGTACGCTATGCTATTTTTATGCCAAGTTGCTAAAATCTTCTAAGCCTCTACGGCTGGGTAGCCGCAGTAATGGCAGTCTGAGCAACACTGCATGCAACCTTAGAATAATACTTGTACACCCATTGTGACAGAATCGGCACCAGGGGTGGTATAATGGCAGAAATAACAACAAAAGAAATGATAGAAAATGCATATTTTGAAATGAAAACATAAGCGGAAATAGAAAGCAGAAACAATAACGATAGCATAGAAAATAAAGGTAGCATAGCAACTTACTGGGTCGATAGAGTATCCTCCTACACCTCTTGGGTGCCATCATCTTGGTTACAAGTTCTTTCTTGGTCGCTATGCTTAATCACCTTGCTCTTTGCTAATGCACCTACTCTACACTCTGGATGTGGGCTCGATGCTGTTACGGAGAAAATGACAAGTTTACCGGGGGTAAAACCCTATTTATAGCTAATATGGTAAAAAGAAACTTGCCATTCTCTCTCCTCGATTAATGTGGGATGTTCATATAGCGTAGCACTCCCATCATAGTGAAGTAGCACTGTTTGCATCATTGTAGGTGGGCTCGACCAAAAACTTCAACCCACCTCAAACTAGCCATTTGCCTTCACAACAATAACAATTTAGCAGTGTGCAAAGACCTTAAACTAATGCTTCTTAGCCTCACTAGAATAGCTTGTTAACGGACCGCAAAGACCTTAAACTAGCAATTTTAACTCACAACTTCAATCTTCTTAGTGGTCCACAAAGACCTTAAACTAATACTTTTGGCATAACCTGTTAGCGGTCTGCAAATATTTTAAATTAGAAATTTTCAATTTTTGCATTCAAGTGGTCCACTACGATCTTAAACTAGTAAATTGAAAACTTTATATCATAGTTCACAATTATTTAACGTCTGCATATTTTATCATTGCTCTGCAAATGTCTATTGTGCATTATTGCTACAAACAGGTATTCATTGACTTGGCATTTATCTCATTGTGGCAGGCTCATTGTGGCAGGTTGAGTAAGAATGGAAATGCATCACGATCTTTCTTCACCTCTAGCCTTAATAGGTCCACAATGTGAGCTTGCAAGACAACTAAACCCAGAGTCAATAGATTGAGGATCATCCGCAGATAGCACTATAGCATCCTTAGAAACATCCCTAGACTAGCCCAAACATCTGGTCCAAGCCCTAGATTTAGAGGTCGGGGATGTAACTGAGGATCCTCTCATTAAGACAGCTGTGACCACATCCAAGAGGAAAATAAAAATGTTAAAACTTAGCTCCCTCCTAGATTCGCAAGCACATAAAGATGTATCCAAGATACTACAAGCTAACATTGAAGTCTTCATGTGGTCATACAACAAGATGGTGGGTTTATACTCGAGGGTCATAAAACACAACATTTTCTTAGATCTGTGTATAAAATAAATTAAGCAGAAGGCTTGCAAGATTAAACCAGAGATTGCACTAGCCATACAGGATGAAATGACCAAGCTGTATGAGGTTGGTTTCATTCGGGCAGTTGATTACTTAGAATGGGTGTCAAATATCATTTTGGTTTCTAAAAAAACAAAAGGAATATGAATCTTTATAGACTTCTAGGAATTAAATAAATCCATGATTAAGGATGACTTCCCACTGCCGAGTATTGATCAACTCATCGACACTACGGTTGGTCATGCTCTGTTATCCTTCATGGATGGTTTCTCCAGCTATAATTAAATTTGCATCAACCTAGATCATCAGTTAACAACAACTTTCATGATCCCATGGGGTACTTTTTATTACACTATGATGTCCTTTGGACTCAAGAACACCAGAGCAACCTACTAGAGAACCATGAATTTCATCTTTAGCAACTACATCCTAGAAACGCTGAACAACTACGTGGATTACATAGCGGTCAAATGTAAAGAGGCTTTTGATCATCCCAACAATCTAGGTGTAGTCCTAAAGCTCTACTAGATGCATGATTTACGTCTTAACCCAAAAAAGTGTGTATTCAGGTTGAGAACCAGATGCATGTTAAGGTTTGTGGTATCAGAGGCTGGAATATGAGTAGACCCTAACAAAGTCAAGGCCATCATTAATCTAGCACCACCTACAAAACTTAAAGAATTGTGCTGGTTACAAGGTAGAGTGCAATTCATCAGAAGGCTTATAGCAAAGTTGATTGACAAGTTACACCCCATGCAACATCTACTAAAGAAAGGGGTTAACTTTGAATCGACAACACAATGCCAACAAGCCTTTGATGATCTGAAGAAAGAGCTTTTACACCTCCCGACTGTGTACCCACCATAGATGGATAAGCTTTTCTTCATCTACCTTGCCACCTTAGACATGTCTATCATGGCACTATTATGTCAGAGACAAGAAGATGACTCTGAGATTCAAGTGTATTACTTAAGTCATGCACTGATAGCATATGAGGCAAAATACAATGAGGTGGAGAGAAACTGCCTTGACCTAGTCTTTGCATTAAAAAATGGAGGAATTATCTATTTCATAGCAAGGTTAACATTATTTGGAAGAGCAATGTACTCCAGGCTATCACAAACAATCTATATGAGAGCAACAGGATAGCTTGCTAGAAATCCATAACAACAAAATTCGATTTGCATTATGTGAGTCAATCATCGATGAAAGGTCAAGCTATAACTACGTAACTCACAACCTCACCCACTGATGATCGAGCAATCATAGATCCTAAATTCCCTGACAAGCATGTTAGCAATATCAACGTCGTCCCATCACATCTTGAAGCTACTTTACATTTTGACGGTGCCTCGACCACACGAGGAAGTAGTGCAGCTATTGTCATCATGTTTCCCTCCAGGAAAATGCAACCCTTTTCCTATCATTTTGCATTCCTTTGTATGAACAATGTGGCAGAGTACAAAGGATTACCCAAGGGCCTCTTAGCAGTGCAAGAATTAAGCATTCAACACCTAGCAACTCACAGCAATTCACAACTCGTTGTGAATCAAATCACTAAGGTCTACACCTGCAAAGCTACACATCTGTAGCCCTATTGCGACCTAGCGAAAACTTTTCTTAAATAGTTTGCAACAACAGATGTTCAACAGGTTCTATGTAATGAAAACACCATAGGAAATGCCTTGGCCACCATAGCATTAAATGTGCCACAACACTTTTTCATAGTTTTCCTGCTTCGATTACTGAGTGTACGAAGCCTATCACTCAGGTGGTACAAATAGCCTCTATAAGTGTTATAGATACCTTGGAGTGGTATGCCAACATTAAAGCCTACCTACAACATGATGAGCCCCCACACAAATTGACATCTACCCAGAGAGATGCGATCTGCAAGCATGCTCAGCAATACGTACTCATGAGAGACAACACCTTGTGCAAGCGCTCCATTGATGGGATATTGCTGGCATGCGTAAATGAGGAGCAAGCATATAAGGTCATTAATGAGGTACATGAGGGACTGTGTGGGCCATGAGGGCAAAAATCAGATGCCTAGGATACTACTAGCCTCACATGGAGCACAATTTCCTAGCCAAAGTCAAGACTTGTGATACATGCCAACAATACGAAAATCTCATACATGTTTCACCTATAGAATTACACCCAATGTAGATCACATGGCCATTCCAATGATGGGGACTAGACATCATAGGACCTATCATGCCTAAGTATTCCATAGGGAATAGCTTCATCATCACTACCACTAAGTATTTTACAAAGTGGGTGGAGGCTATTCCCCTTAGGAAGACTACATCTTAGTAGGTTTGCCACTTCATCTTAGATAACATCGTGACAAGGTTTGGGCTTCCCATGACTATTGTGACTGAAAATGGGCCACAATTTAGTAGTGTAGAAACCAAAACCTTTTGTAGCAATCTTGGCATTAGGAAATTGTTCTCCTTGTCATATAACCCACAGGCAAATAGATAGGCAAAAGCCACAAAAAAGTCCATTATCAACTTGCTTAAGAAAATGCTAAACAACAATAAGAGGCAATGGCATGAGCAAATCCCCTATGTGCTATAGGCTTATAGGATGACGTGTAGGACTGCAACAGGTAAGACTCCTTATAGTCTTATTTATGGATCTGAAGTGGTGTTACCTCTTAAGCTGCATGTACCCTAACTTTGGATGATCTTGTCAAACGTCGTGAGCGAAGCCTAGAATAATGAGTTGAGGATCATCGACCTTGACTCAATGGAGGAGGAGCATGCACAAACACTTGGTTTCATAGAGAAATATCAGAATAGGAAATGGTAGAAGCATCATGCAAACCCACACTAAAGGCTAGTAAATAAGGGAGACCTCATTCTCAAAGCTATCCGTGAGCATATGAACAAATTCTCAGCAAACTGGGAAGGTTCATTCATGGTCATAAAAGCCTATGGGAATGGGGCCTTCAAGCTGGAAGACATGGATGGAAACGAGTTTGCAAATCCTGTGAATCATTCATACCTCAAGCCATACTACATCTGATGCATGAGCAAGGTAATCAATCTTCCACTATGACATAAAACTGGAAAATCTTGTCTGCTATGACGTAAAACTGGCAAAGCTCATCCACTATGATGTAAAACTAGAAAAACTTATCTGCTAGGATGTAAAACTAGAAAAGCTCATCTGCTGTGATGTAAAACTGGAAAAGATCATCTGCTACGATGTAAAACTAGCAAACCAACGTCTACTACAATGTAAAAGTGGCAAAGCTCATTTGTTATGATGTAAAACTGATAAAGGTAGTCCTCTATGATTATAAACTAGCATACATTATCCACCATGATGTAAAAATAGCCTATCCATTGTCCGCTATGATGATAAACTAGTGCAATGGTCTACTAGGACCTTAAACTAGCACCGCCACCATCCACTATGATGATAAACTAGCACTATGGTCTGCTGGGACCTTAAACCAGCACAATGGTCTGCTAGGACATTAAACTAGCATAGAGACCATCTGCTACAAGGATAAACTAGCATAACATTCTACTAGGACCTTAAACTAGTGCACCACGGTCTGCTGAGACCATAAAAAAACACATTAGATGGTGTACTAGGACCTTAAACTGGGTTCGTGGCTCATCCTCAGCATGCATCTAAGACTCATCAAGCAATCGAGCGTGCACACTACCAACATGGGATGGGATGTTTCAGTTCCTGAATGCAATTCACAATGTTAATAAAACATCCTCAGGAATATGTGCAACATCACTGCCCCTGACATCTTGTTGATCCTTCAGTGATGTTGTATGGCATCTTACTGACCTTCCAAAGGTACCTCTACCATGACCCTTCAACTTGGTAGTAGCTTCCATGGATGGCGCCTACTACTGGAGACCTAGCACTATTGTGGCCTAGCCAAAATGTTGCTATCCTCCAACCCCTATTGTTGCCTGGGCCCAGAAGATGTTTTGCTATTGGGTAGCCCATCTCATAGCTAAACTACATGATTTCTACCTTGGGTGGGGACTCCTGAGCACTCGCATCATCGTAATTCCTAGCTACCTTGGTGCCAACCTCTCCACCCTGATGTTGTCAGAACAGCTGCTGGCATTTCTAGTTTGGACATTGCATGGCTCAGCAACAACACCCATTACTCCAGTAGCGTCCAAAGCCAGCAAGAACTTTGCCTTCATTTTGAATTATGATTGTTTCTTCTAGTTTTCTCTCTATTGTGTTTACAGGATACGTACCGGAGGGGCATCAGTCATAGGTTTGTTTCACCATAGTAGCAGGACACTACATCATTCCAAGGTGGTCGTCCTAACTAGCTTGGCTACTTAGGAGTGCACATCCTGCCCTCCCCCTTAACCTCCTCTACCTCATTCCTAGCACCCGAAATTCTCCCTATCATACCTTTCTTTTATGAATTTTCCTGATGCCTGTAAAGCCCTCCCATATGCCCAACAACAAAGTCCATGACGTGTGTAATGCAACTCGCTGCATGGGAAGCATCTGTAGACAAGTTAAATCTCACATGGATGTAATGCAACTCATCCTGGGAAAGAAACATCTATCCTACAACCAAAAGGTCATTTGCAAATGAACATGGAAAAACAGCAAAAAGAAAAGCGTAAAAGAGAAAAAGCTCATGCAAAAAAATGTGATTAAAACAAATGGCACATCAGCTGTTTAACGATCACCATCTCTAAGCATTCCAATGAGACATTAGAAGCTTGCAAAGGAAAATATTCTCATGCATATTAACTCCCTCACAAGCACTCTGATGAGGGACTGCATTGCTACTTCTTTCCCTTCCTAGAATTGACCTTGTAGCTCCACCCTTTTTCCCTTTCCTACATAACTATCCTGGCACTCTCAAGCATAGCTAGGAGACATCTTAATGATCATTGAAGAGTGATGTTAGCATCTTATCTATTGTGGTGTTTCGTACTCTTTGTCGGCATCTCTCGGGTGTCTTCTCTAGACATCGACAAAGAGGGGCCAATGAAACACCATAAAATTTTGAGACCCTCTTACTTCACTACGGTCTTGGAATTCAGGCAAGGGATTTCCACAAGTGTAGCGTCACGATAGTTTGACAGAAAATGGATGCTCTAAGTTTAGATTGTCCAGTCTAGCAAGTTTTCTACCTCTAGAGCTGATAGGCTTGATGGACTCCTTGGCTTGACCACTTGGAGAATTCATTCAGCTGATAGCTTACTTAGAGAACATGCTAAGAATTATCGATGATGCTCAGGATGCATACAATAGTTTAACAAGTTTTCTAGTGAATACGTTTGCTATGCTACGCTACGCTACGTAGTGTAGCAAGCCTCAGAAGATAATTGATTAGGAAATTAAGTGAAAATTATTGCAGAATAGGGTGCTACACTATGCAGCATAGCATAGCATAGCAAAGGCAAGTCAGAAATGCCCAGCTTACCAACTGATTCCAATGAAGAAATTGCACTCGGTGAGCACTTTGGCCTCCAAAATTGGTTGCCTTGTTCAACTTGAAGTCCTTTAGAAAGGTCTCTTACTAGAAAATAGTGGATTGAGCCAAAAATTAGGATCTGTCGGCTGCTACGCTACATAGCGTAGCATAGCGTAGTGACAATACAAGAATAACAAGAAATGTTTCAGATGCAAATTCAGCAAGTTCAGAGCCTACCCTTCCCAAAAATGAAAAAGTTGCAACTGTTAGGATGGTTAAAGCTTTAAACAAGTGTTTACAAATTCAGCATGAGTTGTAGATAAAGCCATCTACTATGCTACGCTATGCTACATAGCATAGAAAAGATGCAAATTAAATGAAGTGCTTCAAAAGTTAACCCGATGCATGCCAAAGCTTCCAACAGATGTAGTTGACTTCAACATAAATTTCCTTTTCAAACTGGTGGCTATGCTATGCTATGCTACATAGCGTAGCACAACATAGCAAGCAGCTACGCTACACCAACATGCTACGCTACGCCAATGTACTTCATCTTGCTTTCCTTGTTTGTGTACTTGATTCCAGCATTTACAGTTTTGACAACATTGTCACAGCGTAGCAAGTTCACAACAGGTCTTGCATATGTAATGCAGTATGGGCACATCAGCATCTTGTGTGTCCAAGACACATGGCATCTAAACCACATCTCTCATGTGCTCTTGGCTCGATAAATACCTCAACAAGAAAAGCTTAAAGGGTTGGCAAAAAATTGACAAGGTTGGCATTTTTGGTTGGTAAGTTGGCAAATTGCGTTAGTAAATTGAGAATCCTATTGGCAGGTTGACAAAAATTGGCAATTTGTTGAGTCAAAAAATTTCATCAGTTGGCATATTTTGCATTAGCACTTTTAGCTTTTTTCTTGTTGGCACCTTGCACTGTTAGCTTTTAAGCTTGTTCTCAAAAAACGTAGTTGAGGTATTTCAAGCATTCTAGTCATTCTAGAACTCTCAGTGCACCTTTGGAATTGTATAACTTGTTATACATTTTCAAGCAAAGAAGAGAATCGAACCTACGACTTTGTGGTGGTGTATTTTCTTATCCTAGTTACCCTGTTATTTCTTCATTGTCATTATTATTCAACATCATTATCTTTATCATTGCATTTATTGATAATCGATTAGATCTCACATATTTTGCACTAAAAATAATGTTTATGAAAGGTTAAGTTACATCGGTTAAGTTCCTTTTTGATCGATCAGATCATTCAGGGTGTCCCATTTCCATTTTAGCTAGCACGACCATTACAGGGATCTGCAGTTAAAATTGTTTGCTCGACAACCTTTCAGTGTTTCTAGCCACCAACGTTTTTAGTCACTACACTTACACCCAGAATTCTTCCTATCAAACCTCTGTTTTATGAATTTTCCCAATGCTTGTAAATCCCTCCCATATGCTCAACTATAAAGTCCATGATGCGCATAATGCAACTCACTACATGGGAAGCATTTGAAGGCAGGTTAAAGCCCCACGTGGATGTAACATAGCTCATCCTGGGAAGGAAACACCTTTCCTACAACAATAAGGTTGTTTGAAAATGAAAATGGCAAAACAACAAAAGAAAAACATAAAAGAGCAAAAGCTTATGCAAAAAAAAATGTGCCTAAAAAATGGCACATCAACTATTTCACAATGACCATCTCTAAGAATTCTAATGAGATGTTAGAAGCTTGCAAAGGAAAAGATACCCATGCATATCAACTCCCTCACAAGGACTCCGACGAGGGACCACATTGCTACTTCTTTCCCTTCCTGAAACCATCTTTGCAACTCCACCCTTTCCCCTTCCCTACATGACTATCCTAGCACTCCCAAGCATAGCTAAGTGACATCCTGACAATTGCTGAAGAATGATGTTAGTGTCTTATCTTCTATGGCGTTTCGTATTCCTTGTTGGTGTCTCTTGGGCCCATCCTCAAGATGTTAACAAAGAGGGGCCATTGAAACACCATAAAATTTCAAGACCCTCTTGCTTCACCAGGGTCTTGGAATTCAGCCAAGGAATTTTCACAAGTGCAGCATCATGACAACTTAGCCAAAATATGTAGACACTAGGGTTAGACTATTCAGTTTGGCAAGTTCTCTACCCCCAGAGCTGACAGGCCCAATGGATTCTCTAGCCTGCCCACCTAGGGAATTCACCCAGCTGATAATTTACTTAAAAACCATGCTTGGAGTTTTCAATGGTGTTCAGGATGGGCAAAATAGTTCAGCAAGTTTTCTAGTAGCGAAGTCTACTACACTACGTAATGTAGCAAACCTTCGAAAAATGAAGTAAGTGTTTGAATACAAGTTTTGGCAAGATGTTTCTACAAAAGAGAGGTAAAAAATTGGCCAACATAGAGTGCAATGCTATGCTACGCTACATAGCATACCACAACATAGCAAAGACAAAACAAGTAAATTTTTCTTGTCATAGTTTGATAGAAGTGCAAATTACATTGGCTGCTACGCTACTTAGCATAGAATACTGTAGGAAATATGAAAACTAACAAAATGCCCCAAAAGTTAATCCCGCATGCACCAAGGCTTTTAGCAAAAGATAGTAACTACAATGCAAGTTTCTCTTTCAAACTAGCGGCTACGCTTTTCTACACTACATAACATAACATAGTGTAGTAGGCAGCTATGCTATGCCAAGGTGCTATGCTACACAACATAGCACAACATAGCAAGTAGCTATGCTACACAAATATGCTATGCCACATAGTGTAGCATAGTATAGCAAGCAGCTATGCTGCTTCAATGTGCTTCATTTCTCACTTGCATTGTTGGCATGAGCAGTTTCGATAGTGTAGCAAGTTCGCGACCGGCCTTGCACATCTTTGTAGTATGGGCACGTCAACATCACATGGAGTCTAGGACACATGGAATCCAAGACTCATTCCTCACCTACTCTTGATCCTATAAATACCTCGACAAGCAACACTCAAAGGGTTGGCAAAATTTTGGCGGTTGGCAAATTTTTGCAGTTGGCAATGTGTTGGCAATTTGATTTTAGCAATTGTTGGCAATTTTGACTTAGCATTTTGCTTTGGCATTTGGAATTGGCTCTTTGTATCAACATTCTTGTGCAGTTAGCTTTTAAGTTTGCAATCAAAAGCATAGTTGAGGCATTTTAAGCATTCTGGTCATCCTTAAACTCTCTGTGCGCCTCTAACATTGTACAATCTATTATACACTTCAAACAAGGAAGAGAATTGAACCCATGATTTTGCGGTGGTGCATTTCATTACCCCAACTTACTCTATTATTTCTTCATTATTATCACTATTTAGTGTTATTTTTTGCATTCCTACATTTATTAATCATTGGTTTCACCTTGCATATCTCGTACTTAAAACAATGTTTACGAAAGGTTAAGTTACACCGATTAAGTCCCTATTTGATCAACCAGACCATTTAGGGAACCCTGCATCTGTTGTATCTAGCATGGCCTTCACACGGATCTGGGGTTAAAACTATTCACTCAACAACCTCTCGGTGTTTCCAGCCAATGACATTTTTGTTCGCTACAATCACGTCAAGTGTCAAGATTGGCAAGCTAGAGGGTGTAGCAAGCCTATTAGCCCAGGAGATAGAAAATTTGCCAAACTATACGATCTACCCCTAGCACCTCTTTTGTGAAAACTAGCCTCCTAGCTGGGTGTTGCATTGATTGTGCTATAGAGGGTGGTAGATAGGCTTCAAAGTGGCTTTGCAGCCATCAGGACTTCCAGGGTGCCATGTTGTCTATACAGTCCAGTGTAACACCATGCTTGCAAAGATCTTTGCCCAAATTTCAAGACTGTGCTGACTCATGAGAGTCCCAAAATTGATGGTATTTTAATGGCCCCTCTTTTGTCGATGTTTGGAGGATCTATCCGAGAGACATCAACAAAGAATGTAAAACACCATGAAGAACAAGACACTAATACCTCTCTTTAGTGCTCACACAGATGACGCTTTGCTATGTTTGAGGGTACTTGGAGGGCAATGTAAGGTAGGGGGTGAAGAATGGATTTAAGAAAGTAGGGTTAGGAAAGAAAGAATGTAGAATGCGATGCAATGAAAAACTATAACCATAGTGTGATCCCTCATCTTTATTCTTATGAGGAAATCAACACACATGGGTGTCTTTTTTCTTTTTAGATTTCAACCTCTCATAAAAGTTCTTGGAGATGTTTGATCCATTGGTTGAAATGATTACAAAGTAGCTGTGGTGCCATTTTTTTAGGCACTTGTCTATTTTTTTGCCATTTTTTCCTTTTGCTTTCTTGTGATTTTTATTTTATTTTATTTTTTTGCTACACTCCCACATTCACTTGGAGATAACCTTGTCGTCATTGTAGGACAAGTGTTTCCTCCCCTAGATGAGTTGTGTTACATTCAGGTGGGGCTTTGACCTTCCTACATATGGTTCCGATGGGATGAGTTGTGTTATGTCCATCATGGACTTGACGGTTGGACACATGAAAGGACTTTATGTGTATCAAGGAAGGTTATGAAGAGTATATGGGAAATTGTGGATATAGGGAATGTAGACTAAGTTGGCTGAAGGGAGAGTAGGATATGCACTCTCAAATAACTAAGCTAATTAGAGTGGCCACTTTGAAACAATGTAGTGTCTTGCTCGCATGGTGAAACACATATCTGAACGACGCCATCTTGGCTTTTATCCTATAAAAACAATAGAGAGAAAACTAGCAAAAACAACTATTAAGTGAAGTGAGGGAAAAATCCTGCTTCCTTGGGACACTACCAAAGTGGCAAGTCTTGTCTAACATGTGCAATGTCTAGAGTATGAAGGCCAATATAGGTTTTAGTAGTGGCAGGTCGAAAACTTTCAATGGCCTCAGTAGAAATGGACACTGAAGAGGCTAGGAGAGATGACGATGCTGGTGCTCAAGATTCCCCACTAAAGGTAAACATCATGCAATCCAGCTACCAAGTGAGAAGCCTAAAAGTTGAATGTATTTTTAGACTTTGATGGTGGTGAGGGCTAGAGGATGGCAACCTTGTGGCTGGGCCACAATAGTGTTGGCACTCTAGTAGCATGTGCTAACGGTAATGGCTATGACCAAGATGACTAGCTGTGGTAGCGGTAGCTTCGAAAGGTTAGCAAGATGTCAAACGACATCTCTAGAAGATTAGCAAGATGCGAAGGGCAATGAAACTACATGTGCTTTAGAGGGATTTTCCTTGATGACATGAACTTCATTCTAGAACTGCAATGTCCCATCCCATGTTGTTTGAGAAGCTCGAGAGTTTGCACGCTCGCTTGTTCATAGGGTCATACATGTGAGCTAGGAGGCATTGCACTACGAACCTAGTTTAAGATCTTATTAGATCATTGGATATGCTAGTTTAAGGTCCTAGCAGACCAGTGTGCTAGTTTAAGGTCATAGAAGACCACTGTGCTAGTTTAAGATCCTAGCAGACTACTGTGCTAGTTTAATGTCGTAGTGGACAGTGGATGGCTAGTTTAAGGTTATAACGGACCATGGTGTGGATGCCAGGTTTATGTCATGGGACAAAGAAGTGTTGTGCTAGTTTAACATCATGGTAAATGTGCTATTCTAGTTTTAAGTCATAGCAGACAAGCCATTCTAGGTTATAGTTATAGTAGACTAGCTATTCCAGTTTTATGTCATAGCAGACATTTTTCTTACCTCGCTTTGCATTCGGTGTGATCCTTTATGTTAAACATAATATGGCTTCAAGTATAAGTGGTTGTCGAGGTTTGTGAACTCATTGCCATCTGTGTCAACTAGCTTGAACACCCCATATTCATAGGCTTTCATGACTATGAAAGGGCCTTCCCACTTGGCTGAGAATTTGCTTGCTGGCTCACAAACGACCTTGAGGACTAAGTACCCCTTTTTGATTGGCCATTGGTGTAGATTACAATGATGCTTCTACTATTGCTTATCTTGGTACCATTCAATGCGCCCAAGTGTTTGGATGCACTCCTCCTCTACAGAGTCAAGGTCAATGATCCTTAACTCATTATTTTGAGCCTCGTCCACAATGTTTGAAAGGATCATCCAAAGTGATGAAACCTGCAATTCAAGAGGTAACACTACTTTAGATTCGTAAATGAGACTATATGGAGTCTTATCGATAGCTATTTTGCATGTTGTATGGTAAGCCAACAACACATAGAGGATTTTCTCATGCCATTGCCTCTTGTTACTGCTAAGCATCTTTTTCAGATGGTTGATGATGACTTTGTTGGTTGCCTTTGCTTGGACATTTGCTTGGGGGTAGTATGGTGATGAAAGAAAGTGTTTGATGCCAAGTTTTTTACAAAAGGTTTTGGCTTTTGTGCTACTAAATTGTGGCCCATTGTCAGTAACAGTGGTCATGGGAAGGCCAAACCATGTTACAATGTTATCCAGAATGAAGTGGCAAACCTGTTGAGATGTATTCTTTCTAAGGGGAATAGCTTCTACCAACTTTGGAAAGTATTCAGTTGTGGTAATAATGAAACTATGCCCTATAGAAGACTTAGGTGTAATGGGTCCTATGATATCTAGTCCCCAACGTTGGAAAGGCCATGTGATGTATGTAGTATGTAATTCAATAGGTGACACATGTATGAGGTTTCCATGGCATTGACACACATCGCATGTTCTAACCTTGGCAATGCCCTTCTCATTCTATGCAAGGCCAATAGTAACCTAAGCATATGATTTTTGCTACCATAGCCCTAGGGGCTATGTGTCCCCCACATAGTCCCTCATGGACTTTGTCAACAATCTTTTGTGCTTCTTCCCCACTAACATAAGCGAGCAATATTCCATCATAAGAGTGTTTGCATAGAGTGTTGTCTCCTACAAGGACATATTTCCGTGCTCGCTTTCGTATTACATCCTTTTAAGAAGACGTCAAACTGTGTGGGTGTTCGCCATGTTGGAGGTATGCTTTAATGTTGTCATACCATTCTTGAGTATGCATTGTACTTATAGATGTGATGCATGCTACTTGAGTGATAGGATTAGTGCATTCTATTATTGAAGTAGGCAAGGTAGCAAACATGTTTGATGGCACATTTAGGGTTAACGTTGCTAGTGCATCAGCTATAGTGTTTTTGTTACAGGGCACGTGTTGGATGTCTAAAGTTGCAAACTACTTTAGTAGACTCTTGGCTAAATCACAATAAGGTTGCAAGTGTGGAGCCTTCCAAGCATAAAATTTAGTGATCTGGTTGATAACTAGCTATGAGTTGCCTTGAATTGCTAAGTGTTGGATCCTCAACTCTTGAGCTACTAGAAGGCCCCTAAGGAGTCCTTCGTACTCGGCTATATTGTTTATGCAAAGGAATGTAAAATGATATGCAAGGTTCTAATTTCCCCAAAGGGAAATGTAAGAATAGTGGCAACGCTACCACCTCATGTAGTTGAAGCACCATTGAAATGTAGGTTGGCCTCAAAATCTAATGGTACAGGACTTATGCTATTGACATGCTAATCCAGGAACTTAGGTTCTATTATTACTTGGTCATCAACGGGTAAATTTGTAAGCTATGTAGCTATTTCCTGACCCTTTAATGATGATTTTGCCACATAATGTAGATTGAACTCTACAGTTATGAATTTCCATTGGGCTACTCTACTACTCTTATATAAGTTGGTCATAATAGCCCGAAGTATGTTACTTTTGCATATAATGTTGACTTTACTGCGAAACAAGTAATGTCTCCACTTTTTAAGTGTGAACACTAGGGAAACAAAATTTCTCTCTGAAACACCCCAAAATTCAAAGGCATGCTCACTTCACCAGGTCTTTGCAATTCATGCAGTATTATGACAGTTCTTCAAGAGATGGATGCTCTGATTTTCAAACTCTCCACTTCAGTAAGTTTTCTAAGTTAAGGATTCTTGCTACGCTACACTACACCATGTAGCATAGCAAACTTCAGAAGACGTTTGCAGAAGCATAGTGCTATGCTACATTGTGCTACGAAGCATAGCACAGTGTAGCAAAAGCTAGACAATCATCCCCCTCACCCAACTTCAAGTCCTTTGGCAATGTGTCCTTCTATTAGAAAGTAGGAAACTTGGCAAAATCAAGTCATGTTTGCTGCTACGCTACACTAAGCTACAAGGTGTAGTGAGGCATAGTAATTCTACGAAAGTGACAGAAGGCAACTCGAAGGGTGGGATCAATAAATTTTCAAGTTTCATAGTGCAAAAGGCAAAGTTTGCAGATGGGTGACGTTTTTTTTGCGACTAAGGCCAGTTGCTACGCTATGATATGCTACGTAGCGTAGACAACATTTGATAAGTAGTTAGCGCACTCCAAAGGTTTCTAACGCATGTAGCAGGACACAATGCAAGTTTCTTGCTTCAAACCAGCAGCTACACTACACTACGTTCCATAGCATAGCACAGCATAACAAGATGCTATGCCACGCCAAACCTACTATGCTACAAAGCATAGTAAAATGTGGCAAGCAGTTACGCGACATTAATGCACCTCACCTAATTGCACCATTGCTCTGACAACATAATTATGATGTGGAAGGTTTGTAATTACGGCGTGGTAGGTGAAACAACATGAAAATTTCAAGGCCTCAATGATTCAGAAAAATCTTGCGACTCACACAAGGATTTGCGACATGTCGCGGCTTAGCAAGTTCCCTTTTTGGCTAAGGGTTTGTTACACCGCACTATGTAGCATAGCGTAATAAACTCCAGAGGAAAAAACAAGACAATGGTGAACAATGGCAAGCCTTCAAATTCATGAGTTGGCTATGTTTCAAAAATATTAACTTTTAGCATATTACGCCACATTATGCAACACAGCATAATGTAGCTTTATGCAGCGTAATGCAAGAAGATAGTCCATCTAGTCGCAACAACAGAGAGAAAAAATTGAGACCTCAATGGTCTAGCAAAAGCTCAAAGCTCAGGCAAGGATCTGCAACATGTCACACATCTTAGCAAGTTTTCCTTTTTTTGGCTAAGGGCCTATTATGCTACATTACGCAGTGTAGCAGAATAAACCCCAAAAAGACTAGACAGAAACAAGGGAAGCATGATGAAAACAATTCAATTTTTTGCAGGTTCACTATTTTATGCTGAATTACGCTATGCAATGTAATGTAGCATGACACAGCATAATACAAGCAATGACAGAGATAACACAATTCAGGCATCAGCAGTTCATATGTCACAATACACTCTCTAGCGTATTACAGCCTAACCAAAGAATAGTTTGTTGCCAAAGCCCCAGCAAAATTAGATTATGACACATTACACTTCAGAGCATAATGCAGTGTGGCACTGCAAGCTTCAAATACAAACACATCAAGTCAACGGTATTTTGTAGGTGCAAGACAAGCATCATCTAAACCACATTTTTCTCCTGACCCTAACCTTATAAATACTCCAATTGACAAGGATCAAGGGGTTGGCAAAAATTTCTCTCAATAGGCAAATTTTCTCCATGAGAAAATTTTCTTTCATTGGCAATCGTTGACAACTTTTGGAAAATATTGACAAGAGAGCAAAAGAGGATCAGCGATCGTAAGAACATCAAAGGTGATTGGCAAGAATCTTTGATCAGAAATAGCTAGTTAATGGATATTCTACTTCGGGTTTGACTCCCTTGCACCCAGATTGGCTAGAACAAGGTAGATCGACCTTTTCTTGTTTTATCTTTAAATAGCTTTCTTGTTGTTGGCACGTGCTTCGTCTAAACCAAAGTCTTCCTATAATCATTGTATCCAACATACATTGTTCATAAGATAAATCCCAGATCTTGGGATTGCACACTTTCTAAATCCAGTTTCTTGCATCCTATCTATACAGATTTTGCAATCACTTTGAATTTTTTACATCACTTTCAATTACCTTCGAGATTAATGATATTATATCTCCTCATTGAAATCACCATTTTTCCATTTGATTATTACAAAATTTTACTAATTAAGTAAGTCCCTGTCTAATCAACAAGATCATTCAGGGCACCTCAGATTCATCTTCTCCAGCATGGCCGTCGCATAGATCTGGGGTTGGAACTATGTACATGGAACTTCACTTGGTATTTCCAGTGATCGACATTTTCCAGCGTTACAGCAGGCTCGCCCAACGGTCATGCAGGCACGTGTAGCATAGACAAGTCAGCAAAGCCCCAAGGCACGTGGTGTTTAAATTACATCTTTCGTGCACCCTTGGTCCTATAAATACCCCACTGAGTGATGCTTAAAAGATCTTTTCTTGGCGTTCTCTCCTGATCTTCCAGCTCTCTAGCTTTTTTGTTGGCTTCTAGCACTCTAGCTCTCTTTTGCACACTTTAAGAGTTCTGATTTTCTGAGCAATCTAGTCGGCTAACAATTTTGTTGGCTGATAAGCACAAGTTGGTATTGTAACCTCAAGCATTGTAAGATTTTTGTTTAACATTATAAATAGTTAGCATTCTCAGTTGACATCCTGTTCTGTTCTCTTCTACCACCTTGGTGGAACGTTGCATTGTTAACGGAACCCACGTTCAAGCACACAGCCATCTCGCTCTACATGTCTTGGTTACTCCTAGGATCTCTGCACTTCCTAGCGCTATGCAATTAATTATATCCATCTTGATAGATTAAGTTCATAGCTTCGAAGTGGTGCACTTTTCTAATTGCATTTTACTTTTCCTCTTGCTTGTCATTTGCATTTTACGCTATTTTCTACCTTTTTCTTTTACAATCAAGCATTACTTCGTGCTATCAATTTCATTTTCAAATCACTCGTTGAAAAAGGTTATATAGATACTAACTAAGTCCCTATCTAATCGACCAAAATGTTTAGGGCACCCTATTTCTGTCCCATCCATCATGGCCCTACCACGGAAACGAGGTCAAGACCGTCAACAGTCGACAACCCATCGATGCCCTTTCCAGCTGTTGACGTTTTCGGTCGCTATAGTATTTCTGGCTCTAGAAGGAGGGACCTTTTGGAGTGCCTTTTCTACATGTCATGGTAGTCCTGTAAGCCTTCTGCACCCTGATATGCATTAGCATAAACCTGACACCCATCTGTGGTTGTTTATGCATCATGCGATGCAGATCGATTGCCTCGATGGTTCCTTGAAAACCCGATAGGACATAAAGCCTCCCGTTTCTAGTTGACTTGCCTATCCTATGGTAGTCTTGCATGTGCTCTATACCCTATCGCACACTAGCATAAACATGATACCCTTTTACGATTATTTATGCATCGTGTTGTATAGATCGGTCACCTCGATGGTTCCTTGGGATACCTGCAAAACATAAAGCCTTCTTTTTATTGCTTGCCAACATTTTTTCTCTTCTTGTTCGCAAAATTGCTTAGCTTTCTAATTTCTTTTCTTTTTTAACATTTGCAAAACTGTCTAGCTTAGTAACAATGACTTCCACAACTACCGCTTCTAATACCTTTAACGTCGAGGTTCCCATCATGGTTCAAGGAATCACTAGTGCTAAACAACCACTAAACCTAATGTTAGAAAAATGTTGATCCCTTAGGATCCAAAACTGAGGAATTGAGGGCTTGACCCAGCAACATGAGTGCTATAGCTTCCTCTGTGCAAAGGTTCAGGAAAACCTGCCTTTGGATGTACACAAACTCAAAGATAAACGTAGCTTCGAGATCACTTATTGCAATGGGAAGGAGTTTGTTCCCACTCCTAGCATTTTCATATCTTTGACACAAGCAAACCAAAGGCTTCTAGATGAACTAATCTAGTTGGTTAGGCTTAGGGAGTAGCAAGACATGGCGTCTAACCAGGATGAAGGTTTCTAGTTTAGACAGGAGGAACTCAATTCCCAATCTAACAAGGGAGGTCAAACCAACCCTGTTCCTGTCCCTCCTACCCATTCCTTCTGGGCTAATCCATTTCCTATCACAGCTCCCTTTGTCATTACGCCTACACTCTTGCAGCCTACAACTACAACCACAACGGGTAGTCATGTCACCTTCCTAGCGTATCAACGCCCCTATTCTCCTGTTTCATTTGCAGCAACTATACCTCTACAAAATTTTTAGTAGCCTATTCCTGTAGTGCATCACACACCAACCATGGATACCCTCTTGCATGTTCACACTATACCTACTTTGTAGTCATACGTAACTTCCATTTCAATTCCTACTTTCACATCTATTCCACCCACTGCGGCGGGCATAGGCCCATCCACGTGGTGGACCCCATTTACTTCTTCACCTATTCCACAACCATCATAGATGTCTCATTATGTTTACCCTTAGACCTATCAAACCTTGCAAATGGTACAACCTAACAAGGGGCTATGGTCTATTCTGCTAACAACACAAGCGGTCTATCTGACGGCTCAAACAGTGGTTGCTACTCCAACAGCACCACCTACCGAGTGGTGGATAGTGCAAGCAGCATCACTCGCGGGGGCTACCCCAACAGTACCACCGATGGGTCACACTGCCACCCCTGCCATTCCACAAGTGGGGGTTGCCTCAGTAGTTCCCTAACCACCTACAACGCCACAGGGTTTGGACCAAGTGTTCCAGGTTATCTAGACGCTCACTGAGGAAATAAAACGTCTCAAAGCTATTGGTTCTGACATGGTACAAGTCATGGAATTTTACCAAGATGACCCCATCAGCCCTGTAATCCCTACTTTGATGTTATCCCCAGGGATGTCTCTCCCCCACTTCATGAAGTACGATCGGAAGGGGGATCCCAATGCACATCTAGTTACCTTTAGGTCTGAGTCTCTCTTGTTGCAACAATGGCCGCACACGATTACTCATGTCTTTGCCATGTCCCTAGCCAAGAAAGCCTTAGATTGGTATTGCATGCTACCACACTTATCCATTTCAACTCTAGAAGAGCTTCTAACCTAGTTTGTGACATGCTTCAAGTATAACTTGAAGGTAAAAACCATGCTAGACCAGCTGATGAGCATGAAGTAGGAGCCTCTAGAACCAGTCTAGAAATTCATCTAGCACTAGAGTGCAACCCTTAACTAAATCTGCAAGTCCATCATGGAAACCCACTTGTTGGCCATCTTTAAGGGTGCAATGAATGACTTTATCAAGTCTAAATTGTACTACCTTGCCCCTCACACTCTTAGTTAAGCCTTCACTTAGACTAAGAGTATATAGGATGCGGCTGAGGTAAGTAAAGACCTAGCTTACATCACTTACAAAAATACCTTCACAAAGAAGGACAAGGGTACAGTGGCCACTATGGTGACTGAGGCCAAGCCCAGACTTAGTAACAATAGTAACAAGAGCAACAAGAAACCAGCCATACCCACAGCTAACCCCATGCTGAAGCAGGGAAACATGCTGCAACCTCCAATTCCCGCACCTGAGACATCTATGCAACCCAAGCCAAACTTTGGGCATAAATATTGTTCAAAGTACACTCCACTACCTCTCAAGCCTTCAAAAATTCTAAAGCAATTGTTGGCAGTAGGGCATATGAAATACAAGCAGATTTCAGAAGATGGAATTAGGAAACATTAACACTACTGCGAGCTCCTTAGGAACCCCTCTTTGGCCCTACCCAATGAGCCCCCAGTTCGTAAGGGTTTTAGGCTAGACAAGTTTTGTGACTACCACCAACAGTGTGGTCACAACAAGGATTACTGTCTAGCATTGCAGGATGACATCCAAAGATTGATCAACCAAGGAAAACTGGTGTTGGATGAAAGCAACCTAGTACGTCCTGAAAAACAATCTATGCATGTCTACATAGATCCCCTCAATTCCAATAGTTCTAGTTATGTCATCGATGCCATCGGCATTGATAATGATCCTAGGCCACCCCAGCAGCCATTCGTGGTCCATGTACCTCAATGTAGTACACTAGCACCATGAATGGCTAATCAAAGCTCGCAATAGCCATTCATCCTAAGAGTCCCTCCACAGGCATATGTGTCTACGCCACCTATTAACAAAACTACACTACTTCACCTGTTAACACCGTTAGCTCCTTTCATCATTAGGGTGCCGACTCATTCGATAGCCCCCGTCCTACATAAGATAGCTGAACAACCTTCTCATCCTAAAAAATGGGAAGTAAGCTTTGCATGTGAGACATTGAAAGGAAGTACCACCCCTGGTGCTTCCAATCCTACATCTCCACCTCCTGCATCTACACCCTCATCACCAAAGATGAACATTGCTGCAACCACATAGTCCATGCCTCCCTACCAAAGAGGGTTTGAACCTAGATTCGAAGTGACCCCTCCTCAGGAAATTTTTCTTTTGGGTCAAATTGAAGAGGAGGAAAGCTCTAAACAGGGGGGTGGACAAGACCTTTTGGATGCCCTCACTCAGGTCATGCAAGCTCTAAAATAGAAAAATGATACATTGAGCTTCTATGACCTGATCATGACGTCTGTACCCCACCACAAGGCTCTAATCCACATGTTGACAGTGATTCCAATCAATGAAGAAATGCTAGTGGAAGAGGAAGTGATCCACACGATCATGCTTTCCTCTACACCCACAGAGCTTGAGCCATCCAAATTAACTTTCAGTGATGATGCCATTAAGGAAGATCTCGAAAGAGATTAGGTAACCACAACATCCCTTTTCATCATAATTCGGGTCAGCCAACATCGGATCCGAAGGGTACACATTGATGATGGGGCTACCACTAATGTCATCACCTTTCCTATTGTGGACAAGTTGGACTTGGTCTACTAGATCAAACCCACAATGATGTCGTGTCTAAGGTCATTCAATGGGGCACACGTCCTGGTGAAGGGCACTATCCATATAGACTTCATAGCAAGGGACCAGTTCCCCACAAACACAACATTCATCGTAGTTGAGGAAATGCCTGGGTTTAACCTGATCTTGGGGAGATCATGGTTGGCACAACTTAGGGTTGTCTCCTCACCTATACATCAGGAAATCCACCTACCATACGTAGGCAGGGAGGTGGTGATCCATGGTGATGAAGTAGTAGCACAAGCTATCAGTAACATAGACATGGAGCAAGGCTCAGAGGTCATAACCTATAAGAATGAAGCATCTGTTCACACACACATTAACCATCCAATGGGAGAATCAGCTCAGCAAGCTGGTTACCGAAAAAAAAGCACATGGGTTGAGTTGCCATTCCAAGTAAGGGACAACGATGTGAATGAGGGCCCTGGTGAAATGCCTCAGCCTTACATTCTGATCAACCCACGAAAGGTCAAGAGGTAGCTACACATAGCATAGCAACTCCACTACTTCCTGCCTAGTTGCCATCCCTTGCACATTCATTGCTTTTTTCTTTGTTAACATGCCATCCTTTTGGCATGCTATTCTATGGCCCGAAAAGACCTAAAACTATGCCTACGCATTGGCCTGAAATGACCTTAAACTAGCATTGGCCTGAAATGGCCTAAAATTGGCATCATCGCTATTTTCTTTGTTAACATGCTATCCTTTTGACATGTTATGCAATGGCCTGAAAGGGCCTAAAACTAGCACATGAAAGCATGAACATTTTATACAAAATGCAGCATGTATGCAATGCACAAGTTAGTGATTTTTTTTCACAAAATCCTCTTTGCTTTATTCAAAATTATTGTCTTTTAACAATTTTTGCAAAATTTTTTACACAAAAATTGAAAATTCCAAAAAAAAAATCCAATGCTGTCATGGGTTGTCTCTATTTGCATCGCCTTTGCGTTTCATTTCTGCATCATTTCCTTTTGCATTTCCTTCCCTTATGTTGTCCTCTACCGATTCTTCATTCCCTCCCTCTATAGGCCCTGCATCCTCATTTGGAGCCTGCATCATAGGAGTGAGGTGGTTAGCTAGGGCAACAAAAGAAAAATACAATAGAGCATAAGAATTAACACGGTAGAAAGAAACTAACCTGAGAAGGGCCTGCATCCATCTCAAAGGGTATCTAGTCTAAACCAAGCCCAAGACAACGCCAGACCTCCTCTTCCATGATGTCCATCCAACGCCTGTTGCTAGGTTTAGTGTTCACAACAGCTCTTTCCCTTTCTGTGGTTGTCCACCTTGGTGGTCCTGAGGAAAAGGACATGGTTGTAGTCTCTCATGTGGGAAGGTCCACTTTTAGGTCAAGAGATTATGTAACCTTTACTTGCTCTTTGAACTTATCATAGGCCTCAGAAGCATCAATGGCATTTATGAATGCTTCATACGTAAATGCCTCCACAGTAGCATCTTTGTAGAGTTTACAATGGGTGGCATTTTCCTATTTATACATGTGCTTATGATTTTTCTGGGACTGCCCCCATTCGTGAACCTTGGCACTGAAGTCTTTTACATCTTGAGACTTCTGGGCTAGAAAGTCCATTTGCATTTGCTATTTGATTATCTCACGAGTGGCTTCAACTTTCTAACACACAACTATCCAAAACCTAGCATAGTCTATTATAGCTATGCACTAGTCCTCATTATTAGTGTCACAGGCTATGAGGAACTCATTCCTCGACCTGAGATCCTCCACCTCGACAACCAGGTTAGCCTCTCTTTGCTCAAGTCATTAGACCTATTTCCACAGGTCCTCGTTAACATGCTTATACTCCCACAAGAAGTGTGCCGAGTGCAAAATGCATTTACAAGCCTCATCGTACATGCAACGAGACACCTCGGTCACTTCAGGTGGGAATGTAGGCACAACATTAACCTTCAAAGATCGTGCCGAGTCCCATTTGAGTCGAGAGGCTACCATGACATAAAGAGCATAACAATTGCATTAGCATAGAAAGATTATCAAACACAAAAAAAATTCTAGCATAACAACATATGAGCATCTAATACTACTACTTACCCACATCAAGGTCTACCTGCTGAAGGTGGTTGATCATGTCATCAACGATTCCCTACACAAACGTAAATTTATCAGGGATCTCGGCCCATGATTCTGCATGAGTCAGAGAGGGTCTTGTAGCATCAATAGTAGCTCTTGTCACATGACTAAACATATCAGCAATGGTTGAAAATGGGCTGCGACATGGCAGACATATTGCCAAACTTACCAGCATTTGGTTGTGGTCTCCCTTCTTGCTGATGCAAGACGATGGCGGTAGCCTTGGCAAAGTCCCTGCTAAATCTATAAGGACCTCTTCCTCATGCACTGGTGCCTTTCCTTTTGAGAGACCAATGTCTCTTTTATTTAAAGGAGACTCTACTTCATCTCCAAAATTTCCCTCCTCATTGGTAGTAGGATTCTCCCTAATGACAAGAGCCCCTGCCTTAGCGATAGGAGCTCCTTTATTCTTGATCGAGGCCCTTTCTTCCAACACTAGGGCCTCCGTGTCTTTATTTGTCGCCCCTGTATTAGGGGCCGACACCTCTTCATTACCTTCTTATTCTTCTTCTTCTTCCTCTACTAGCAAAGAAACATGTTTGCATTAGTACAAAAAAATTTAGCCTAAAGCAGGTGCTACGCTACACTATGTCACCTAGCGTAGCATAACATAGTAGACAATGACAAAGTAATCATTGAACAAAAGCATTTACCAATGGGGGGTTGCATGCTCTGTAGTTTAAGTTGTAGTCTCCACCACTCCTCTTCCTCCATACGAAGGGTTTCCTTAGCTGGAGGAGGCCTCTTCCATTGCAACTTCTTAGGCACAGTCTTGGCTATGAGATGTTTCCCCCATGACACGCTATTGGCTATAGTAGGGGGCATCTCACCTATGTTGTCTTAGCCATGAATGTTGTGGGCCACCCAATCCTTGATCGTTATAGAAAATGACTCCCTAATTATTTCTAGGGGATCTTGGGCTTGTGTAGTCTGGAGGATCTAGCGAATCCATGGTCTAGAAATCTAGTCACAATTTTGCATGACCTAGAGTCCATTCTTCTGAAGCACTAGAAACTCCATGAAGCACTTCAGATAGACTATGTAGAAGGCATAATGTATGTTGGAACGGGACTCCAATTTTTGGTAGAGTCTCAAAATTTCAGCCTACAAGCCTTTTCATAGAAAGCTAGCCTAGTTGTAACAAGTCCCCTCTTCCATGACCTCCCACATTATCTAGGCCTAATCAATCCCCAGGACCTTCCTTTGGGTAAGCAGCTGGGGGAATGCATGAGAACAGAAGACAAGATAGATCTCCTTGGCGGGTCCATCTTTAAGCTTCTCCATCGGGAGCCCTTTTCCCTCATTAACAATCCCCAACAACTCTTGAATATCCTTATTCTAAAGGATCAACTCCTTCTTGCCCTTCAACCTTATGATGTTTTCATTGGCAGGGACACCGAACAGGTCTGCAAACAACTAGTCATTGATTTCAATGATCACCCACACGTCTCGTATGTGCATGTGGGAGCGGCCCATTTTTTTAGAAAAGGAGTTAACTAGGGAGAGCATCTCGGCGGTAGGAATGCTCAAATTTGGGGCCAGGAATAGATCCATAAGCCTAGCCTTTTCGATGTTCTCAACCAAGGAGTCTAAAGTCGTGTGGTTTATCCACCGTTGGCTTGCTTCTACTTCACCATATTTGAAGTAGATGTTCATCCCTTGTGTCTCGGCGGTTACCACCGTCACCTCTTGGGGCTTCTTCACCCTTGCAATAGTTTTCGCAAAAACATTTATCATAAAAACGTAGAAAATACAAAGATTAAAAAGACACTCAAGCATGCAACACTTACTATTTGGCCTACTAGGCCTATACGGTAATGGGAACAATGGGAGTTCAACCACAACTTGTTCAACCATGATCGCTTTAAAAGGTTCTACCCACTCCTCATCTAGGAAACCCTGCCCCTTGCACTGTTCTTAGAGAATGCGATATAGGCCTAGGTAGGTGTGGTATTCACCCTTGCATTGACTGATCACACTCGCCTGCAGGTTCTCTGCAGAAGAGAACTCTTGTAGGGCTATCTATGCTATAGCCAGTAGACCTAGTCAGTGATGAACCCCATCCTTGTTGATGAAGAACCTGGTAAAAAATGCATATTATTAGCATTTGGCCAATATGGCCAGCGTTGCACAAACACAGTGGAACAAGGCTGCAAAACTTACCCACTAGCACATTAGACAGTTCCTTGTGGGTTCTGGAAGCATGTTGTCATAAAACATGCGAGGAATAGTGTGTTGTAATGGTGGTAGTAGCTATACTCAGGCATCTCCTAGATCCAAGCCAAACACCTTAACCCTATTGGGTGCTGATTGGATCCTTCTCCCTACCTGCTCATGATTGCCCCATCGGTTGGAAACCTCAGAATGCCCCAACTTGCCCCAGGCAATATGGCTACTGTTATGCTAACTTCCTCCTCCTCCTCTAGGGATGACCAAACGATCACACTGAAGTGGTCGAGGAGGAATTGTAAGAAGTCCTATGCCCCTTTCCTAAACTAGACCCCTCGCTCTCCCACACGTATCTAGGGAGGAGGAGCATTGACCACAGGTTTGCTCACATGACACAGGACCCCTCTAATTTCTAAAATAATCAGCATTGGCCTTAGCCCCATTCTGCACAACGCAACCAACAAGTGTTAGCATCATGTCTAAATGCAATACACACATGACATAGAAATACTTAGCAGTCCATGCATATAGCATAGTATAACCCTCTTTTCGCACATAGCATAGCAAGAACATGAAAGAGCTAGCGTAGCAAAAAATAGCCTAGCATAGCAATAGAGAAATTAATCCTAACAGGGCAATTAACAATATGCCCCAATAGAACATGTGTCGCACTCTCACATCACGCATGGCCTAGCCCTCCCAAGGGTCCTACGTCATGCCATTCGAAGGTCAAGTAACTTGAAATGCCCAAACCGTTGTGGTTATGATGATCGCGGTGGTGGTAGTTTAAGCGACCTTGCATGTAACAATGGCAATTTAAGTGACATTGCATGCAACGATGGTGTAACTTTTATGCATCTTCCATGGCTAAAACAGCAACAACAGTGATGCAAAGGCCAAAACAACACGATAATAGAAAACACAAATGACTAACACTAGGATGCAAAATGAAAGTAGAGAATAACAGAAGTAAAAAATAGAGGAAGCATAGTAGCCTACTAGGTCAATGGCATGTCCTTCCATGCCAAGACGCATGCTTGTGTCACATGCCCTTGGGTTTGCTTCACCACCTCAACCTTCACAAGTGCCAAATTCATGTGTCCCTTCTTTGAAGCCATCATCCTACTAGCATATTTCTTTTCCTCATCGTTGTGCAGAAAACTGCCTTGCTTGCTATTAGCACAATCACTCTGAAATTGTCTTGTGCTCTGAATATGGGATCTGTGCCCTTACAGTGAGGATGGAAAGTTTGCCAAGGTTTAATCCCTATTTATGGTTGTAATGGTGAAAAGGGAAAATTGCCGCTCTCTCTCTCTGTTTAATGCAGAGTGCACGGTACAGTGTAGCATGCTCGCCATGTCATTGTAGCACTGTTAGCATTAAAACCTTGACATGCTTCAAGCTAATGGTTTGCTTTCCCAAAAAATGAAAAATATATTTTTGATTTTTCCAGTCTAAAAAGACCTTAAACTAGCAAGCGTAGCATATTTTCGATTTTCCCAGTCCGAAAAGACCTTAAACTAGCAATCGTAGCATAGTTGCACTTTTACCGGTCCAAAAAGACCTTAAACTAGTAAACCACAGCATAGTTGCAACTTTAGTGATCCGAAAAGATCTTAAACTAGCATGTTTCAATTTGTTATACGTTCGCAGTCTGCAATGACACTAAACTAGCAATCTCACATTTTTGCATTGACAGTTTGACATTTTTTCCTTAGCAGTTTCACATTCTCATGTTGACAGTTTACATTTTCCTATTTTAGTAGCTCTGCATCTCCATGCCATAACAGTCTACCATGACTTTAAACTAGAAAAATTTTAATCTCTACATAATGCATATCATCATTACTTTGCAAGTTTTCGTTACACACGATTACTACCAATAGGTGCCTCTTAACCAGGCTTTCATCACGTTTTGATAGGTTAAGTGGAAAATGAAAAGCCATCGCGATCTCTCCACACCTTTAGCCCTAGCAGGTCCACATGGAAAGCTTGTAAGAAAATTGAACCCAGACCTAATCAACTAGGGGTCAACCATAGCTAGCACCATAGCATCTTTAGAAGCATCCCCAAACTAGCCCGAGCATCTAGTCCAAACCCTATATTTAGAGGCCAGGGATGTAACTAAGGATCCTCTCATCGAGATGCCTATGATCACATCCAAGGGGGAGGTAAAAAAATTAAAACTTAGCTCCCTCCTAGACATACAGATGCATAAAAACATAGCCAAGATTCTACAACATAACATCAAAGTCTTTGCATGGTCATACAATGACATGCTGGGTTTAGATTTGAGGATGATACAGCACAACATCATCCTAGACCTGCACATGAAGGTAGTTAAGCAGAAGGCTCGAAAAGTCAAACTGGAAATTGAACTAGCCATAAGGAACAAAATCACCAAGCTATACCAAGCTGGTTTCATCTGCACAATTGATTATTCGGAGTGGGTGTCCAACGTCGTCATGGTTTCTAAGAAAATGGGAGGGATACAAATCTACATAGACTTCTGGGATCGGAATAAGATGACAATCAAAGATGATTTTTCACTTCCAAGCATTAATCAACTCATCAACACTAAAGATGGTCATGCTTTGTTATCCTTCATGGATGGCTTCTCTGGCTATAACCAAATTCGCATCAACCCAGAGCATCAGCTAACGACAATCTTCATGACCCCATGGGGGACATTTTATTACACCATGATGCCTTTTGAGCTCAAGAACACTGAAGCAACCTACAATTGAGCCATGACCTACATCTTTAGTGATTACATCCTAGAAATACTAAATGACTACATGGATGATATAGTAGTCAAGTCCAAGGAGGCAGCTAATCATCCACGTGATATAGGGGTAGTCCTTAAATGTTTCCAAATGCATGATCTATGCCTTAATCCTAGGAAGTGTGTCTTCGGTGTGAAGACTAGATGCATGTTAGGATTCTTAGTATCAGAGGCTGGAATAAGGGTGGACCCTAACAAAGTCAAGGCCATCGTCAACCTAGCACCTCCTACAAACCTTAAGGAGTTACGTGGCTTGCAAGGTAGGGTACAGTTCATCCGAAGGTTCATAGCAAAGTTGACTGACAAGTTGCACCCCATGTAACATCTTCTAAAGAAGGGGGTTGACTTCAAGTGGACAACCCAGTGTGAACAAGCCTTCGATGACTTGAAGGAAGAGCTCTCAGACCTCCCATCTATGCATCCGCTACAAATGGATAAGCCTTTCTTCATCTACATTGCCACCTCTGACACATCTATCGCAACACTGCTATGTCAAAAATGAAATGATGAATCTAAGATACCAGTGTACTACCTGAGTCATGCATTCATAGTGCATGAGACGAAATACAATGAAGTAGAGAGGAATTTCCTTGCCTTAGTGTTTGCGTTGAAAAAGTGGAGGCACTATCTATTTCGTAGTATAGTCAACATCATTTGCAAAAGAAACATACTCTAGGCTATAACTAACAACGTGTATGAAAGTAGCAGGATAGCTTGATGGAAAGAAATAACCATGGAGTTTGACCTACACTATGTATGCCAGTCATCGACCAAGGGTCAAGCCATAGCAATGCAACTTACGGACTCACCAGTCGACAACCACACAACGATAGATCCTGAATTCCTAGACGAGCATGTTGGCACAATTAACATCATCCCATCGCACATAGGAGCTACTCTCATGGGGAATATATGCTCATGGGGAATGATTCCTTGTGCAGATGATCCTATGACAGGATATTTCTAGCATGCATGGGTGGGGAGCAGGCGCAGAAGGTAGTTAATGAAGTGCATGAGGGGCTATGTGGCAAACACATAGCACCTAGGGCTATGGCTGTAAAAATTAGATGCCTAGGGTACTATTGGCTCCACATGGAGTGTGACTGCTTGTCAAAAGTCAAGATGTTTGACACATGCTAGAGATATGCAAATCTCATACACATCTCACCTATGGACCTGCACCCAACAAAAATCACGTGGCCTTTTCAATGATGGGGACTAGACCTCATAGGACCTATCACGCCTAAGTCCTCCACAGGGCATAGCTTCATTATCACTGCCACTGAGTATTTTACTAAGTGGGTGGAAGCGAGTCTCCTCAGGAAAATGACATCTCAGCAAATCTACCATTTCATCTTGGATAACATCTTGATAAGGTTTGAGCTTCCAATGACTATTGTGACCAAAAATGGACCACAATTTCGTAGCACGGAAACCCAAACCTTCAGTAGCAACCTAGGCATCAAGTAATCATTCTCCTCCCTGTACTACCCATAGGCAAACAGACAGGTAGAGGCTACAAATAAATCCATCATCAACTTGTTGAAGTAGATTCTTTGAAATAGCAAGAGGCAGTGGCACAAGCAAGTTCTCTATGTTCTCTGGGCCTACAGAATGACATGCAGAACCACAACAAGTAGGACTCCTTGCAGCCTTGTTTACGGATCTAAAGCTGTGTTGCCTCTTGGGCTGTAGGTACCATCACTCTAGATGATCCTCTCGGATGTCATAAGCAAAGCCCAGGACAATGAGTCATAGATCATCGACCTTGACTCAGTAGAGGAGGAGCACGCACAGAAGTTGAGACCCATAGAGCACTACCAGAGCAAGCAATAGCAAAAGCACCATGAAAACATGCATCGACGGCCAGTGCAAAAGGGAGACCTCGTCCTCAAGGCTGTTCATGAGCATGTGAGCAAATTATCAACCAACTGGGAAGGCTCTTACATGGTCATTAAAGCCTTCAGGAATGGAGCCTTCAAGCTAGTGGACATAGACAACAATGAGTTCACCAACCTAGTGAATCACTCGTACCTCAAGCTGTACTACATCTGAAGCATGGAAGAATCAAGCAGCATCCACAACAATGTTAAACAAGTGGAACCAAGCAATGTCTACTACGATGATAAACTATCAACAGTAATGAGTAGCATCCTCTATGACATTAAACTGGTGACAACATCAAGAAGCATCCACAATGAAGTTAAACTAGAGGCATCAAGCATCGTATGCTACGATGATAAATTGACAACCATAAGAAGTAGCATCCGCTATGATGTTAAATTGGTGGCAACCATTTGCTATGATGTAAAACTAGCACAACTAGTTTGCTATGACTATAAAGTGGCACGACATGTGCACTATGATGTTAAACTAGCATGTATAGTCTACTGGGACCTTAAGATAGTATAGTAATCTGCTGGGACTCTAAATCAGAACACGGTCTACCAAGACCTTAAACTGGGTTCGCGTTACATCCCTAGCATGCATATATGCCAAGTACACATCGAACGAGCATGCACAATTCCAACGTGGGGGTGGGACATTGCAACTCCAAAACACGGTTCACGACGCATTGGGAACACAATCTGAAACACATGCAACATTGCCACCCTTGGCATCATGTTGATCCCCCGAAGATGTCGTATGACATCACACTAGTCCTCCAGACCTACTGTTGCCATGGCCTACCACCCTGATAGTAATTCCTCAGCCAATGTTCACAGCTGGAGTTCTAGTAGTATTGTGGCCCAGCCACAATATTATCATCCTCCAGCCCCCTGCTAATGCCTCGACTTGCATGACGTTTAGCTATGTGGTAGCTCATCTCATAGCTGAACTAAGAATGCATGCCTTTGGCAAGGATTCCATAGCATCCGCACTCACAGCAACTCCCAGCTCCATCGAGGCCAGGTCCTCCATGCCGATGCTACCAAGGCCATTGCTGGCCTTCCTACTTTTGACACCATGCATCAGCACGGGTGTCCAAAAGCTTCAACAATGTTTGCAGCAAGCAAGACCTTTTTTTCTTGCTTTGCATCATGGCTGTTTCGCTCTCCATCGTGTTTACAGGATGTAGTCGAGAGTACATCTAGCCATAGCAGTAAATGCTACGGCATCATGAAGTGAGTGCCTCAAATAGCCTGACTACTTCAGAGTGCAAATTCCATGATGTGGGTAATGTAGCTCGCCGCATGGGAAGCATTTGTAGGCAAGTTAAAACCCTTCGTGGATGTAACACAACTCATCCCACAAAAAAAAAACTAGTCCTACATGAAGTTGAAGGTTAGAGTAAAGATGAAAACGTGAAAAGGTCCCTCATGAGCGCTTTGACAAGGGACTTTGCTAAACCTCATCCTTTCCCTATGCTTGGAAACCAATGCAACACTCTCAAGCGTAGCCAAGCGATGTCCTGACATTCACTGAGAAGCAAAGTTAGCATCATGCCTTTCCTAGTGTTTCGTTTTCTTTGTCAACATCTCTTGAGTCCATCCTATAGACATCAACAAAGAGGGGCCAATGAAACACCCAAAAATTTGAAGGCATGCTCACTTCACCAAGTCTTGGCAATTCACACAGCATTACGACAGTTCTTCAGGAGATGGATGCTCTGATTTTTAGACTGTCAGCTTTAACAAGTTTTCTAAGTTAAGGATTCTTGCTACGCTACGCTACGCCATGTAGCATAGCAAACTTCAGAAGACATTTGCAGAAGCACAATGCTACACTACGCTATGCTACGCAACATAGCATAGCATAGCAAAAGTTGAACAATTAGCCCCCTTACCCAACTTCAAGTCCTTTGGCAATGTCTCCTTCTGTCAGAAAGTGGTGAACTTGGCAAAATCAAGTCATGTTTGCTGCTATGCTACGCTAAGCTACAAGGTGCAGCGAGGCATAGAAATTCTATGGAAGTGACAGAAGGCAACTTGAAGGGTGGGATAAACGAATTCACAAGTTTCGTAGTGCAAAAGGTAAAGTTTGGAGATGGGTGATGTTTTTTTTGCGACTAAGGCCAATTGCTATACTACAATGCGCTATGTAGCGTAGCAAAAAATGTGACAAGTAGTTAGTGCACTGCAAAGGTTTCTAATGCATGCAACAGGACACAATGCAAGTTTCTCAATTCAAACTGGTGCCTACGCTATGGTACTTTGCGTAGTGTAGCATAGCATAACAAGATGCTACACCACACCAAACATGCTACGCTACAAAGCATAGAAAAATAGGGCAAGCAGTTACGTGACATTAATGCACCTCACCTAATTAGACCATTGCTCTGACAGTGTAATTATGATGCAACAGGTTTGTAATTACGGTGTGGCATTTATAGAGTCAGATGTAGGAGAGAAATTTGGTCTGGATGCCATGTGTCCTAGGTCCCACAGAGTGCAAATGTGACTATGCTGTGACCATACTATGTAATGCTGGATGTAAAACCTACTATGCTGTGACCATACTACTCAAATTGCATGTGCTAGAATCTAGTGAATTACCATGTTTGTTACAAAGAATGCCAACAATGAATGCAAAGTGGAGCTTGTGCTCCAAGACTACGTCTTCTCTACTCTTGTGAGCAAGGTCAAGCATAGAGACAACTTTAGGAATAATCAATGGGGCTACAAAACAAGGCAAACTTCCTGATTCTATCTGTTGAAGAAATGCTGGAGTAGAAATGACCATTGCCAAGAAGTTCTGGAGCTAACCAGAGATTTCTTGATGCTTCCATGCGAATGTTATGTTATTTACACTACCTAGCATATCAGCATAGTGTAAACACCTGCACGCTATGCTGCATAGCATAGCCACCTTTCTTGAGGAAAAACTGGCTCGAAATCCAAAAATACCCTGCTAGGTAAACAACTGCAAAAATTGGAAACCTTGCTTTCCAAGTTGAAAGCTCCTAGCACGTATGAAGTTCATCCTTGGGACATTTTTAGGTTGTATCCTTGCTACGCTGTGTTATGCTATGTAGCGTAGTAGCCCGTGTGACATGAATTCTTTTCTAATCTGCAATGCTTTGTAAAGAAACTTTGCTTGGGTCCTGAGGGCAAAGTGGGATAGGTAGTCTTGGTGGCTGGAGTATGGCTAATTGAAATTATCTTGCTGGAACCACTTGGTAGAGGACCTTCGTGTGTTCTATCCCTGCTAGGCTATGCTACGTTGTGTAGCATAGCACAACATAGCATCCTATGTTGCTTCGATTTTAACTCATTTTATAAACATTTTGTCATGAGATTATGATCATGTCCTAGTGTGATGGAAAAATAAGCATGCTTGATGGTTAAGGTAGGGAAAAATATGTTCACTTTTCTAAAATTAGTTTGTGTGAAAGCATTGCCATAGTAGAACCCTGCTACCCTATGCTACACTGTGTAGCATAGCACAGCGTAGCACTCAAAGGAATAGGACTTTTTATGAAATTTGCCATATTTTTGCTACATCATGTTGTTCATGCTTCAATAATGAAATGAGGTAGGTACCCTAGGGGCTGAGTTATTGGCAACTACATCTTTGGTGCCTATTTAGTCTCCTCAAGGCCTACTATGTTGTGCAACATAGCAAGTTCCTATGATTAGAAAACTGACCGAACTGTTTAGTCCATCCTAAACAGCTTCGGCAACTCCTAACATGGTCCTTAGGTAGATTGTCAGCCAAGCCAAGTGTGAAGCTAGAAAAGCTATAGGGTGTAGCAAGCCTATTAGCCTGGGTGATAGAAAATTTTCCAGACTATACAGTCTACCCCTAGTATCTTTTTCATGCAAGTTGGCTTCATAGCTGGGTGCTGCTTTGACTGTGCTACAGAGGGTGGCAATCAAGCTCAGAAGTGGCTTGGTAGGCATTAGGACTTCTGGGGTGCCATGTCATCTACATGGTCCAATGTGACATCATTCTTACAAGGATCCTTGCCCAAATTCCAAGATTGTTGAATCATGAGGGTCCTGAAATTTATGGTGTTTCAGTAAGGATGCTATGTAGGCACCACAAGAGGATGGTTCAAAGGCTATCAACTCTTTGTCCAAGTGTCTTGTCATTTTTCCATGGGGCCCTATCAGAGTTAAGGGCAAATGAAGATCATCATAGAAGGTCATTGTCCAAGTAACCTGTGACAACAAGCAAACAAACCAAGTTAAGTGCTACCTGTTTAAGCCATCAACATGTAATTAATATATGGAAAGCAATAATGCAACATGAAAGATTTGTGAGTTTAAGATCTTGGCAGACCATCATTGGGTTTAAGAGGTAAGGAGAATGCTAAAATTGCCAGTTTAAGGTTGTAATGGACTGTAACGATGCAAAACTGTACATCATAATTTCCATTTTAAGGTCTTAGTGGACCGTAACTGGGTTTAAAAAGTAAAAGAAATGCTAACATTGCCAGTTTAAGGTTGTATCGGATCATAACGATACAAAATCATACGTCAAGGTTTTTAGTTTAAGGTCATAGCAGATTATTAATGGGCCACGTTGTAAAAAATGGAGCAAAAATTTTGGTGTATTTATGTGCTACGGTATAGCTACGTGCTACGCTACAGTAGACCCATGCTACGCTACAATAGACCTTTGCTATGCTATACAAGGTGTACTAAATTATGCATGGGATGTGGAACAATCTGGAAAGTGACATGTGTTTTAACCATGTAGGCTATAAATAGGGGATTAGTGGTTGGTAATACTATCAATTTCACTATTAGATCTAACACTCAGAGCATAGCACGGTTGAGCTGAGAGATAGCGTAACAGTCATAGCATAGTAGTCGATACATCCAATACACCTGAGTTTCTGAGCAGGAAATGGTTTGCAAGAGTGAACGCAGACATCAGGGACTTACCAACCTAGATGAAGGGGAGTGCACATTGCAACATCTTTCCAAGGTGCATGTTAAGGAGTGGTAGGAGACCCCATCTACCTAGTAAGTCGCTACGCTACCCTTGTTTACGTTGTGTGATTTATCAGGTTAGATTGTTACTGCGGCCACTATGTTTTGGTTGTTACGGTTATCACTGTCATTACATTGCAACTGTTATTATTGCCTTCCTACCGCTTTGGCTACTACGCTGTGACTATTACCACTCTGGCCACAATGGCTATGGTGTTTGCTATGCTACAGCTAGTGTGTGGAAGTACCCCAGCCACCATTGTTGGGAATGGCTAATGCATCATTGCAGGGGTTTGAAAGGTTCTAGCGTAATGCACATTCAGCCTAGCGTAGCACCCATGGAGGGGATTTTTGCCTACAAGGTTTCTTAGGTAATGTAATGTATGTCCAACATAGCATAGCATGTGTGAGGGAGAGTTTTCCTTTTGCTTGCATTTCATTTTGCTACATTTCATGTAGTGGGATAGGGCTGGGGCAATGGGGAAACTATATGTATTTTTGTTAGCATAACTATCAGATTGTTGCATTTTTGGTAGTCTCTATGCTATGCCGTTACACTGCTACACTGCTATGTTGGCAGGCCTACTATGTTGCTACGCTAGTAGACTTGCTATATTGCTATGCTATTAAAGCCACTACACTGCTATGCTAGTTATAGTGTCATACTTGCTACATTGTCATGCTTGTTATATTGTTCTACCTATCCTATTTTTTATGTTGTTACACTGCACGGGGTGTGGTCGTTATGCTACGCTACGTGTAACGTAGTTGTTACTCTTGTGCAAAGTGTAACTACTACGCTACACTATACAGGGCATGCCTCCTATGCTATGTTATGCAGGGCGTACCCACTACACTATTGTGTAGGATGTGCTTGTTATGCTACACTATGCAGGGTGTAGCTGCTATGCTGTGCGGGATGCACCTGCTATGCTACGCTATGCATAACACCCTGCTATGCTACATGTAGTATTTGGCTCAATTTTACCATGCTAGGGACTTACTGTTTCATGCCTAACAGAAAACTTGTACACTAGGGGTTACTCTTTGCTACTTAGTAATCGTCACTTGAAGACTGTATTAACACTTTTTTTGTTATGTTATGCAGGGTCATGTTAAAACCTGTCCTAATTATTCTTGAGCTGGTAGGAGTCCTGTGTTGCTTGAGTGCACCCATGGCCAACGTCCCCCCTCCCCATGCATGGGTAGGGGATCAGGAAGTCTGGTTCTAGGAAGGTGCACAAGAATTCCTACAGTTCCTCCTTCACCACTTTAGTATGATAGTGTGGTCAGACTTATCAATTGAAACAACTGCTGTACTTGTTGAAACATTGTTGCCTGGGGAAAACTAGGGTATTTTGAAGTTCATGGCTAATGGATCAATTGAGGGTGAAGGGGAAAAAGGCTCAAAATGATGCCCAAGAGGCTTGAGATGCTTGTGTTGGATTTGGGACATGCAAAATTCAAATGCTATAATCAATACAACACATTATTCATTGCTCATCACATGGGCACCTACTTCCAGGATCCACCTGGAACTGTTTATTATGCTGGTAGGTGAGTCCCATGAAGATGTTTTAAATATGTTGTATCATTTTTCTTGCATTAGTCAAAATTCTTATCGTACTTTGGGTGCTACCAAGTTTGTAATTGACAAGGATGGTCTTCATGGTAATGAGGGAACATTGGCATTGATCCAAATGGCTTTACAAGAGTTCTCTTCTACCGAGAATGTACGTGCCGATGCCATAGAACAACTTGAGGCTAATTTCAAAACCTATCCAACCAAGTATGCCAAGTTCTATGTGAAGTGTGAAGAACTTGGCTGGTTGGATAGCGAATGGGCATCTCACTGAGCACTTATCGTAGAAGATGTTCTGGTGGAAATTCCACCATTTCCTACTCCATTAAGACCCAGTGTGTTAAATTATGCATTTTTGTGTGTGTTCAAGTATGATTTTTCCTTTTTGTTCTCATAATTTTTGTCAATAATTATTATAGTAGCAAGCGAGTCCCAAGAGGTTACAGTAATCACCTTTTGGTGTGATGAAACTAACCTCTTCTTCAAGTACGGGGAAGTGGACGAGATGCAAAATTGGCTATGCAATGGGGCCCCAGCCACCCTTGTTCATAACGTTCCAGAGGCTGGGCTCATGTATTTATTCCTAGCAGTAAATCCAAGTGTCCCAGCTATAGAAATTCTCTCCCTAGTTGATTCCTTTTCTAAACAGGCTGACTGCTTCCGCACACGGGTTCACAACGTGTGAGTGGTGTTTGAGATTAATGAAAAAAATTTTGCAGATCTTTTCAATGTTCCCTCTGATGGTCTACCTATAGGTGATAAGACCAACAAGGATGTTAACCACTAGGGGGATATAGAGGAATGATTGGGGATAAGGAAAGACCAAAAGAAAATTTATATGCATAAGGTCAGGCTAGGGGTGACCTAAAAGGTTTACCCTATCTTTTGGGCTCATGCCTTTCCCAAGATACTCTCCAAAGGGAAAATCCTTGGAGTAGAGTAGGCTTGGATCATGAGGGACATCATGGAAGAAGGGACTTGCTAGAACTAGGCCAAATACCTTTCCGAAGGCTTGAGGGTTGAAATGGTTAAGCTTTGTGAGAAGCTTGATGCCTGTTTCAACATACACTTTATCTTTTTCATAGCCTACCTGTGATGATTTGTGGAATTCTTGGTGGTCCACAAGAATGGTGCCTACGTGTAGTAGGATTGCACCTAGATATCCAAGACATGGATTTGCCAAGTGTTCCATACCACTTGATCCCAAGACCCCATAGAAGCTATTAGGAAATCACTTTCAATAATGATAAAGAATTGGGTGGGGCATACCTTTGGTGCTCTGGACATCATTGGGGAGGTGCCTCCTACTAACACAAGCAATGTGCTAAGGGGGATACATCTCATCATAGAAATGGTGAAAACCAGGTTGCAACGCAAAAAGTCTCATCCAACAAAAGAACCTCCTCACACTAATGAAGAGAGAGGGAGAAATTTGTGAATCAAGGTTTGCAAAGTGCAGCCCACAGTTGGTAAGCATGTTTAGTTTTCTTGTTAGTTAGCCCTTCCATTTTGTTTTAGACGAGCCTTCTTATTTTAGATATGTTTAATAGAAGAAGAAGAGGAAGTTTTGGCCCCCAAAGCAGGGGCCCCTACTACGGAGGAAGAAGAGGCCTTGACTGCAGAGGAGAAGGCCCCTGCCATAGAGGAGGAGGCCACTACTACCAATAATCCTTTTGTAAAGTGTGCCCCAGCACCTGAGGGGCATATGACTATTGGAGATGCCACTAGGCTATTAAGTCGGCTAGAAGGGGAAGAGCCAAATTTTGATGTTGGTGAGTTTGATTGCTTGCTTGATAGTGTGTTAATGGACAATCCCCCTGCTATCACCCCTGAGGGTTTTCTGGGTAGGAGCTTTGCATTTTCATTTATGTCATTTTTTCATTTTTATTTTCCCTTCTATACTAAGCTAACATGCCTCATTGTCTAGTGGATACTATTGTTAAGGCCCTTGATTCTTCATCTTTAATCAGCCTCCAAACATGGACTGAAAATCTAGATAGATTTGCCTTTATGGAGTGGGTGGTTGATGACATGATTGACCACCTAAGGAAAATTGATCTTCAAATAGATGTGTTCAAATTAAAATGTTGGGCTCTCTAATTTATTACATTGTTTCCATTATTTCATGACTCATGCTTTTTTATGTGTGATTGACAACTTTTCATCTCAACTCGAACCCCATACAGGTAGTCAATGTTGACGTAGTACCTGTACTCCCACCAAAAGTGATTGAGGTTCCTTGGGATGTATAAGAGGAAATGAGAAAATGTGTGATCTACTTGGAACAATCATTGTTGGAGTCCAACCGTGTCAATGAGGACCTTTGGAAGAGGGTGCAAAAACTTGAGAAAGAGAAGGCTAGCCAGTCAGTTGAGTTGGAGGATCTACAGTCCAAAAATAAATTTTTATTGGCCTGCAACACTCTTGATGGCACCTGGCATATAGCTGTAATTGACTATGCAAGATAGAGAAATGCTTGCAAATGGACTTATTGGCCCAGAAAAATCAAGATTGGAAGGAATATAGCACCAAAGTCTATGAATGGGGGAAAGCACAAAAGAACCATAAGAACATGTACAAAATGGAAATATTGGGATGCTTCTATTGAGTTGCATACCCATAAATTATTTCTCAATGTCATTGACGCTACTAAGACCTATGAAAAGTTCATGTAGCAGGTAGTGGTTAGTGAGTCTCTTGAAAGAAAGGTGACCCTACCTTCTGGGGAGACCACTACTGCCACCTTTTCTCTGGGGCGACCCAGATGGATAGCTATGAAGAAGGGGAAAGTTGTGGCAAGCGTTGATCTGGGAGAGGAGGACTGGGCACACCTAACTAAGCAAGAGATTCTTCGATGTCTTGCTATTGGCATGGACAAGATACCCTCCAAGATGGATGTGGGCCCATCTTAGGTTAGCCACTTTTTATTGGTGTTGTAGTCTATTTCATGAGAGCCTTTTTATAGTTTGATTTATTACTTTGTTTTGTCTTATGCAGGATCCAAATGGAGGTGTGGGACCTAGTAGAGTTAGAGGTGAAGATGTTGGTAGGGACTCATAGTGTAGTGGCAAAAGATTTTATTTTTGTTTTGTATTTTATTTTTTTGTAGGAATTATCGTAATGAATCAAATTTAACGAAGAGTAAAAATTGAAATAATTAATTCATTTTGGTTTTATTTTATGGTTAATATTTTATGAATGTGTTTGGGCCCCTTATGGGCCCCTTTGGTTTATTAGTTTAAGGCCATTTTAGGTTGTGGCATAGTTTAAGGCCATTTTAGGCCATGGAAATAGTTTAAGGCCATTTTAGGCTATGTGGTGTGATTTTTGAGGGTTGGCTACCAGTTTTAGGCCTTAGCAGGCCACGACAATAGTTTAAGGCCATTCCAGGTCATTGTTAGTTTTAGGCCATTTCAGGCCATGCATAAGGTATTGGTGACAAAGGCAATGCAATTAGCAAACTTAATGTATGTATCGCCTGAAATCATTGGTCCCCGGCTGGAAGGAAAAACAGAGACCGCAAGATTGCAGGACGAGCATAGACGACCCTACCTTCACCTGAGGACGAGCTAGAATGCACGAAGGTAGGGTATCTTGGGTGGTCCGCACGCGGATCAGACAAGGATTTCCCCGAGCGTCACCAAAGTGTTATACGCCGGGTTATACGTAAACTGTGTAACAGGCGTAAAACGGAGCAAACAGTGTAAACAGGGCGTAAACAAAATGTAAACGGTGTAACAGCGTAAAGCGTAAACAAAATATAAACAGTGTAACAGCATAAGCACGGCGTATACAGCGTAAACAGTGTAAGCAGGGCGTAGACAGCATAAAGCGTAAACAAGGCATGTACAGCGTAAACAGTGTAAGCAGGGCGTAGACAGCGTAAAGCATAAAAAAGGCGTGTACAGCGTAAACAGTGTAAGCAGGGCGTAGATAGCGTAAACAGAGCATAAATGTAAACACAGCGTAAACTGTAAACTGTAAATTGTATTATGGAAATGTGGTGCACCGGTCTAATGTAGTTGTGGCTGAACACAAGGCGGACGTAAAGCCCCGGTGGGTGCAGGGATGCGGCTGGTTTGCACGGCAGGTGGAGCGTAGAGACTGTGCTCGGCATACAGAACTTCCAGCATAAGCATAAGGGGTTTTGGTTTGCAGCATAATTGCTCTGGGGTCTGCTCTGGTAAATTTTGCTGACCTCAAAAATGCGGAAAATTGGGCTTTTTATAGGTGGGGTTTTACTGGGAAAATCGGGTTGGGAGACACGTGGCGTGTCGACCGGGTGCGTACAATTTATAAATATGGTATACGCTGGGCGTATATGCTACATCAGGCCAGCGTATACGCTGGGCGTATACGCCGGACTTGCTGGGCGTGTGAACTTTGGTGGATGCTGGGCATATATGCTGATGGATGCTGGCGTATACGATGGGCGTATACGCTGATGGATGCTGGTGTATACGCTGGGCGTATACGCTGATGAGTGTTGGCCACCGACTTTTTTCAATTCTTGCTCCTGTTGCACCTGCTGTGTACATGTGAGGCATGTGCTGGGCATCAGGCGTAGACGCTAGGCATAGACGCCGGGCGTATACGCTGGGCGTAGACGCTGGCGCAACACTTGGTAAAAAACCAAGTGTTTCGATCCTCAAAATTGCCATATGTGACTCCAAATGTAGCCAAGGTCGTCTGAGGGTCCCGGGGACCTGTTTCTTGCTGGACAAGTGCCAAACTCGAAATTTTTGTGGTGTTTCATTGGCCCCTCTTTGTTGATGCTTGGAGGAATCGACTCGAGAAGCGTCGACAAAGAAGCGCAAAACACCACAAGCAACTTGATAAAGGCTTTGTCCTTTGCCACTTGACTAAACATCATCGTACCGTGTTTAGTAGTGTATGGGATTTGGAAAAAGGTAAGATTGGTAGCTGGTAGGGGAGAAGGGATTGTGGGGATTGGTTACTGCCCAAGGGATCATGCTCGGGGAGTGGGATGCTCACGTGTGCGGCATGCTGGGCCTCGTCGATAGCCATTGTTTGGTAGACTCGGAATCCAGGTATGTGATGCACGTCCTTTGACGGAACAGTGCTCTTAGTTAGTGTTCAAGAGAGCTTGTTGTCAATGCCAAAGCCACGGGGTGATGTTTTGCATTCTTTGGAGGAACAACACCCTTCTTTGGGGAAACTGTAAGCGAAGAGCCAATGCCATACAACAGGATATTTCTTGATTGCTTTTCACATGAGTACCTATTTTCAAGACCGATACCTTCCCGCTTGGGGTTTGTATGGGAAGTGCCAAGGGTCCCGTTTTTTTTTTTTTGAAACTGTACTTGTACTCATGTGCGAACATTGTGTTTTGTGTGTTGTGACTGCTGTAGTGTTTTGCAGTGTGCAATAGTTTGGTGAAAAGAGAGTGAATTTTCAGGGGAATGGGAATGTACAGGTTAACGGTTCGACTTAGTCTTGCCAGGTGGATTAATGGACATTGCTTGACCTTGCTGCCCGTGGTGAAATGCACTCTTGTACGAGAAATTCTGAGCGTCATCCTGCAAACATGACTCCAAAGAGACAAGAAAACCACGAGTGAATAAATAAGCTTAGATTTAAACAGCGAAAGGTGAACAAAAATATTGGGGACGATTCTGAGCACGCTGAACACCGAAAAATGAAACCGTGATAGTCTACGCTGAAAACCACACGCGGCTTCTACGCCGATACAATACCCTGAACCCTTTACGCTCGGCGTATACGCCGAAACCCTGTATGCTAACTGTCTACGCTACAAAAACAGACGCAGAAAAATAAATAAAAATAGGGTCAAGAGCCTACTTGCTGGAAGATCCAGGCCATGCGGGAAGGCTTGGGCGGGGTAGGCACTGCAACATCGCCTCGCTCTCCTCTGCAAACGTCAGTTCTGGACCTTTCTTTCCTCAGACTTCTATTTCCTTGCCTCTACCCATCTCAGCGTCTACGCTAGGGTTTCGCTCGGCGTCTACGCTGGGGTTTCGCTCGCACGCTCACGCTCGGAGGGACAAATGACAAATGAAGCCCCTTTTCCCCTTTTATAGCACTCCAACGCCAACGCCGACACTGAGGCTGACAATGGCATTGACGCCGCCGCCGCCGCCGCTCATTTTCCTTACCTTTTTGCCTCGTTTTTCGCACTTTTTTAGATTTGCCTTAAATTTCTCAAAAATATATAAAAATTACATACATAAACTAAATAAAACGTAAAATTTCGGCATTAAACTACCATTCGTTGCCCAGTAAGGCATTAAACTGCCGTTTGTTGCCCGGTAAGGCATTAAACTGTCGTTTTACTGTCACGTTAATCTACTATCATACATATACACTAAAAATTACCAAAAGACATAAAACAACCGTCGCTATCTCACCAAGCTCTCTATTTATTGACAGGAACTAGCCTAATGGATTGCAAGCGCTTAACTAAGTCGTTAGTTATTGATAGACCATACGACAAGGTTGAAAGGAATATCGACATGAATCTCATCTATGCGAGCTCATCAACAAATAATACAATAATAGCTTCAACACAGCAAACGGTTAATGACTATGAGGGTATGACAAAATCCCTCGACATAGAAGCTGAAAATATTACCGAAGATCCTCTAAGAGAAACTCCCATCATCATGCCGGATGGGGAAATTAAAATTCTAAAATTAAGCGCATTACTAGAACCGCGTCTAGCTAGAGATATCGAAAACGTGCTTAGGGACAATATGAAAGTGTTTGCTTGGTCCTATACAGACATGCCCGGACTAGACCCT